>CM076576.1:541567803-541735146 GCA_034641835.2 Pinus albicaulis | reverse complement strand
GGCAATCTAAATCACAAAAAATATGAACTATACTGCACACATTCTTGGATAATGTGAAAGTGGAAAAGGAATACCCTACACAAGTGATGCACACATGTACATTTGAACACTAATAGATTTTTGTAGTTGAAATGCAATGCTTGTTTTCATTTAAATGTAGGGTTTTTTAAGCAGGGAGAAATAATGGTTGCCAAATTAATAAGCGTTTCTTTGGGAAAAATTTAAATCTTGTATTGGGTGATGAAGATAATAGAGGGTATTGAATCTTGATTCTTGACATCTAGAGAGAACCATACGGCCTAACACAATCCAATGGAATTGACCAAAAAAACCCAAATAGAGTCAACCCTACTATAGGAGGAAGGGCCTGCAGTAATAACTTACCATTTTGCAAGAGCTGAGGGCGAATGCTATTCTGCAAGAGAGCGAGGCGGCCGAGGGCGAATGTTGTTACGCAAGAGGCGAGAGCGGCTTATTTGACGAATGTTGTTAAGAGATGAGGGTAAAACTCCGATCTTTACGGGAGCAAAGGCGATACACTGCAAGAGGCGAGGGCGAATGCGGGCGAATGTGATACGCAGAGGCGAGGGGAATCAGGTGAATCTGTTGCACTAAGAGCTCGGGCGAATGCGAGGGCGAATCTTTATTCTGCAAACTCGAGCGAATGCGCGAAAGCAAATCTTGTTATAGGCGAGTGCATCTTTGAGGGCGAATGGTGTTAAGCAAGAGCGGAGAATGCGCCGCGTGACATCGAGGCATTAATGTAGCACACATGTACATTTGAACTCTAATAGATTTTTGTAGTTGAAATGCAATGCTTGTTTTCATTTAAATGTAGGGTTTTTAAAGCAGGGAGAAATAATGGCTGCCAAATTAATAAGCGTTTCCTTGGGAAAAATTTAAATCTTGTATTGGGTGATGAAGATAATAGAGGGTATTGAATCTTGACTCTTGACATCTACAGAGAACCCTACAGCCTAACAAAATCCAATGGAATTGACCAAAAAAACCAAATAGAGTCAACCCTACTATAGGAGGAAGGGCCTGCAGTAAGAACTTACCATTTTGCAAGAAGTTTGAGGCGATTTGTGTCTACTGCCAAGAAACTGAGGCGTGTGAGGGCGAATGATGTTACGCAAGAGCTGAGACGAGCAATGGCAGAGGGGCGAAGATCTTTGAGGAAAATCTTGTTGCAAGAAGCTGGAAGGCTAGAATGCGGCCATAATCTTTGATACTGCAAGACGGAGACGAATCTTGCGCGTGATATCAAACGTAGCTATTGCGACAAATACGAAACAATTTTATGTAGCGCGCATATAAGTTTCGAATTTTTATGTAGGGCCCATATAAGTTTGGTATTTTTATGTAGCGCGAAAATAACTGTCGCTATACCGACGGCGGAAAAGGCGTCGCTATTAGGACGATGCCTCCAAACGTCGCAATGGCGACACCTAGACATTGTGTCGCCGTTGCGACGTTTAGAGTCGTCTCAATAGCGACGCTTTGGGCCATGGTGTCGCAATTGCGACGTCTTCCTTTAAACGTCGTAATTGCGACACTAGTTTAAGTGTCGATATTACGACACTTTTCTATAGACGTCGGTATAGCGACGGTTTCGGGCGGGATGGAAAAAATTTGGGAAAATTTCCGACATTTGGTCAAAAGCGTCGGAAACAGGTGTCGGAATTTCCGCGAAATGTAGTAGTGTTAGAAAGCCAACCTCAATATAATCCACCTTGGCATCCCCCACAACAAATGACTTTTGGTAATCAGCCTATATTCTGGTTTTACCAATTCCACAACTCTGCTTGACAATAGGTATTGACCTGTTGTAGTCACTTACTTCACATCCCCATCCCGTAAAAGGAATCCCCTCTTTGGAGATAAATTACCCTAAATTGTGGACTTCCACTCAACTTGGCAGCTTATGCGAACTGAAATTTTTTTATTCATCTAGAGAAATGGGAAAAAATATATTGTTTAGATCCATTGGTATTAGAAAAAACATTTTCAGTTCTATCACAATCCTGCAAATGCCAAGTATTTTACCTTCTTTGTCCATTTTTTCATAATGGCATTGAATGGAACAATGCAATGTTTCAGTACTTTATTATATTGGATTAGAATAAATTTGATCTATTAAATTGAAAAATATACTGATGAAATGTGGGGACAAACATGTTTTTCTTCATTACTGTTCCTATCTTTACTTTTTCCAGATCAAGATACATATATTGGGTAGGTTCCATAAACAGGAAAAATACAGATATAAGTGGATCTTCCCTCATTATTCATTGTCTAAATATCTGGTTAACCCATATTTAAACATTTTAATACCCATTATTCTATCCTTGTATACCATAAGTAGAAATGTTTGATGGGATCTACTAGACAAAGTAAATCCAAGCCTCCATTGTTTCTTGAAGAAGGATCGAAAGTCCTAAATAGAAAACCAAGAGATCTCAAGACATTATCAGACAAGGCTGAATATATTTGAGGTAAAGTCTCAGTCCGAACCTAAGAGGGTCAAAAAGGCTTAGTCAAAACCACAGGGGACCTGAAAAATAAGCTTAATAAAGTGAAAGTCCGAGAGTGATTAACAGGAAACTGAGAAGTCTAGAAGCCTAGGAAATCATACCCTAATTTATTCAATACAGTAGTATGATTTGAGGCCTTAACAACCTTGAGAAAAATTTTGAAGTTAGCTTTAGAGAAGGTTGAATTTGTTTATAATATCAATTTGAATCTGAAGGAGATCATTGAAGTCTCCTATTGAAAAAAAAATGGACATTGGTTACATTTTATGGTTTTGAGATAATTGTTGTTATCACTATGTTATGCCTATTGGAAATATTTCTAGGATGAAGGGTTTTCGATATGTTATGATTTGGATATTGAAGAACATAATGCCAATTATTTTGAAGAGGATTTAAGAGCTAGAAATCCCAAATTGTTCTTCTTGTTATTATGTTTCAATAAAGTCTAAGAGGCCTCATAAATTCAAATAGAAATTGCTAATGTCCATTGCAAAAGAAATATTACTTCTCAAGTTAAGACTCACTATTTATTGAGAAAATTCTATATTTCCTATCTGAGTATGTGCCTTTATAAGCTCTCTTCCGAGACTTTGAAAGAAGGATAAAAGCCAATGGTATTTGGTGTGCTATAGTAAGGTTGAAATACATCATATGAAAGATATAAAGACCAAATAATTTGAGAACATAATCCAAAGTAGTCTAAAATGCCTCAATTAGTGACAACGTTACCAAAGGTATCTTCAGTTTGAAAATTCTATTGAAGATTGATTACATTAGATTGAAGGCTATATATTGTTTTTCTCTGAAATTTTTGTTTGAAGTTAAATTTCTTTTAGCAATAATATCGTAGAATATATGAGAATCAAACATAGGACTGATTGAAAAATTATGTATTAGACTTTTATTAAATTTTCTTTGATGTTGTTAAGGCTGATCTTAGTATGCCTTGATGGAAAAAATTCATTTGTGCAAAAATTTATCATCAAAGGACTATGCCAATGTTCTGGAAATACATGCATTATATGAAGTTATGAAGGGTTCCTTAAAGAAAACATTAAGGAAATCATTTATAAAGAGTCCCTTCACCTACTTATACACAACAATTTCAATGATGAAATCCTCAAGTGATATATTATCTTCAACAATGCTTGGGCATTGTTAGATGCATCTATTGATTTGAAGCACGCAAGCCATATTGGTATTGGAAGAAGCAATGAAATATATCAAGTTCATTCAATTTACTAAATAATGGGTAACCTATGTAAGAAATTTCCTCTTATATGAAATACTGCCCTGAGGTTGCAAAGTTTGTAATGCCATATACCCTATACTACAGTGATATTTCTTGCATTGCATTGTTGTGAGTATGATTGTATTGACTGAGATATGATGAAAAATGATTATTTGAAATCTCTAGAATTATGGCTAATCCATAGCTAAAGGAAGCATCTCTAAAAATATATCTTGGGTAACTGCAAAAGAAGACATTCAAGTATTTCACTAATATAAGGGATGAAATTCTTATACCTGTGCCAAGAATATTTGGTGATATATATTGAATTGAAGTTTTGGGGACCTATGTTTCCCTTGGAAATGTTTCATTGCATTTTAGAATGTAGGATGTTGTCTTGATGCCATGAAACTTGAAATATTCCCTATAGTACGACCAAATCTTACTCATTGTACAAACCCAACAGCATTTATGGCTCCCTTTTTCTCCTAAATGACACCCTCTGAACACATGTAATTAAGGCATCTCCATAACCCACACATAGGTATTGTGATAGCATCCAAAATAGGTTAAATCAACCCACAATAATGCTACAGCCAACAAGGAAATTTGTCTAGCAACTCGTCCTTAAACACAATGTCGCTCTTAGGAGGTACAAACTTTAGCAAATGAGAAAAATATCAATCCTACCTTCCAAAAACACGCCCACAAGACAAAGACAAAATTCGAGCTCCCTTGTGACTGGTTATTGTACTTCCTTTGTTACAGAATTTGACCAGCTGAGTGTAAGAGTGAATATGGACCTCTTGAGTGGATAACTCGACCCCTTGGAAAAACTGAACTTGACCCATGGAACAAAGTATTTCAGCCTCTTTCACAATACTAAACTTGTTCTTCCTTGTGAAGAAGTTGACCAACAATGAATAAGAATGAACTCAACCCTAAATGAAATGCTCACTTCCTTTCTAAGAATTATTGAGAGGTTGGAGACTTAGAGGTTGATGTCGACAATCCCAGCTACATTGATCCACACTTGATGCTAATGCCCAATGATAGCCTTTCCAGCAACACGGAAGCTCTTTGTACATAGAATTGTCAAATCAAGCACAAATTAGCATATATGGTCATTGATAATGGAAACCAAAATAACCTTCCCTTGCTTCAATTGGAAAAGGAACAAAAATTACCAACTTCAACTCATCCCAACTCCAATTAGCTTGGATTGGTCATAAATGCACATTATCTTGTGCTAATCACTTGACAATAGATTAGAATGTTGCTAGAGGATGGCAAGATTTTTCCAAATATATTATATGTTCTTACAAACAAATATGAGAAGACTTACGAAAATAAGATGATGATAAAAAGTGTAACTAAATGCATAAAGCAGGGGCTTCGAGGTTCAACCTTAGGCATGTTCCCTCTTTCAATCCTAATATTACTTGGAGTTATTTCTATGGTGCATGTCAAATTTTGGGTGATTATATTTCTGGTATTGTCCTTTATTACAATTATGATCATTAATTCTAACTCAAGATTGGAACTAGTATTGGTACTAATATTCGTGCAAGGCAAGTAGCCCTTTGGGCCCTATTAAAATTTGCTATGGTTAAAGGTGTTCAAAATATTCAGGTTGTTGGAGACTCAAAAGTGGTAATTAGAGTTTTAAATTATATGTGACATTAGATAGTCTGGTTCTCTCTCACTAGCATCACTAAGTTAAGGAACTCCAGGAAGCTTTTCATTCAGTTTCTATTCAGCATGTTCACAGAGAATTTAACTCTCAGGCAGATCATCTTTCAAAGGATCCCATTGCAATTATCAAATGGATTACGCATGGATAATCAGAGGGAGGGTTTTGGTTTCATCTTTCCCATAAATATACATTAGGCTACGGTATGGAAATATTGACCTAGTGAGACTCTTATTACTATTGGTGTGAAATATCCCTTGAGTTTATCTTGGAGCATGTAAAAAGTACTAGGTGGATATTCTAGAGTTAGAAGTGGGAAACCTTGGTCATCACCCATATGCTGAGTGAAAAGGCACTAATATCCTATCTTTCTTTCAATCTTATTTTCTTAAACAAATTGTAAACCATTTTGCTGGATTTGTTGTGCATATCAACTTGTCTTTCTCATAGAAAGAAGGTAATTTTGGTATCTTGGAGGCCTTATGCTAGCATTCCTGAACAAAATATGTGAATGGAGGCCTTATGGACCTTTGCCAATTCTTTGATTGATAATCCAGCATTTGAATCCGAAACCAATGAGACACTTAAAACTTGTCATAACAACTTTGGTTCAAAATGTGAACTCTCTCAAGAGTTTTTGAAGAAAGTTGCTAAATGTGGAGTTTTTGAGAACATATTATCATGGGTAGACTTCAAACAGAGCAAGGATCTTAATAAAACTGATGGAACCAAGAGAAAAAGGTTAACTGGTATCACCAAACTTGATGATGCAAATGATGCTGGAAGCAAGAATTATGAGAAATGCACTCTGATTTTACCTGAGGGAGATTCAGCCAAGGCCCTTGCGATGGCAGGGTTGGCTGTTGTTGGTTGAAATCATTATGGTGTGTTTCCCCTCAGAGGTAAGTTGCTGAATGTAAGGGAAGCCATCCATAAACAGATAATGGACAATACTGAGATTCAACATATCAAGAAAATCCTTGGTCTATAACATGGAAAGGAATATGACAGTGAAAAAATCTCTGAGATATGGTCATCTTATGATTATGACAGATCAGGATCATGATGTTTCACACATAAAAGGATTTTTGATCAACTTCATACACTCTTTTTGGCCATCTCTACTCAAGATTCCTTCATTTCTTGTTGAATTCATTACTCCTATTTTCAAGGAAACCCATAAAAATGGATGGGTATTGTCTTTATATACCATGCTTGAGTGTGAATCATGGAGAGAATATGTGGGTGGATCAGCATCAACATCAATTACTAAGCTTAGACTGATCTGTGTAATAGCTTGAATATGGTTAAGATATAGCTTAAAGAGTGTTGAATAGGGAAACATAGACTGCTATAGAGATCAAATTCATATGGTCATGATACAGGTAGAGATCTTTCACTATGGATTGTGTAATGGTTCACTCAAATCAATGCCAAGCTTAACCAATCATATAATATCAGCTATTATATAAACATTAGCAATCAAACTGTGTTTCTACTTAAGGTTTAGATACACATGTTGACATAGAGCTAGTAAGGCTATGTACTTATTACTATGATTCTGTTCAGTGTTAATAAGGTATGAAATGAACAGGGAAACAGACATCATTACATCATAACAAGGAGCTTAGCTTGAATATGGAGTTCCTGGTCACTATAATCTAAGACCTGTATTAAGGATATCATGTTTATTTGAATATGTGTTATTCCATTACGTGTAGTTACATCAAGAAAAGCTTGGTCACTAATTCAATGGACTTGATTCATTAGTACTAATAGCATAGTGAAATCAATATGCTTATAGATTCAATAGAGCTTACTACTAGCTTAAGTAAGGTGATATAGTGATAGTTACTAAGCTTAAGATGGGCATCATAGGTACGATACAGTCTCTTATACCAATCTACTTTTAGTTCCATATAACTGTTATCATTGTAACTAATACATGGGAATCATAGAAGAGAGATAAGGGTGAATACATTATTCAGCTTAAGCTAATCCAACTCTTTTCACTAATCAAAGTTGGAAAGAGCATATTCAATGATATCGAGCTAGAACAGGAACAAGCATATCTCAGTATTGAGCTTAGATTACACCTATGTCCACATTAGCTATTGGAATACAAGATGATTTATTAGGTAGAATATTGTATGCTATTACTCTATCCTTAACCTATATGATGAATATGGACATTGTAGTATACACTAGAGTAACATTGAAACATACTTTTTATAAAATACCAATATGAGATAATGTAGATTAGGGAAACACTATCCTCATATAAACTATACAAGCTTATGGATCTCGATATAATCTGAGCCTATACTACGATATGGATATTTTTTATCACTTTATTATGATATATTGATTGGCCTAGGATTAAGGGACATTTCAACATCCCAGAGCACTGGACATTACACCATTGGCTTGGCACCTTGGTACAAGGGTTTTAAGGGTATAATTGAATGAACAACTATAAAGGATAATTGTGTGTCATACATGATTAGTGGCATCATAGAGGAAATTAATGAGACAACATTAAGAATTATAGATTTTCCTACTCGCAAGTGGACTCAGGATTACAAGGAATTTCTGGAAGCATTGATGACTGGGAATGATAATATTAAAGAACCATTCATAAGGGACTACAAGGAATACAATACTAATACCAGGGTCCATTTAGAGGTGTCATTTTCTAAAGAGAATATGAAGATTTCACTTCAAGAGGGCCTTTTAAGGAAATTCAAACTGACTACTACAATCAGTACAAGTAACATGCATCTTTTTGGCTCAAAGGCAATCAATCATAAATATGAGACCCCTAAGAAAGTTTTGGAGCAATTTCATCATATCCATCTTGAATTCTATGAAAAGAGAAAGAAATTCCAATTAGACAACCTTCAGCTTGATTTGCTGAAATTGGACAATAAAGTTAGATTCATCCTAGGAGTTGTAAATGGAGAAATCATAGTGAACAACAGGAAACATGCAGAGTTGCTGCTTGAATTGAAGATCAAAGGTTTCACTCCATTCCCCAAGAAGGGAAAACCTGTTGAGGCTGCTATTGCTGCAGCGATAGCATATGATGAAGAGTCTCCTGAAGACAACATTGAGACAGTAAAGGGTGTTCGTGCTACAGATTATGAGTATCTTCTATCCATGGATTGTTGATGATTCTATGAGTGCCTATGAGAGTGTTGGCATTAGTTTTTTTAGGGATTATTCATTGATGGGTACATTTACCCTACCCCTGCCACTCCATATCCCGAGGCTCTTATTTGCATGATCTCTTCTATTATCAATGGATCCCTTAGATTTCCTAATCCTTGGGTGGTACCAAATCCTTCAGAAGTAGAGTATTATGGGGTCAAAATTTCATTTAGTTTGGTAGAGATTTCCTACTAGGTGATCCAGTCAACATCTGGTAACTCTAACTCAGGTCTCGAGTAAGATGTGGACCCTAATAAGTATTCTTTTCATTTCTCGTATGTCGATTGTCCATATTCACGTGATCTCCTTGAAACTGAGCTACCTTCTGATGAGGCCATGTTGATAATTTATTTCCCTTGGGAATGGTTACATCATCACTCATATTTTCTCCCTAGTTTGGCTGAAAATTGATGTTCAAAACAGAGTTTATACTAAAAATTTTGAGTGATACCAATCTCCCATTATGGCACACGATGTTTATTCCAAAGGGAAATTGTCAAAAATCTTCAATAGTATACCTATATCAAGCTGGGGACACATGAACATGGGAAATTTTCAAACATATTCAATACTATACCTGGTCGAATAGTCAAAGGAAACACAGTGTGGTCACATATAGACTACAAGAAAAATAAATAAAAAAATATAGTGTAGGCCTTAATTATGCATACCTCTGGTGCATTCTTTAGGAACAATAGTGAAATCTGCATTTGGTTCGTGGGTGCATGCCCAAAATGCCTACAATTCTGATGCTTTATGATTTTTTTCAAAGAACCCAACTGTGCTTTTATTACAAACTTGCTCTCCAACATAACTCACCATGGTAAATATCCTAAACAAATTTTGAGGATGAAAGCTAGTACCAAAGCTTATTATACAATAAATAAAGGTTGTCAAAAATGGTTTTTGCAAATTACATGGGTTACCCAAAACCTGAAAAAAATTCAGACAAGGATTTTCCAGACTGAAAGCTTATCAGTTTTCATCAAATAAGAGAAAATATAGGTGGACTCTTCTCTGCCTATTTCAGGACATGCATAATGAAGATTGAGGCACTTTATAGACATAAGAAGGAAAGAAACAAGGCCTCACTAAGATATGGTGTAGATTTCTCAAGGTCTAGATTCCTTGAGATATGGTGGAGGAGAAGCAGATCCCAAGACTTGAGACAAGCTTGTGGCTCATGACAACTCAAAGCTTACGCTCTGAAATCTGTTTATGACTCGACTTATTTCCTAAAGGATGGTAATAGTTGCTAATCTTGCACTTTTGGTTTTAATGTCATCTACATCTAGGAGTATCAGGAAGGCCATGTATGGCATCCTCTACCCAAGTATGTTGATTACATATATCCATAAGTAATGGCATTACATGGCTCACAGTCCTCTAGTAGTTGGTTTTAGTAGTAGCTATTAGGTTTTTGGAGACATTGCAATTCTAATTTAAAATAGAAGCTAGAAAGCTATAGGGTATTCTGTGTCTATGTCTGGTTTCAAACTTATGCTAATATAAATCTCTTTTTTGAACCAATAAAGAAAAAAAATTATCATTTCTCTTCTTGCATATTAGATCTCATTAAAAGTGTGGAAAGAAATAGAGAAAAAGTTGACACATACCTCTTCAATATCTCCAACATAAATTCGATCACCATAAGTGTGAATAGACACAATCGTATCGGGAAAGAGCTTATTATCACATTTCCGCAGCAATTTATTTTTTCCCAAGTCATATATTCTCAGCACCTGTCCAATCCCAACTAATAAGCGGCCTTGAAATTGACATAATGTAAGAGGTACTCCATCAATTTTTGTTTTATGCAAAAGCTCCAGGGATTTGCCATCATCCACATATCTATAAATATGAATAAAACCTCCTGAACAATGCCTCTTTGGCCAAAATTCTAAATCCTTTGTAGTTCCAATGGCCACAAGTGTTCCCAATTCTTTATCATGAAAAGTAACAAAGCAAATTCTAAATGTGGCTTCATTATCCTGCAGTGCCAAGAGGCATGTAGTTTCACCATTTTTGGGATCTAGAACTCTAACACAAGATGCCCACTTCTTTGACTCTACTTTTGGATAACCATATTTCTCATCAGGAAGAGGATCCTCCTTCTCTTCATCATCGCCATTTTTCTGTTCTACTTCCATGTTCCCACTCTCCCCTAAACCAGTAGCTTCTAAGCATTCTTTCTTTGCAGCTTCACATTCTTTTGCAGTGAATGCACCTTATTCACTTTCAATAATAATCAATTATTTCTTCTTTGGATGAAAAATGAACTTTCTTGGCGTATATCTAAGAGGCATAACATTCTGATTGAATGTTTCTCCCAACCTTTCAAT
The DNA here is from genome assembly GCA_034641835.2 of Pinus albicaulis. Taxonomy (NCBI): domain Eukaryota; kingdom Viridiplantae; phylum Streptophyta; class Pinopsida; order Pinales; family Pinaceae; genus Pinus; species Pinus albicaulis. The sequence goes on along the minus strand of CM076576.1, from coordinate 541,724,133 downwards.
CGTAAAATCCCTAAGCGCATCCCGAGCAACTAAAACCACACCTTCAGCACACTGATTAGAAGAAAATGATGTTGCATATTCAAGAGTCTCGTAAGAGAGTAGAGTTAAAAGAAAGTGCCCCTGATGAATATAGCCCAGCCAGGGCCTGCTTGATAAACAAAGAGTTGCCCGATGGGCTCTCACTATAGAAAGAAAACGTTTTGATTCTCTTAAACCCAAGAATCTGGTTCAGGTGTCTGAAAGGCCACAATTTTCCATATCTATCTCATTTCTAAGAAGAACCCATTCTACAAACCAACATTGAAAAACACACTCGCTGGATGATTTGCACCATCCTCCTCTCCAACAGAAGCCTGAAATTCAAGTAAGAGGAGATTCTGGAGGAGAAGATACATGTGAATGTCGCCCCGCTCCATTCAACCATGTTAGACATGTAATCATAGGCATTGTTATATTGTCTTTTGTCATGTTATGTTTACAAAATTTGTTAATCTGACGTTGGTCAAGCTAGGTCCGCAAACCATCGCTATTCCGACGTTTGTCCCAAATACCGTCACAATACCAATGATCTCCATAAGCGTCGCTATAGCGATGCTTCTCTCAAAACATCACAATAGTGACACATGTTTTCGAAACGTCACATTTTAGACGTTGTTAAATGTCACAATACCGAAGATGTCCCTAAACGTCGCTATAGCGACGGTTGTTGGAAGTATTTAAAAAATTGAGAGGGTAAATTTCCAACAATACATCAAAAGTGTCGAAACTAAATTGTCAGAATTTTGACCAAATGTACTAGTGAACTTAAGTATGTAGTTGGATACATTACAACTTAAAAACAATAAAGAAGATGAAAAAATTATTTTTTCTACATTTTTTATCCTAAATGTAGAAAAAAACATCCACCTAATAATTCCCTTTAGATTAAATTAATGTTTTTGTAATTTGTATAGAGAAACATTAAATAGAATAATTTCCTTCTTTGCCTGGGATCAGGGAAATGTACCAAGGATAAGGTCAAGGAATTAAGAAACTATGTGCATTGGCACCAAATATGTCTTGGAAACCAACAACCTCGGGTGTAAACTCTAAACCTGTGCAACAATTTCCTTCTTATTATCATCAGCAGTATCCATATCAGTTTTCTAGTTCCAATATGTCTTGTAAAGTGCTCCTTCCTCATCCAATTCCACACTTTCCTTGGAAAAAAGGATGGTGAGGTCCTAAATTTGGGGGCATGTCTACTTACTAGTACCATGTGCAACCTCAACAACCTTATCCTACACAACCACCTCCTCCATTGTATAAACAACCACACTTTACACAAATAACATCCCAACTAATGGAACAACTTCCACCACCTCCAAAATCTCCACAACTACAATCTCCACCTACTTAACCCCAAAATCCAACTCAATTTCCTACCCAACCATTACCCATTACAAAAAAAAATTAAATCATCCTCCTTATAATCTTGAGCCACCACCCTTTCCTACCTACCTAATCACCCATGTATAGTTGGAAGATTTACACCTTATGTTGGGAATGATTGTCAAGAAAACTCCCCTGTGGTCATTGAATATAAATATAAGTAGAAGACCCCATGAAAACAAACAATTATAAAATACAACATGTTCTTTCAACATCAGGTCCCTCATAGTCATCTAGCTCGTCTCCTTATCCACATATGTTTGGCTTGGAAAATTCTATTGAAAGCTCTAAAAATGAATTAGTAACATAACTAAGGAACATCTACATCTAGGTGCCTTACTACAAACCATTATATATATCACCATTTACGCCAAAAATATTAGGGAAAATGATTTCAAAAAGCGAGGAAGGAAAACGTTCGACCCCAAAGATATTAAATTTGTAGGAAAGATAGCAGACTTGATGATAGGTCAGCCATTTATAGAGAAATATAATTATCCTGGTAACCCTATTGTGTTAGTCCATTTTAATTGAGTCCTCATCCCAAATATTTTGATTGATCTAGAGGCCACCATTAACATAATGACTAAACAAACCATGGAGAAATTACAATTACTTAACCTTTGTCCCACACCTACTGTCCCAATACTAGTTGATTGATCTAAAATCAAACTCCGATGTGTGTTGGATGATTTCAATGTTTCCCTTGATTCATGGGAGTACCCTTTGGACTTTATGGTATTTCAACCTAAATTCTTTGCATGAGGATACCCTATAATTTTTGGAATACCATGGTTGGCTACCATAAATGCCTTTATTTGATGTTGGTCTAAAAATATGATTATTTCACACGAGGACTCTGTTAAAAATGTGACTTTATATCCTCCCACAAAAACCACCAACAAGGAAAGATTAAGGCTTGAAAACACTAAATAAAAATTTATAGTGGACAAAATTGTACAACTTACAAAAAAAACTAAAGAAAGATAGATTTAAGGCTTTCTTGTCAATCTGGAACATATAAAAATATTTAATTCCCTTGATCATACTTTTAGTTCATATTTTCACGAGAATTTTGATCCTTAGAATCCACCATAATTACCAGTGATATTTCCGTCCATTAACTCTTCTGAATATTTCACTATACCTATAGATATTATTCCAAGCAAAAATTTGTATTTAAATGTGCAACTTGATCAAACCCAACAAGTAGAATTAATTATCATGTTGTGAAAGAATGTTAGTGCATTTTACCAGGATTACCATGATAAGAAGGGAATTCATTCCAACACGTGTACACATCACATATATACTAGTGAGGATGTTCACACTATTAGAAATCCACAGAGATGATTGAACCTAGCCCTTAAATAAACAATAAAAGAGGTGTTGCAAAAACTATTGCATGCCAATTTTATTTACCCTATTTTAGATAGCTAATGGATTTCACCCCTAGTGATAGTTCCTAAAAAGAATGACAAGTGGAAAATTTCTGTGGAATTAAATAAGGACACTTTGAAACATTTCTTTCCCCTCATTTTCATTGACCAAGTTTTGGACACTTTGGTTGGTAATAAATACTTCTCATTTCTAAACAGATTTAGTGAATATAACCAAATATAGATAGCTCCAAAAGACTAGGAAAATATCACATTTTCATGCCCCTAGGTAAATTACACCTATAGGGTGTTACACTTCGGGTTATTTAATTCCCTTGCTACCTTTCAGAGAGCTTTTTTTTGTTTGTCAAATTGTCTATGATCCTCCAAGCTTGACTTGTGGCTTGAGGAGCAGCGACCCAGGGTCATCTCAGCTGTCAAAGTCACCTAGGGATCGCACCCAGCCTAGGCCACATCAACCCTTTAGCTGACTATATTTTTATTAGCATGTCTCCTCCCCCTAGCATAGGGCACAACCACCCCCCGTGAGTTTTTATCTTGGGTCCCCTTGTTGACGAGGCCCATCCTCAACCGATTGTGCTAGTGGGACTTGACGTTACCTTTCAAAGAGTTAAATTGGCCATATTTTCTTATTTTATCATGATTGTGTTGAGATTTGTATGGATGATTTTTTTGTGTATGGTAAATCTTTTCATGAAGCCTTAAATAATCTTGAGAAGGTTTTAATTAGGTGTCAAGAAACTAACCTTACTTTGAGGAATATAGATTGTCGAAGATATAGACTACAATAATTGTTCTTGGAAACTATATATTTGATGTAGGAATACAAATTGACCCTATAAATATTGATGTCATTACCAAGCTACCAACACCAAAATATAAAAAGAAGGTGAGAATATTGTTAAATCATGCTAGCTTATATAGTAGATTTATAGAAAATTTTACAATTTGTTTTGATCTTCTATTTCAATTACTTGTTAAAGATAGTGACTATGTTTGGGTTTGTAGCGGGAGAAAATTCCCTATGGTTAGGGTTGAGAACACCAAAATCTCGAGTGACATATATCAACAAGAAGAAATAAATCACATAGTCCTAATGCATAAACTACTAAATTTGGGTTAGTAGAGAGTACTCGTAGGTCCTACGTTTGGTGTCATTCCCATAGGGTCCACACCCTCTGCTTCCTCCAAGGCTTTAAAACCTGCAATAAAGTTAAGAAAAACATATATACTACAAGTAGTTTAAAGCATGGATATGATATGAATGCTAGATCATATAAGAATAAATATATAAATCATGAATCATACATAATAATATCATAACATTAATTATATCATAAGATCACAACGTTCAGGAACAAGAAAAAGCTTCTTTATTGATACCAACAAAAGAATATGGAAGAATACAACCTAATTCGACCACGACTCCAAGTGAAACCTTCCTCCGGATCTGTCCAATCCAAGCTTCAACAATAATCTCTCAAGCATATACACGTGGATGTCATATAAAGTCAATGAAAATCTCTATGAGGAAACAAGGATTTCCTATGACTTGGAGTGTAGGAGGCACAAGGAAACTCAGACTTGATCAGGGACCAATCGACTATAATATTAGTGTCCTCTCTCTCTCGCTCTCTAATATGTTTAGGAATTCTAATGAGGTGTATTTATATCACCCAAAAACAGTTGATTCAGTTGGATACTATTAGGCCACTAGCTCCTATATGTGGGCTTTCGATGAAACCCGTAAACCCACCCAAAAAATAGGATTTTATATTTTTTCATATTTTAAATTATATACGCGGGTCATATATAGATTGACCCACGTGTGTACGAATTTCTTGAATGGTCGAGTCGCGTATGGAATTCAAAATATTTTTTTTAATAAAGTGATCAAGTCTGAAGGGAAAGGGTTTCCCAAGGCCATAAAACATAGCATCAGATCTACAGGAGTGTTGAATGATGCTATAATAGATTCCCCCTAATATATGAGTTCAGAAGGGGTAAATGATGGCCAAAATGTGTTAAAAGTGTAACAAAATAATCATGTGATTACTTGGGAGGAGATCACCAAATTCCAGCCTATCAAAAACTGGTGGAAGAGAACAGAAAGAAATCTCATGTCTGAGGCAGGCATACCCATGCTCATAAATAGTAAAGCATGTCAACAAATCAAGTGTAGAGTAGATCCAATATGTATACAAGTAAAAATAAAATTGAGAAGTACATAGTGGATCATCTGATCATAGCTGCATAAGAACATATCAAGTCCATTTTCCAATATCACAAATAGAAATTATGATCAATGATGCTCAAGGAGATTTATTATCACTGATGTCACATAACTTATCCTCAAAGTAACAATTCATAAAGGTGGAATAATGGTACTACACGCAACTCAGGTGCCAACATATAGGATGTTGTTGTGATGAACTGCAACATATAAGGTAGATGGTGTCACTGGTAGGAAATTGAAGGAATTGAAAAGTGAACCAAAAATGCTGACACAACTCAAGGTCTTCACTGACCGCAGATGGTACATTTCTACTCTATGGAAATAAATGAGTTGAAGTTGACCACATGAGAAATCATTTGATTACTAGTCATTGATGTATATAGTTAACAAATGCGAGACGACTCACCTATAATGATGATAAGAGTCAAGGTACCCCAGTACAATCTAACAAGTGTGAATAAATGAGCTGAAGTCGAACACTTGAGAGAATCTACCAATCAAGAGACATTAATGTATTCTCACTGTCGATAGAGAAGGAATATGCTATTGATGACTGAAAACCATAAGTTACTAAAAAAATGACTCTAGATCTTGTTCCCAGAGAAATGAGTTGTATTCGATGGGAAAATATCTGTTGGAAGGAAGGAATTAAGGAATCCCACATCAATCCAGCATGAGTGTAACCCGTAGGCCAATAATTTGGAAGGACTCAGATGAAAAGAGATGAAGTAAGCATTCTGAAGCATGTTTTCGACGTACACAAGATGTGTCTAGCACACAATAGAAACCCTCTAAACCAAGCAACAATGAAATTTGACACAGAGGCGAGGAATAGGTTCAAATGGAAACCAAGGTACTACATGAATCCTAATATGTGATAATGTAAACTAACATTGAACACAAGAGAAACCACTCGTTCAAAAGACCCATGACACTGATCAATGTTGAGTGCAAGGTCACCTATCAATGATGGAAATAGGGCTAGGGTGAAAATCTATACTCACTCTCATAGAAATTTGTCGAATTGGATAAGACCAGACACACCAGAAAGAATTCAATGGAGACATTCTTAACTAGCATGAGAAAAGGACCAAATAGTTGATGCGATATTGAACATAACTCTGACAGACTGGGTATGGATGACTGAAAATGGGTCAAGAGACATTGCAGAAAGGTAGACTCAGGTTTACTTCCCTTGAACAAAATCACGACTCAAATGTGACTGTATGGCAACATATAATAAGTTTTTATAAGTTTTTCATGCAAGAGGCATAAAAAAACTCTCCATGTGATTGAAAGAGATAACCAATCAAAGGAGTATCGACTCGATGACAAGGTCATGGCTCTCCTAAGTCAAACTAAAGCCCATCCCGATGGAGGAAAGACTTGTTTTGAGTGCTTTGTTCAAGGGTGACACAACTAACTCTTGTTGCCATCAATTATGGAAGTAATGTCACGTTCCTGCTCTTTTTGAAATAATTTTTTTTTTTTAAATCTTATTCATGTTTTAAATCTTGAAAAGGAATAAAAGAAAGCCTATAGTACAATGGAAAGAATGTGTCCAAATAGAGAATCCCTAGTTCCTTGGATTGGAACGTTCTTATGATCAATGCAAGGTGATGAAATTGGTCAATGATACTCAAAGGAATTTTTTTTCCACGGGTAAAAGGTGTCAAGTCGCAGAATTTAAGTGATTTCATGGTTGATTTTGCAGAAATACATGGTCAAAAAGTGCCTTAAAAATGGGTCCAAATGAAGAAAACTCAAGGCCAAAAGGGTACAAATAGTCAACATGAAATGCAACTATACAACTTAACATGTGGGGAGCCTCTAGGGTATAGAGCCAGAAAAATAGTGAAGAACAAGGAGAAAGAATCTTCATTACAAATTCATGGTGGAAATGAGGACTCCTGAGCCTACTCAATTTTTGCAAGATGGGAAACATATGCTAGCGAGGATCTAGCTAGGAATCTCATTTAAAGGATGGCTCTACCATTATGTCATGATTTTATGTAAATCTATGAGTGAAAATGGTATAATGATTATAACACAATGGGGTCAACCCTATGGCACACTAGAAAATTTGGCTGAATTTCCGACGGTCAATTCGTCGCTATTTCGACACATAGTCGTCGCAAGAGCGACAGTTCGAAGACGGGAAAAACGTGGTTTACCATTATGTCGCAATTCCAATGCACTAACAAAGTGTCGCACTACTGACATTTTTTCTGTCGCTTCCAAACAAGCGTCGGTCTTCCAACGTTTCCCAAACCGTCGCGCTTCCGACGTTTGTAAACTGTCACAATTCCGATGAAATGTGGTCTGACGTTTTGAACGTCGCTCTTCCGACATTTGTAAACTGTTGCAATTCCGATGAAATGTGGTCCGACGTTTTGGACGTCGCTCTTCCGACGTTTTTAAACTGTCACAATTCTGATGAAATGTGGTCCGACGTTTTGGACGTCGCTCCTCCAACGTTTGTAAACTGTCACAATTTTGACGAAATGTGGTCCGACGTTTTGAACGTCTCTCTTCTGACGTTTGTAAATTGTCGCAATTCCTACGAAATGTGGTCCGACATTTTGAACGTCGCTCGTCTGACATTTTTATACTGTCGCTCTTCCGACGTTTTTAAGCTGTCGCAATTCCGATGCTTACAAAGTATCGGTATACCGACGGCGGGTTCAATTTTAAAAAAATATGAAACTTTAAAACAGGACAGTAAATCTCCAATATTTGTTATGAATTGTGGGCGTTCCAATGACCATGAAATATTAATATAATAAACCACCCCGCAACGCTTCGACTATAAACAATCATTTTTTTTTCACAAGAGAAAAAACGTTGTTTTGAATATATTATATGAAGGAAAACAGTTCATGAAGTGATTACATTTTCACATCTGAAGATTGGAACCCAAATATCCATCAAGAAAAGTGGAAGTCCCACCCCAGACAATGATAGAAAAATACCCCATGTCACATACAGGGACATGATATAAAACCCAGTAACGGTCCACATGGAGATTATCGACAATCTGAGAAAGCATCCAAATATGCCGAGGCATCTATAAGAAAGTGAAATAGCAGTATGTAGAATAGTAAAACAACAGATAGAGTACCGACGTCCATTGTTCCAAATACAAATTAAAGTACCCAAAATCTTTGAACAGAGAAAAACGCTAATCATGTGAGGAGTGTGATATGTCCCAAATATAAAAAGACCATGAGACCATATCAATAAACCAGCAACATAGACCAGCATCGCTAGTTTTGAAGGCAGAGTGATAAACATTAATCATTTATTTTTTCACAAGAGAAAAAACGATGTTTTCAATATATTGTATGAAGTAAAACAGTCCATGAAGTCATTACATTTTCACATCTTAAGATTGGAACCCAAATATCCATCCAGAAAAGTGGAAGTCCCACCCAGACAATGATAGAAAAATACCCCATGTCACATACAGCGACTTGATATAAAACCCAGTAACGGTCCACATGGAGATTATCGACAATCTGAGAAAGCATCCAAATATGCCCAGGGCATCTATAAGAAAGTGAAATAGCAGTATGTAGAATAGTAAAGCAACAGATAGAGTACGTACCGACGTCCATTGTTCCAAATACAAATTAAAGTACCCAAAAACCTTGAACAGAGAAAAACGCTAATCATGTGAGGAGTGTGATATGTCCAAAATATAAAAAGACCATCAGACCATATCAATAAACCAGCAACATAGACCAGCATCGCTAGTTTTGAAGGCAGAGTGATAACTTGTCAACACATAAAATAGTATCATAAAGCGGATACAGGAAATGTGCAGAGACATGTACTGTTGATATACGCCTCACACAAAAAGCATCCATGATAGAGCAAAAATATGTATAAACCCAGGGTCGATTGTATGTTCTGGCTCGCTTGTTCCTGGAAATAAAAACCATCTGCAGAAACCCAGGCTCACTTGTAAGATCAGGCTCGCTTGATTCCAAAATTGGTAACCATCTGTTGCATCCGAGATGTAAGGTTCAGGCTCGCTTGTTTCCATTAGTAGCCCACTACAGCATCCACCCTGTTCATAGCAAAAAGTTTCCTGTAGATATACAAAGAAAGAGTATAATACGTAGACCATATAAGCATGGCTTTGTATTTCAAAAAACAGGTTTAAAATAGAAGCAGGGCAACATTTTTTTTTCCAATTGTTATGAACATAATTTGACTGTGAAATATTAATATAATAAACCACCCTGCAGCGCTTCGACTATAAGCAATCATATAAACATGGCTCTGTATTTCAAAAAACAGGTTTAAAATAGAAACAGGGCAACATTTTTTTTTCCAATTGTTATGAACATAATTCGACCATGAAATATTAAATATAATAAACCACCCCATAGCGCTTCGACTATAAACAATCATATAAACATGGCTCTGTATTTCAAAAAATAGGTTTAAAATAAAAACAGGGCAACATTTTTTTTTTCTAAGTAAATTTAATCTATTAACAGTGGGAATAAAATTACAGCATGACTTTAGTCAAAAACATTGCCTAGACTTATGGAAAATTTGTCATCAAAAAATCAAAAAAGAAGACTGCCCTCATAACCATTCTTGAACGTTTACAGAATTCAAAAATATTACAGAGGTCCAGCACAATAATTAATTCCAAAACATGCCCAATTAAGTGGGCCTGCGAAGCAAGAAAACCAAATTAACCAAACTACTCTTCCAGTGGTTCCTCGATGATTCGGCACCATCCTTTGGAAGGTCTAGGATCGCCAGGTGCTATCTTCACATTTGCGCCACCGCTCCCCTCCTTAAGGCCCGAATGTTGGTCAGTTTTTTCTGAGCTTAGACCCACCGGACAGGTGCATTGTTCCTCCATTTGGGCCTCCTCACGGAAAACCACGGTGATTGAAGCTGTGATTCGTGGGTGGTTCAGAGAGAAATTAAAGGAAAACAGCATAGTGCGCGTCGTGGGAGAAGGTGAAGCGGTGGGGAAATGAGGAGCAGGGGAGCCCATAAGGTGGCTAGATCCTAGAACCTGACCCCGCCCACTTCTAGTGTTTGGATAGCGACCTGCGTAATAATCACTGGACTGGGAAGACGACTTGGTTGAGGGGCTATAAGGAGCACGCAGGGGTTGACCTCTAGTGCTCCCCCTACGGCAACGCATCCTTTGATGCAGGTGAGGCATGGGTGCAGTCTCAGCAGTGGGCACAAGACGAGATGGAGAAGCAGGATTCCACGAAACCGAGGAAGACAGACACAGACCAGACCGAGAGAAATGCAGATATGCACCAAGGTCTAAGCAGTAGTTCAGCTGGCCACTTCTCCTTCTCGTCACAGTGAGCAGGCAGTGTAACCCAGCAACCGGCTCGTCTAAAAAACCATAGTGAAAGGCCATTTTATCGACCTGACTGCAATGCAATCGAAGAATGCCCGTCATAATTAATCTCTCATTAATGAGAGCCGAAGGCTGGATCATATTGGAGCATTTGGAATCACTAACAAGAGTGGAGGTCCGATCTTGAACAATGTTAAATCTTAATGCGATTTGATGTGAAAACCTTGGAACTTAAATATCGGCTAATTGAACAGCGTTAAAACTTAATGAGATTGATATGAAATCGCCACATCCAAGTCCCATCACCTTAAATGCCATCGAATGCACCCGCATCCAGGAATAGGGAAACTTTTGATTGAGGACACGTGGCAGAAATGATTGGAGCGGATCTTTGTTTGGGCCGCTCGCGCAGTGGAAATCCGGACCCGAAAAAGATTAGGGCGAATTTGATAAGAAATTAGTGTCACAACTCTCCTTCCGTACGCCAGCCCAACTTCGGACTCGAAAAATATTAGGGTGGAATTCATTTTGTTTTCACGTCACAAAATTGGCCGACGTCAGCAGGCTATTTTGGAATGCGAATTCGGTTTGAATTATGGTTTATCATCGTGGAACTTAAATATCGGCTAATTGAACAGCGTTAAAACTTAATGCGATTGATATGAAATTGCCACATCCATGTCCCATCGCCTTAAACGCCATCGAATGCACCCACATCCGAGAGCAGGGCAACTTTTTATTGAGGACAGGTGGCAGAAATTGATTGGAGCGGATCTTTGTTTGGGCCGCTCGCGCAGTGGAAATCCGGACCCAAAAAAGATTAGGGCGAATTTGATAAGAAATTCACGTCACAACTCTCCCTCCGTATGCCAGCCCAACTTCGGACCCGAAAAATATTAGGGCGGAATTCATTTGGTTTTCGCGTCACAAAATTGGCCGACGTCAGTAGGCTATTTTGGAATGCGAATTTGGTTTGAATTATGGTTTATCGCCGTTTGAAGTCCGGCGGGCTCGACTTAAGAACAATTTTGTTTGATCCCATCTTATAAAATTTGTGTTGTTTTTCTTTGATAATACACATATTTATAATAAATCATGGGAATACCACACTAAACATGTGGAAAAGTTATATAAATAATTATTGAGAACAATCATTTTTATGTAAAAATATCCAAATTTGCTTTTGGGAAATAAGAATTTGAGTATTTGGTTCATATTGTTTTAAAGGAAGGAGTGAAGTTGGAGCCTCAAAAGATGCAAGCTATTACAAAATGACCTATTCCTAAGAAAATCAAGGTTCTTAGAAGATTTTTTAGACCTACATGATATTATTGATCATTTGTTAAGAATTATGCATGCATTTCAAGTCCACTCACATATCTCTTGAAGAAAATATCATTTATATGGAATGATGAGGCTACTTTGGCATTCTCTTTTTTAATGGATGCCATGTCTTCTACACCAACATCGGTTGCACCTACTTTTGGTAAAACATTCATAGTAGAGTGTGAGGCACTAGGACAAGTAATTTACGTAACATTAACACAATAAGGGATATCATTGGCTTTTAAAAGCAAGGAATTCAAAGAAAATATTTGGTGAAATCTACGTATGAAAAATAAATGGAAGCAATATTACATGCAATAAAAAATGGGGATAGTATATAATTGGGAGGTACTTTAAAGTAAAGATATACCATGATAGCATAAAGTATTTTTTGAAGCTATGGATTTCATTGGAAGATTAACAAAAAAGAGGAGAAAAAATGCAAAGTTTTAATTTTGAGATAATCTGCAAAAAGGGTAAGGAAAATTTAGTACATGATGCTCTTTCTAAAATAGAAGAGGCCTCAAATTTATATCCAATTACATTTTCTATTCCTAGGTGGCTAGAAGAAGCTTTCCATAATGGAAAAATGACAATAGTATTAAACAAAAATAAAAATTTATAAAGGATGGGATGAACTCTATGGAGCATTGGGAGTGAAAGAGAGATATACTTTGGTGCAAATGTAGAATATTTTTATGCACACAAGCATATTTGAATAAAAAAATATTAAGGGAGTCCCATGTCTCTCTGATGGTAGGACGCAGGGTTCCTTAAAATATCTCAAAGGATCAAAAAATATATTTTTGGAAGGAATGAAGAAAGATATTCAAAATTTTGTAAGAGAAGGTCAGGTTTGCATAATAAATAAAAGAGAGATAGTAAAATCTCTAGGGTTACTTCAACCATTCCACTTACATATTCAAAGACTAGAAGATATATCAATAGACTTTATTACAGGGTTACTGAAATATAAAGGTAAGTATTACATTTTTGTGGTCATTTATATAGACAAATTTTGTAGATTTTTTTTGTAGAGCTCAAAGTACATAAACAACAAGCCAAGTGGCAGAAGTGTCCGTGAAAGAAATTCATAGTCTTCATTGTTTTCCTAAAGTAATAGTAACAATAAAATTTTGGAAATAATTATTTAATATGAGTGGAGAAACACTAGCTGCCATGAGTTCTACATATCAAACACAATCAAATGGTCAAACAAAAATAGTTAACAAATGTTTTTAAGGTTATCTAAAATGTTACTCTTTAGAAAAGAAATCTTAATGGATGAAGTGGGTTCATCAAGGAAGAATGGTAATATGATACTACCTATCACACATCTACTAAAATTTCCCCATTTAAGGCCCTTTATGGATATCCAACTCCTAGTATCTCATACTTTTTGCAAGATAAGTCCAAAGTATAGGAAACATAGTCACATATGGAAAATAATAAAGAAACTTTGAAAATTATTATGGAAAACCTTCAAATGACATGAAACATGATAAAACAACAAGGGGAACAACATTGAAGTGAAAGATAATTTGAGGAGGGTAATTGGGTATTTTTTAGATTATAGCATTATAAGCAATATTCATTCAAGAAAAAGAAGAATAAAGAATTAGCTCAAAAATGTTATGGCCCTAAATAATTATTCATAGGATTGCACAAGTGGTATAGAAGCTATATTTTCCTTCTTCTTGCATTCATAAGGTTTTTCATGTATCTTGCCTAAAAAAGGTTTTCGGAAAAAATATGCCAATGTAAATAGAACTTCCAAAATTAGATGAAGAATGAAAGTTGATTCTTGAACCACAAAAAGTTATAGATAAACATTCTATATCTCTTTGACATATAACCATTATGAAGTACCTAATCAAGTGGAAGAATATTCCTCTAGAAGAATGTACATGGTAAAATGATCAATTCGTGATGAAATACCCACGGCTAAAGGGTTCGTTTGAAGTTTTGACAAAGGTTTTGTTATATGTTTTATATAACGCGCGGCGGAATAGTTTTAATGTTTGTTAAGGTCCCACACAGTGATCAAATTTGAAGGGCAGGTCCGAATTTCAATTAGAAGGGCATATATCTATGTCGCCCTTCCATAATGAAAAGCTTTAAAAAAAAAACTTTTCAATTGACCACAATAAATTATTTTTACATTTCATTTTTAGAAAGACAAAACCATAAATCTTTATATTAATAAAAGACTGTTACATATACAACAATGAAGAAGGCTCCATCTTTCATTGCTTAAATATCTCATTGGCAATGTCAACATAAGTCTTGAAGACACTATTATAAGAGTTTGGATACATACCACCAGGATATAGGAGATTCTTATGTGTCAGATTGTGTAATGCAATTTTGACTTTGTCTCACAAGGAGCAACAACATGGAGGTCTGGATTTTTCTTATAGAACTTTATTATTATTATTGGAAACGTTGTTTATAGATATGAATACAACAATGAAATTATGAGCATGGTGGACAATTAGTCAAGCTCATGATGCCAAACCATGATGATGTAAGTTTGGAATTTAACATTTTTACATGTTAAAGACAAATAGTCAAAATCATTGACAACTTAGTATGCCATAATTAATAATCATTCCTTGTTCACTTTTGTTAATAGGTTTATGTCACACGATGATCTCTCTTCTCTGGCATTTACTTGTATTGAAGATCACTATTCTAGGAATAAGGAGTTATTTTCTCCAAAAATAAACCTAGCCAAACATTGACAATGCATCAAGGATATCTTTCTATGCTTCATAAGCACATTTGTTCTACTTCTAAATCATGTCTTGGAAGTGGTTGTTGTGCTAGAAATTATTCACCAGTTGGTTTCATACCAAAGTCTTTTTCACATTTTTAGCATCCAATACATGAAAAAGATAATGGTTTAAAACAACATAAATATTTTAAATTTTGAAAGAATTGTCTGGCACACTTTGAATATGAATTTTGAAGTCAAGTGCATGATGCTGTATAGGATCAAGTGTCATTTTGAATACCAAATGTTTCACAAGAAACTTCTCAACATGCTACCCTGCAGTAAGGATTAAATGACAATATTGCATCAACTATTTTCATAATAAAAGTGCACCTCAACCATAAGACTAAACAACTACAAATGTTGTAGATCTAACAAGACCACACAATCAAATTTATTGCACAAGGCCAATACTGTATGAAAAATGAAAAGGATTTTGCAACCAAAAATACCTTAGGCAACTAATTCAATTAGATATACCAAACCATCAGCAAAAAGGAAAACCAGCCTACTCAAAAGGCAAGCGTTTACCTCCTTTGACAAAATTTTGAGTTCTGAAACAAGGGCCTTTATTGTCTTGTCAATGCCCCCAGTAATTTGAACGGGGTTTGCACCTGCTGCAACAAACTAAACAAAAAGGTTTCATTTCAAATTATTTTCCACAAATTTAAGATACAACCATTGTCAGTTTTGTATTTCCTAACAAGCTCATAAATTTTGACAAAAGAACCAAATTTTTTTAATACCTGATAGCAATTTTTTCACTCAAAACTATCTTAGACTCAATAAGCCCAACCCAAAACTAAAAAACCAAACACCATAAGACCCTACAAAAATGAATAGATGATCTTAATCCAGTACTATCGACAAAAAGTTACCTTTACACCCTCACTTATTAAACCCTATGCTGTTGAATTTTAACTTCAACTGCTGCAGCAGAAGGACGGATGCAGCAGCAACATTTTTTTTTGGAGGTTGTTTGCATGCCATCCAGAAATTTAATTCAGCATTTAAAATTCCTGCAAGTTTTTTTTGTAGACGGCCACAGCCATATTTCTGTACAGGATTGTATTTAAACACAACAGCCAGCATTAACGCAATTCACCAACCAGAAATTAAACAAACAGAAATTTACCCGCCAGTTTTGTAAATTCAAAAGGAGGACACGTGGAGCATTAATATTGGATCGCATGAAATTGAAGGGAATCTGAAAACCTGAAAACCGGACCCGAATTTTTTATAAGGCACATTGGATTGAGAATTCGCATTACAAATTAGGCAGACGTCAGCATCCCATTTTGGAACGCGAATTTGGTTTGAAATTCAATCTATTCAGAATTTTGAAGTCCGACGGAAAGGGTTCTTTAATGTTTTGATGGTTTAATATATATATATATATATATGTTTTAAACATATGTTATATATATATCATATGCGAAATGAAAGGTGGGCCATAGAATCTAGTTTTAATTTTATTTTTTTTAAAAGAGGGTTTATTATAATATGTTTTATATGTTACGGCATATAAAAATAAAAAGGTCGAAAAAGCTTGGTAGTTTTTTTATAGACAGTACGTAAATTTTTTATTACACAGCAGTGTGTAAAAAGTGAAAGACTGAGTGTAACTTTTTAAGTGTGTATGCACAGCAGTGCGAAAGGGAAAAACACAACAAAGTGTTTTAGAGACAGAGTATGTTTGTTTTGAACAGACAGTGAGTTGGTTTTATGCACTGCGTTTTGTAGCAGTCATAATTTTGTAATCCCTCTCAGTGAGGAAGTAGTGTAATAGTTTTTTTTTGAGTTATTGAAGGGAATAGAAGTGTGTTTTCAAAGTATTGAAACTCTGTCTCCTGTCAAAGAAATTTTTATTTTCTCTGTGTTAGAGGAAGGGAGATTTATTCTCCATTCATTGTTCTGGAATTTTTCAATATTCCAACATGTGCAAGAACAATAGATGTTGGGTTCCATCCCCAGCTAAATCATTTGTCTTTGCCGCAGCTTGCCTTACCAACTTGGCCCCAATATTTTCAACTGGGTCCTCTAATTCAACCAATAAAAAGGCAAAAACCATAGCATTGAGATACATTTCATTACACTGTCAATAACAATAAAATTTGACTCAGCCATAACCCTTTCCTTTTATTTTTGTGAAAATATTTATGCATTACTCTAATGTGGCTAGTCCATAGGCCAAGTAGACCACTGGGTAACAAATATGTTTCCTTTCACCTTTGAGTTTTCAAATTATGCCTACCAAATCTAAGACATTTAAGAGGGGGAGCTAATACAACGTTAAAAAGAAAACTAGAGCACACATCTACAAATTACCTCCTTAGCTACTGTCACACCATCATTAACTATTTTCGGAGAACCATGCTTGCTCTCCAAGACAACATTTTTCCCCTCGCCCCAAGGGTGACTCCAACAAGATTAGCAAGTTTGTTCACACCGCCTGCAAGACAAATTGACAATGCTTTCAGTAAGTGTGAAATTGAATGCTAGACCATATGCCAAAACAACCCTCCATGAAAAATTAAAATAACACATTAAAATCGAATATAAGTGGACAAGGAAAGATCCACCGCAGTGAAGTTTCATGTGCAGGTGACCTTCCTTTAAACATAATTTTTTCTCTGACCTGCAATTTTTTTGTCACCGAGCCATCCTTGTTGAAGTACAACTCCTTTTCCATAGCTCTTGTATTAACTACCTTCTCTCTGTCGCGTAATCTCAGAGTCCCTCTTCTGCTTGAGCGATTAAAGGAAATGGGTGAAAAAACTGAAAGAGAAGACAATTGTCTGCCATAATTATCAAACATTGCACCCACCTTCTTCCCCTTTCCATTGTTACCCAATGAGGTAGATGTGAAAATTGTTGTCATACTGCCCAAAGCAGAGGCCATCTTCTCTTATCCTGAATATAGAATTACAAGATCTTCATATTAGTATGAACCTTAAAAAACATGACTCCCATTGCTAAAAACCACTTTTAAGTTCTAACAGGCAAACTAAACAACTATCGCAACTTTTGGAAACTTTTGGAGCATTAAGAGAGAAACAACCAAAGAGAAATACAACCACAATCCTCATTTTAATGAGACCGGACTATATATTTGCATTAATATAATAGAAAGAAATCACGACTATATTAAGGCCACCACAAAACAATCTTTAACTAGTGTCTCTCGCAGCCTTCAGGTTGCCATGCTAGAGGTCGCATATTTTTAATTTAAATTCTTGACCTCTCGTGCCCATCTATGAATGCATCCAATGGGATATCTACATCAAATGCTCCTTTATATCCCCAAAAAAAAATTCCCTACTACAAGAGCACTAGTATTGATGGATCACCCCACACCATCCCACCCACTAGAAATGGTGAAAAAGGAAACCCAAGAAAACTTCTGAAATATCTCAAGATGACTATATGGGTGGTTCTTATGAATCAACCAACCATTCAGAGCATGCTCATCAATCCAAACCATGAGTATTATGTGATGATATTCAAGCAGGCACTGAATCAGATTTCTGAAGCTATGTTAGAGAAACCCTAAACTCTCACTGAAAAAATAAAAATATACTCAGCAATAAAGATGATCACACTCTAGGTAGCCCTGGAGGCTATTTGGGCGTGATGAGTCCAATAGGTCTCAATGAACTGTTGCCTTCGCCGAGGAATACTATTGCAGTGGAATTTGATACTATTTTGGATGTTGAATTCCATGATCCTAATCAAAACCAGTACCTTCAGCTCTAGTACATGTTCACAAAAGAGGGTGCCATAGTCATTCATGCGTGAAGAGAGGGTGAATTGCAGGAATTGCAATAGGAGGTGTTGTTGTTGTTGCATTGGCCACTAGATTGTTTGTCTGGTTCTGTTACAAGCGTAGAGTATTGAAAAGGACATACAAATTTAGTTCAGATATTGTGAAATTGCCTCGGAAATTCACCTACAAAGAGCTCAGCAATGCTACAAAAGAATTTTTTTGAATGTGATTGATAATCGATAATTGCAAGCAAGGGTAATCCCCTTGTGAAACCCAAATTTCTGAGCATTTTCTAAAACCTGATGACGGAGTCATTGTAATGAACAAGCGCCTAGGTCCATATTACATCCAAATCTACCAAGCACCAAGATCTATAAAAAAAATCCACAGTATCTGCGAACTAAGAAGAAGAGGCAGAAAATGTATTCTGCTTACTTGTTCGAATAGTGGTTGGGGTTTACCACGGCAAAAATTTGACAGAGCCCATGTAGCATTTCTTATCATTGAAATTATAGCAGTATCATTCAACTGGGCAAGCACCTGCCTCAGAGCTCCATGACTGAGGGCAAGATCCCTAAATGTTGCAGAGTCTCCAGCAATATTTCCCAAAGCCCAAACAACCTTACACGAACACCAGTTGAACTCAAAGTTGGGTACTAGTTTTTTAAATCAAATTCCAAAATTACAGACATATAAAGATAGTTGGGAAGAATTGGCATGCTCAAACAACGAGGTGATGCAGGAATGACATGAGGGAGAAAATATCAGAAAAGCCCCAAATATGGAGAACTAAAGCTCATCACCAACCTGAGATTGACAACTTTACATGATGTAACCTATGAAATCGTAAATGGAGAAATCATAGTAACAATAAAGTAACCTATGTAATAATAAATTTGGATTCATCCTGGGAGTGGTAATGGGAGAAATCATAGTGAACAACAGGAAACATGCAGAGTTGCTTACAATCAAATAGATGAAAACACACATACAAAAAACCTAGATAATAATCATGAACAAGCTTAATATTGAATTATGAACTGTAAAGGAACTTACAAAATGTGACATTACGAACCTGGTCAAGCGCACAAGCAAAAATATCCCGGACATGACCCTGGTTGACAAGTTGTATTGCTCATGATGCAAGAGGATTTGTACCTGCACTGCCAAGTCAATCAAAATCCATCATTATCTATACAATAAATAAAAGTAATTGATGTAGTATTTTTTACTCTAAGATGCATTCTTATGATAATGTTAGAACATATGTTGAAAATGTCAAAACATACCTAAATAAGCTCCTCTTTGTTTCAAGAACAATTTATTGGAGTCGCATGAACTTGGAACAAGCCTCCCACGATCTGAAAGAGTAGCAACTAAGTCAACAGTGACTTTTTTGTTGCTACGCTGGATCAAGGGAGGTTTGCTCCAAGATTAAATCGCTCCAATAAGTTATTCTCTACTAAACAGGGCCAACCACGTGAAGGTGGAAGCTCTTATGGCCCCTCCCCCCCCCTCACATCACTCTCAATTCCCCAATACCCAATCTATATTTCATTTTTTACTTTCATGAGCATAAAAAAAAATATTCAATAACTAATAATAAAAAAAATTCAACAAAAAGTACACAAGGAAACATTGCAATTAATGCTTGACATAAAAATAGTATGATAAATGAGTTTTTTATATAACGCAAAAAACGCTCCAAGTATGGTAACGTTTGTCTTATAATAATAAAATATTTTACATTATCAAATTTTCTTTTTCTTCCTATTTCTAAAGCTCCTAATTACATCATCAATATCATCGTGCTCTGCTCCTGTTTCATGCCTTTAGACCCGCACTGCTGACCTAGTTACATAGTCACGATGTCTGGTCTCATCCAGTGATGGGGCATCGCCTACAAAAACAGATAATATTAAATTTTAATTGTCAGTTTTTAAATATCATTGAACTAGTTCTGTAATATTAATAAAAAAAATTGCAATGAGATTATTTACCTGGTGCACCAGTTGTCGCCGTTGGGACTGTTGCCCTGTCTTCCTCTCTGGTGGTAAGATCCTCAAGTGAAACATTCTCTGTCATTTAAACAAAAAACGTTATAAGGACAACCATCAAGGTATAATTAGAAAAAATTATAAGTGGAAATTAATTACCGTCACGGCCCTCACTGATAGCAGCATTTTCGGCTTGGTCCCCACTACAATGATCAGGTTGCACGTGAGGATCATCTACATCTGGCTCTAAAACTGGGTTATTTGCCTCGTCGGTAGTGCTGCTCCCCTGATTTAAACAAAGTTGTTAGACATTAAATTTATGGACGAAAACAAACATATTGAAAGGTTAATGTTTTACCTTATCAGGAATTCTAGATCTTGGGACTTGCCCCAAGCTTCTGCGACGTTCAACTATGGCTTGATAGCCAAAATGGAAAGCGATATTTTTATCTTCCTCTGTAGTTTCTGTTCCGAAGTCATCACCCTACATTACATATGATTGTGTATTTTTAATCATATTTGATAGGATTACAAAAATGTTGGAAGGCAATACAATTAATTATAAGATGTTTAGCTACTTAATTACAATTCTTGCAGCTAATTTCAAGTAGCCGCCCTGGCCTAGCTTGTGATGGCCCTTTTTTTCAATCCTAGCTTTGGTTTCCTTTGAGGTGTTAGGCAACCTAGCATCAAAATATTGAAGTCATATATGACGTAGCACACTTTTATTTTAGACATAGAGAAAATTAAAGCTATTGAATTAAAGTTGTAATTTACCTTGCGGGTCCAGTTGGCATTTTTCCTTCTTTCTTTGCCCTTTTCTCTTTTCCGTCATGGATAAGTGCTCTCCACTCACTCTCTGAAACTGCGAGAGGACGCTCATATCTAGGGTTAAATTGCAATTGCGTCCTATAGGTGTCCCTGGTATATTTCAAATATTTTTCGGCTACCCGAGCCACCGTTGTTCTGTCAAATGTGCCGACCCCAAAAAGGGCTTCTAGATAATCTAGAAGTTCTTTTTTCAGGTTGGAATTCTGGGAATTCCACCCTGTGTGTATGGTTGGGCCAAAAATTACCAACACATGGCTCTCCAAAAACCTGTAGAACTCATTGTTTCCTACACAGAAAAAAAAGATATTATCATTAATTTAAAAATAAAAATCATGATAAATATGTTTTAGATAGAGTACATAAAATAGTTAAAATATTAAAATTTACCTGGGAGTTGTACGTGCTTTATAGGGACACCTTCATCGTTCACCAACAACGTGCCATTAATGGTCCCTATGGAGCTGACATGTGTAGCTCCAGGAAACGCAATAATGTAGTTGGCCATATCAGCCTCATCATTGCCAACATGTTCAGCGGTTGGCTGGGTGTCTGCTTGGGCAGGGTGTGTTTCTTGGCTAGCACCTAAAGGAGTAGAAGGTGTACGAGAGGGTTTTTGGGCAATCTCTTGCCCTTGTGTCCCACTAACACCAACACCGGGTTCAGCAAGTGCCAAAAAACGCTACATACAAAATAAATTTTTGTTAGTTTAGTCAATGTAAAAATTAAAAATCAAACTATCACAATTCATCTCATGCAGAACAAAAAAAATATCCTTTTGACTTGTTATTATTACCTGATATCTTTCTAGCTGCCTCATAAGATGTTGTATCCTCTCTTCTGTTTCAGGTGTTTGAGGCATGTCTATCAAAGTATTAAATTCCAACCTTGCATCTCATGCCTTTTTTTGCAACAAGAACACTGGAGATAGGGATGAAGAAAGCTCTTCCTCAAAGAGGGAATCATCAAGCGTACCATGGCTAGGTGTCTGCATATTTGAACAAAATTAATATTATTTCAATTATGTAAATAATTAAAATACCTGAAGATAGAGCAATGCTGGCACTTTACATGTTCTTCCGCTGGCCTCTTTCCGCGATCATCCCGTCTCGGGGTTGTTCCTGCACTGCTCTGATCAGTCTGCCACATTGCAATAAAATTATAAATGTAAAAACTTGAAAACAATATCTAACTTGAAAAAACAAAATGAAAACTGAAATAATTTCTAATAAGACACCGGAAGACAGAGTTAGAGTTTCAAATATGCCTTGCATTGAATTCAGTCCTGGAAACATGTCATTGCACATTAAGGCACCCAAACAAGAGATGAGTTGAAAATGAAGACCTTATTGAATATATTGTTGGAGAAACTTCTAGTAAACTTGTTGTGAAGACCTTGAGGACATTTTTGGAGCAACATTGTTGAAGCTGATGGTATAGCATTGTTGGAGACGATCTTGAAGGGCCTTGAAGTGAAGCTTTTTGAGCAACTATTGAAAAATCCTTAGAGCATTTAAGTAAGGCACTTTCTATCTTCCATCACCTTTTTCCTTTCAATATCCTTTAAACAATTTTGTTTATATTTAATGTTTGAAATCACGTTATAATTCCTTGATTATATGTGTTTGGGGACTTTCCCTTTGAAATTACCCAAAAATACCCTGGCAATTTTATCTTCAGGATGCATGTCTGACCCTATTGTTCAATATTTTTATTGATAGTAGTAAACATAGAGAGTTAGGGGGCTCTTGAATTGGTTTGGTTGGGCCATTAGATCCCTAACATCTACTAGGGAGAATCCCCTTTGAGTTGGAGGAGAGCTAGCCCGAAGTGAAAAGAGGTTGGTGAGGTGACAATGGGGCTATTGAATTACACATGGTATCACACTTTAGCTTTAGGACTTTATCTTGAGAAGTGCAAGATTTTTCTATATCAATTCTCAAATTGTTTACAACACTATTTTTAAGAACTAATAAGAAGTGATGTTGAGGGGTTTTTGGGTATAAGAAACAATACCATTTAAAAACTAGGGTTCTCAGTCCTTGGCATTCCTTCACCTGGGCCTAGGGGAACACTAGAATAATTTCACACTAAACCATGAAAACTTAAAAGTAACTTAACAGATCCATAAAGTAATAATAATCATAATTCCTAATTTCCTATTGTACGATATGATGCAAATTATTCAAACATGAAGCAATGAAGACATGCAATGTCTGAATTTCAAGATAGATGAACCAATACAAGAAGTTAGAAACTACAACTTTGATTCAATACTCTGTGTCCTAACTCCAGGAAGGAATCTAGTTTGTAGTACAGAACATGCATCGTGTATTATCAATTCTTAATTGACAACAACTAGAGGTCATCTACCTCATCAATTCCTTCCCATTTTGTGTTTTTATGTTATATTCCTTATAAAAGTGTCAAATTTCTCTCAAAGTAAGAAACCACTGAATAAAATAAAAAATATTTGAGATATGATTGAGAAATGGTCATTTATTTCTTGAAAGGATCTTCACAATTTCTTTGGTTGTTTTTCATCTCAAGAAACAAGAAATGACCTAATAAACTATCGTGATGTAATATAAGAAACAACACGGTGCAATGGCCATTTTCAAAGCCAAATGATGTCCATTGAGGACATGGCCTTTATTTGGTTCCTGTTTCATAGGAGTTTCGGGTATAAATGGAAATTTTTTGTACCATTTCTAGTAGTAAAAAGGGAAAACCTTCTTTTCCATGGGAAATAATTTACCTTTCCTTTTTCAAGATAATCTAAATCACAAAAAATATGAACTATACTGCACACATTCTTGGATAATGTGAAAGTGGAAAAGGAATACCCTACACAAGTGATGCACACATGTACATTTGAACACTAATAGATTTTTGTAGTTGAAATGCAACACTTGTTTTCATTTAAATGTAGGATTTTTAAAGCAGGGAGAAATAATGGCTGCCAAATTAATAAGCGTTTCTTTGGGAAAAATTTAAATCTTGTATTGGGTGATGAAGATAATAGAGGGTATTGAATCTTGATTCTTGACATTGTGTTTAACATGAATAACTCAAATGATTATAAATATTAGTGGATGAGTTATTTTTTTCAAGTATGTCACTCAAAACTCTTATGTCAAAGCATTGTATGATGGCTAGCATTTGCTTGTTTCCCTTTCTTCAGTTCAATGTAAAAAGTATATTAATATATTGGAGCACGAATGATAACTAAAATTGTTTGCTCTGCAATATATCCAACCCCAAGATTATGAAAAGTTTTCTCAAGTGAAGCTATTGGTTATTGATGAAGCAGCTGCAATTCCATTGCCTATTGTAAAGGCTCTGCTCGGGCCATATTTAGTGTTTCTGTGCTCTACTGTAAATGGGTAATAATTATAAATGAGCCAACCACAATCACAGATTTTGTAACCATTTGGTTTCCATGGATAGTGATGATGATATTAACCCTATATATCAGTGACCTATATCTATATGAGAATGATCTCAACATTGACCTTGACATGGTTGTATGGATGTGACCTTTGGTATGTCATCAGAAAATCCCCAAATATCAGAAAATCCCCAAATCTGGAGAACTAAAGCTCATCACTTTTGATCTGGAGTACTACCCTTGTGATAAAGTTGATGACTTTTGATCTCCCATTCTCTCCGTAAATGGGTAATAATTATAAATGAGCCAACCACAATCACAGATTTTGTAACCATTCAGTTTCCATGGATAGTGATGATGATATTAACCCTATATATCAGTGACCTATATCTATATGATAATGATCTCAACATTGACCTTGATATGGTTGTATGGATGTGACCTTTGGTATGTCATCAGAAAATCCCCAAATATCAGAAAATCCCCAAATCTGGAGAACTAAAGCTCATCACTTTCGATCTGGAGTACTACCCTTGTGATAAAGTTTATGAATTTCAATCTCCCATTCTCTACCACTTTGCACTTCACCTTCAATATAGATCATACCAAGGGCAATTCGTTACTGGGTGTTGAGATGGATGAGTTTGTCGAACTAAAATCCATAGCTTAAACTTCATGAAACTGGTGGAGTCAAATTCATGCAAGCACAAACACATCTTACACATCCTCTTTGAAACTCATCCGAAATAACATTGGAATACATCTAGAGAGAACCCTATAGCCTAACACAATCCAATGGAATTGACCAAAAAAACCCAAATAGAGTCAACCCTACTATAGGAGGAAGGGCCTGCAGTAAGAACTTACAATTTTGCAAGAGTTGAGGGCAACTGTTGTTCAGCAAGAGCTGAGGGCGAATGTTGTTCTGCAAGAGCTGAGGGCGAATGTTGTTCTGCAAGAGCTGAGGGTGAATTTTGTTCTGCAAGAGCTGAGGGAAAATGTTGTTCTGCAAGAGCTGAGGGAGAATGCTGAGGGCGAATGCTGTTCTGCAAGAGCTGAGCGCGAACGCTGAGGGTGAATGCAGGGAAAATGTTGTTCTGCAAGAGCTGAGGGAGAATGTTGAGGGCGAATGTTTTTCTTCAAGAGCTGAGGGCGAATGTTGTTCTGCAAGAGCTGAGGGTGAATGCTGAGGGCAAATGTTGTTCTGCAAGAGCTGAGGGCGAATGCTGAGGGTGAATGCTATTCTGCAAGAGCTGAGGGCGAATGCTGAGGGTAAATGTTGTTTTGCAAGATCTGAGGGCGAATGCTAAGGGAAAATTCTGTTCTGCAAGAGCTGAGGGCGAATGCGCGCGTGATATTAGACGTTAATGTAGTTTTTAATAAAAATCATTTTTATGTAGCGCACATATAAGTGTTGTAGTTTTTAATAAAATCATTTTTTATGTAGCGCACATATAAGTTTCGTTATACTGACGGTGGCCAAAGCATCGCTATTGCGACAGCTTCCTCCAAACGTCACAATTGAGACACTTATACATTGTGTCGTACTTGCGACGTTTGGAGGCAGCCGTCGCAATAGCGACGCTTTGGAGCATAGTGTCGCAATTGCGACGTCTTCCTCCAAATGTTGCAATTGCAACACTTTGTCTAAGTGTAAGTATTGCGACACTTTTGTCTAAACATCGGTATAGCGACGGTTTCAGGCGGGATTGAAAAAATTTGGGGAAATTTCTGACATTTGGTCAAAAGTGTCGGAACCAAGTGTCGAAATTTCCCCCAAATGTACTAGTGTAGTTGTAGCATTATGTATTATGAGTGATGAATGTGAGTTGATTTTTGGTTATGACATGATTTCTCATATTGGTAAAGGTTTATTTCAAATTAATATACGTGATGTCTTGATATTTGGAACCTGTGGTTGACATGTGTCAGCAGTTGCAGGGCAACACATTTAGTATTAGCGGGACAAGGTAATAGTTGATGTGTCTATATAACTAATAATCGATTAATGTGATAGTACATAGTAAGACTTGATTGCAACAAGTTAAAAATGGTAAAGGAAAGGAATTGGGTAATAATTCCTTTGGCTATGTTTATAAACCCTAATTCCAAATGAAAAAGAGCTTGCATACAAGTAGTCTTCTTAACCTTGATTTTTTATGGCCTTATGTGGACATGTGTTATATTTATGAACATGTATTTGACAAGTATAAGAGTTGGTTTCTAGTTATGGCTGGATTATTCAAGGGATTGGAGTCCCTTAAGAGATGATATATGTATGTGTTCAGGTGCAAGGCAGTGTGCCTGGCATAACAAGGTAAGGCAATTGGTATATTGTACGTTTATATTATGCGATGACAATTATGTGTTTATGGTAGTATGATGCAAGGATTACATGGCAAGAGACTGTCATGAAATATTGAAGGAGGCTCAAGTTGATATTTCCGTTGGAAGAATTAGGAACCATGGTATTGAGTCATGGTGTTTGTTGCTAAGTCTTGTGGTTTTGGTATTTTATGATTTGTTGAGCTAGGTTTGTAGTTTTGTTTATGTTTGGTGCAAGGCCTTGCCAATTTTTTTGTTGTTTCGTATTGGTTTTGGTTTTCCATGGTTTTCTTATTTTGTTTCTTGTGCTTACCTTTTATATTTTGATTCTTGTGCATTGGTTGGGAAAGGGAGAAGTTAATGGAGCTTTGGGAGAGCTAAATGAAACCCAACATGTGATGCAAGAATCAGATGGAGCTCAGTGCATGAGTAAGCGCAACGAAAGGTAAGACTATGATAATCGGTCAGATTGGTTGGGTCCATTGTGGTAGATGGACGGTGGTATTAAAGATATGAGAAAGGCAATAAAAAAGGTAAAGAAAATGGATCTGAGGTGTTAGATGCCTTGGATATGTTTGGAACTGTTGTTCTCAATGTTGTGCATGCTGTGCACGAATAAAGGGAATTGTCTTAACCTAGACCTTATGATATCTGGTAACTATGTTGTGATCATGATTATGTTGACGTTTATATATGTATACATGTATGTATATATGTATTTATATATGTATGTATGTTGTGTTTGACAGGATCATCATCGATCATGGTTGTTTGATGTTAAATGTTTACATGTATATATGTGTGTATGTATGTCTTTGTCTGGTAGGATGATGATTGTTTTATGTTAATGATTATATGTATCTATGTATGTATCTATGTCAATGTATGACATGGTTTTCAAGGATCATTCTTGTGGAAGAATGATTTATTTTGCTGGTGAATGGCGTGAAGAGGTTCTTGTTCGTATGAGGACTCAAGTGAGAAAAGTAAATTTGACAGGTCTATGAGGTTAGTATCATGTGGACATGAATTGATATTATATGCTTGTACTATGCCTACTTTTATGCTATGGACATGTAATGTTGAGGGGTACATCAGTGAAGTGAAGGTAGTGTAATCGATGGCATGCTAGGATAAGCATGGATAGTGGAAAGACACTAGAACAAAGTTTGTTTGTGGGTTTAATGTGTGGTCTATGGATGTGCAGTACTACTATTATGTATATGTTGCTCATGTTGTACATTCAGTGATTGTACCTATGGTGATGTGTACATGTAACATTTGAGTATTGTGTACATATGATGTTGTATATATGGTGTTATGTGTATGTTGCATATGCAGTGTTGGATATAGATGGTGTTATGTACATGTTGGATACGTGGTGTTGTTTACATACCATACTATGTGCATGTTGGATATGAAATGTTTTGTCCATATGGTGTTGCACGCATGTTGGATATGTGGTGTTGTGTATGTATGGTGCTATGTACATGTTGTATATGCAGTAGTATGCACATATGGTGTTGTGTGCATGTTGTACATATGGTGCTATGTACATATGGTGTTGTGTGCATGATTATACAGGTGGTGTTGTGTGCAGGTTGTGTCGTGTACATGTAGTGCATGTGGCATTGTGTACATGTGGTGTCGTGTACATGTCATGCATGTGGTGTTGTGTACATGTGGTATTGTGTACACATTGTACAAGTGGTGCGGTGTACATTTGGTGTTGTGTACACGTTCGAGTGGTTTCATATACATGTGAAGTTGTGCACACGTTGTGTAGGTAGTGTTGTGTATAGATGGTACTGTGTACATGTTGTGAATATGGTACTGGTATACATGGGTTATCGTGTGCATGTCGTACATGTTGTGTTAAGGGCATGCAGTACTATGTATGTGCATGATATAGTCATGGTATCATGACATGTGTATTCGTTGTGTTGTACGAGTATATGTATGTATATGTATTGTGTTGTATTGTACACCAGTTGTAGGTGTATGTGTTGTATACTGGTGTAGGCGTATGTATTGTGTTGTATTGTACACCAGGTGTAGTTGTATGTGTTGTATGTCAGGTGTAGATGTATGTATTATATGGTGTTATACGTCATGTGTGGATGTATGTGTTGTGATGTACACTATGTGTATGTGTACGTGATTGAAGAGAAGAAAAGGCATTGGGTGATTGTCGAAGCAATCGATTTGGTATGGGTACAAAAGAACAAAGGCAGAAGTAAGGACCGATGAAGGATAAGTATCATCATTATATTTCAGTTTTATTATGCATGTGATCTATGATTCTAACTTATGATGGTTACATGTGATTTATGATTATGGTTTATGTTGATTTCATGTGATTCATGATTTTAATTTAGGATGGTTGCATTTTGAGCTAACCAGATGTGATATGTTTATACATGATGATTTGATCAAACAACTAGTTTGACTTGTTGTGACAGGAAGTGATCAGAATTGCAAGTGTACCTTATTGATGAGCTACCACTGAGGTATGATGTGAATTTATTTCAAATTATTTTGTATCCAATGGAAATTATGTGCTTGGTACAAGAAGCATGAAAATGTCTTGTTGGGTGGTTGAAACTAACTGCAATAATTAGCAGTGAAAAAGGAATTGGGACATGTATCAATATGCTCATAAAACACTTCAGGAGCAGGGCCATTATGAGACAGTGGTACCCAATAGTGTCCGTTGATTTCCATTATCATTCTATGACCAGTATGATGGTTTTTAGGTAGGGATATACCATGGTTTTTTTCTCTTCTGATGCGAGGAAGCATTGCCAAGGGATGGACTACCCGAGATGGAGATTCCAACAGAACTTGGAAGGTGTATGACTGCACGGAAGGGAGTGACCGGATTTCCCAAGAGAATGTGTAACAAAGAAGGGAACTTGTTTAGGATGGATTTGGTTTGGTCATTAGAATTTCCAAAAGGAATCATATGAACATTGGGAGTGTGCCCTAGAACAATGAGTCTATAACTGTTCATTGAAAGGAAAAGTGGCACAAGATTATAGCGTTGGACATTGAATGCAACTTTGGCTCTGAAAATGGATTCTGGACTACATATAAATTAAGTGAATCCTAGTACTACTTTGAGGGTGGAGGTGTGAGCCTATGGATTCCCTTATTGCAGATGCAGACATCGTATCCTTTTATTTGTAGGTTGGGAAAATGTGCATATGTATATATGTGGTTGTTATTGTAAATACCATAATGAGCTGTGTTATAAAGCTCTAGTACATGGTATGATTATCATGATGGTTTTTTATATTGAGCAAGTTATTCATTATAAAAATTGCAACAAGCTATGTTATAAAGATCCATAGACAATATGTTTTATTTTCAATGGTTTTCTGGTTTGTAGGCGTCATTGAACACCGAGGATGATGTTCTACGAAGGGGGAGGTTTTTGTAACAACCCTAGTGAAAATTCCATGTAATAAAATATAAAAATAATAACCACGGTTGATGGGACACTTATTCCAAGCTTAATGGTGGGAAAAACATCCTAATGGGTGTTCATTCAGTTTATTATGGCTAAAGGAAATTGGAAAAGGCAATGGCTAAGGCATTAAAGAGGCAAAAATTATTTTTGGCACATTTATTTATGAAAATACTGGAAATTCAGAGAAAAGGGAGGTGAAATGTCACAGGTTGCATGTGAGGAGGAAAATGAAGAAAATAGAGGCCTCATTAATAAAAATTATTTTGAGGATCAGTTGGTAAGATTTTGGCTCAAGTTTTTTCTCAACCTTTTGTTAGTGCTTTTTTGGAGCTCTCTCATTATTCTCTCTCTCTCTCTCACTCTTTGAAACTTAGAGTTTCTTGGAGCACTTTCGCATTGTATCAAGAAAGGAAAATAAAGAAATAAGAAGGAAGGAAAAAGAAAGGAAGAGCAGGATCAAGCAGTTGCAGCTAGATTCTTTACAAGTATTGATTTGCATGTGTGATTTACTTGCTAGATATGGAATGAATAATATTGCATGTGGTTCTTTTCTGTCTTGGCATGGTTTTTTTCTAGGTGTGATAGTGTTTTCATCCTAGCCTTTCCATTCCAGATAACCTTGATGAGATGGGTTCTCATACTTCAGTTGAGCCGGATTTCCGGATTTGAAATGAAGATGAGTGAGGTGGATCTCTGAATTGATATAATACATGGCCTAGTAACCCCTTGTTATAGGCCATTTTTTCACATCCAAGAAAATTGAGCCTCCTAATGGTTGGATCAATCAACACCCTATTCCCCTTGTCATCATCTTGCACAAATCCCTAAGAATGTGCCTTTCATCCCTCAAAATTTCAACCCTAAACTACCCTATATGAGCGAGTTTGAGCACCAACAATCCTTACAGGCCTAATGGGGTGTGTTCACCTAAAAATTTATCCCTTGTGGCCAGCGTTGGTCACAACAGGTAGCCCTCCATTGCACCTACATTTTTTTCTAGAATTCTGGGAGAATGAACGGGATTCCGTAAGCTTCACCTTCTAGGAGTTTCCATAATTTGTTTAAAATACTTACCTTGGATTGAAACTCGGATACTATCCCACCCTACTTTGTAGTTTTCACCACTTATCATTTGATCCTATCCCTCCATCGAAGGTGGATCTAAAGCCCTAGAATGGTAATTGGATAAGAACTCCAAACTTACCCCTCTCTTCTATAAATTTACCCTCTCATATGCTAGAGGTAATGGTTGGCTTTGGAGAGTTATTCTACCCTTATGTTGTTGTAGTAAGTAGTTATCTTCTCATGCATAGGGTGAATGAAGGTGCATATTGTGACAAGGAAAGGACGAGTCAACAACTCACAGGAGCTCTTCTACAGGATCAACTTCCACTTATGGTTGAAATCTCCTTATATTTATATTAATGCAAATAATTCTTTA
The DNA here is from genome assembly GCA_034641835.2 of Pinus albicaulis. Classification (NCBI taxonomy): domain Eukaryota; kingdom Viridiplantae; phylum Streptophyta; class Pinopsida; order Pinales; family Pinaceae; genus Pinus; species Pinus albicaulis. Next base: position 541,692,397 of record CM076576.1, on the reverse strand, counting down.
TTTTCCTATATGTGATGTTGATTCATGTATTTCAATACCATGTTGATATATTTAATAGAGTATTTAGATTATACTGCATACATCTTGTAGTTTCTTGGCTTGTGTTATCTGACTGTGCAGGATTTAATTTTTGTGATTGGAGCTCAAATTGGAGCTTCCAAGCTAAATAAGGAGAGAAGTGAGCGACATTTTCCAGGTAGGCCTCACTCCACCATCTATTTACTTTAAGGAAAAGCATTGGGTTCCTTGTCTCTTTACTGTTCTAGGTATACCACCAAACCAAGGGGATATATCTTTGTCCATAATCGTAAATCATGTATAACAAATTGGTCACCATGCTGGGGAACGAAACATTCCCTTGGTGGTTTTCCTTTTCCTTTGTGTTTTATTACATCCCTGACAAAAGTTTGTTGCATCATCTAACTAAGAATAGACCTAGGGAGTGGATTCACTCAAAAAAAAATTCAATTTTTGTGTCAGAAACCTCTTGTTCAAGCCCAAAGATCCCCAGTAACTCTGACAGAGCGTTGCACCTCACCCTAGCCCCTATATCCCAGTGTTGCAAAGAAATGGTGCCCTCTCTGCACCAAAATTAGTCCCTAATTTTGCACAAGTTTTCCTTGGTTTTTTAGACTCTCTATCATCATCCTACTTCCAGCTTAGTTTCCTTGGGTCTTTAGTGTCTTGTGGTCTCTCTAAAATTCCCATTCAGTTTGCATTTTTTTTGTTTTCTTCTGATAATAATTGGTTTCAATTTTTCTTTGTTCTTATCGTTGGTCGCTTGCAAACTTATTTGTTTAATTTTTTATCGCTTGGATGAATTGTTGTTTGAGTCCTTGTTCTGAAAATTGTAATTGAACAGTTTCATCTTAGATTTATTCATTTTGAAAGTTAAGTCTTGTGAAAAAAATAATCGCATTTGGCATTTAGGTTTTTTCATGTGCATTAAATTAGGAACAATCACCTTGAAAGGAAGATTGTTGCTTGCATATTTTTTTTTGCTTATTCTGTGTTGCACCTTGATTGTTTCTTCCCTTCCTTAGCTATATTTTCATTGAAAAATAAAATATTCCTATTTTCGCATGCTATATTTTCATCTTAGGATATTTAGGTTACATCCGTGGTGATCCCTAAAACTATAACTTAATTAAAGATAAATAGTAAAATTTATTGAATCAACCTAAGGAGAATTTGTAACATTAACATAAAAATTTAGAGGTCTAGGCTACAGACGTGTTCTGATGTCATTAAACGTAGGGGCTATCATTTTTTTCCAGCATTTTCTGGGGGTGAAATCATGTTCCATGTATGTAATTGTATAGGATCATTATCCACATACCTTCAAGTATATCGAATGGCACTCCACACATGAAAATTATATGGGAATGCTCTCATCGAATGGTTATGCATTAGACAACACTACTACGGACTATACTCCCATGTATTGTCGAGTATATTTTGGTATTCCCCTATAGGTTTCTATCCATCCATAGGTAACCGAGCATGCTGCCTTGTATACTGTGATGCACTAAACACAACATTCGTGGAGATTGGTTGTTTTACGTTAAGTACTTGGTTCACCAAGGTGTATATTGTAGTTCATGGTTACTTGGTAATCCTTTATGCCTAGATTACTCTCTTTTTTTTTCTTTTTGTCTTAATAAAAATTATCATCCAACATGGAAGAACAAAATCCCTTTTCCCATCATTCAAATAGAATTATAAATAAGCCTCCTCTACCTCCATAGGCTACTCCTAACCGACGTAAAAAACATAAGAAAATGAAAAATATTGAAACAGGAACTTCAGGAACAAATTTTTTCCCTCCTCTTGATAATGAATTTCCATAATCATCTGTCCCTTTTAGTTTCGAACCCAAGATTACATCTACCCATGTTGGTGACACTGACACAATTTAAACGGAAGTCCCTGAAACTTTATTACATGAGGTCACGGAACCTGAACTTCCTGAGTCAGATACTTTGTTTCCTAAGGTCATTGAACCTGAGGAGCTTCAGCCATCCTTGCCTGATTCAGCGGGACCTTCCTCTTCTCTTCCTTTGTCTCAGATAGAACCAATATATCTTGGGCCCGAAGGTGAACCTCTTCCATACTGACTTTTGAGTATTGAAGATATCCCTCAAGAAGTGAATTTTCCTTCTTCTCCTTTTCTTTAAGAATGAATTCATTTTTATCAAATTGAGCCTTTCCCACCTCTTCAAACTCTGATACAACCTCCTTTACTTTATTCTTTAGGCTTACCCAAGGATCTTTGGAAAAAATATTTGTTGGGGTTTTCAACCATGTCTGGAGCTGATTCAAGCTCCCAACCCGTGTCCATCACTATGGTTGAGACATCAAGTGTCACTTCCTCATCTATGTTCATGAAATCACCAAAAACACATTTATATGGTGGTTTTTCCATCCCACCTGGTTATTAGTCACTATCTTGTACATTTTCTGGTGCGGCTTCTAGTCCTTGGACATATCCCATGTCATCTAATTCAGGAATAATGTCTGGTACTTCTCTTATGAATGCCACACAATATTATCCTCTTCATCTAGTTACACCTAAAATAGAGCAACAGGCTGGTCCTTGCATCAGTGGACAAAGCTACCCTCAACAACATAACTCTCCTTATGTTGGGTACCATCCATCTGGATCACACTTTCCTCCATCATCTTCTCCTGCTTATGCAAGGGGGGGAATTTTTGTTGCTATGCCTCAATATGGTAATCCACCTAATTATGGTTCGCCTTATCGTGGAATGGCTGCCAATGTTTGGAAACCTACTTCCCTTGTTCAACCTAGTTCATTTTGGGATCGATTGTTAAATCCTCAAGATGCACCATCCTAATCACAAATTCCTATCTATCCATCAACACCTCAACAAGATAAAATATATGTGATTCAACCTTTACAGCCTATTCTGACGGTATCTAGCCCTTCCTAGGCACCACTTAGTCAAATTGTACAAGGTGCCTCATCTTCTCAATCTCTTGAGAAAAGTGCTCCTCACTGTTACAATAGGTCAACTTATTAGAAATTTGGTGCAGTCTCAATCAAAACCCATCATACCAGGTAGCAATAAAGAACCCTATTAGGAAATATTATGGATATCATCACGTGCCTTTCCACGGAAAGAAAATTCAAACCCAACCATTCCAGTAGCTTTATCGTCATCTTGGAGCTGGAAAACAAACTCAATTGTATGTTGGTTATCAGAATCCCGCATATCCTAGTAACTAGGTTCATTATTATCATAACCCTCCTTATCCAGGCATGCAAGTACCCATTTCTCAGGCTATTCCTTCTTACCTAGGTCATCCTTCTCCGAAATTTAATCAACAGTTTCCTTTTGTGGCTCCTCTTGAATTACTTGATTTAACTCAACTTACTAATGACCCCATCGCTCATTCGCCACGGTGGCTGATTATTCCCACCAATTTTCCATTTGATATCCCAAATTTCAATGGGAATCCTGGATAATAATTGTCGATGCATCTCATGATGTATCATCTATGGTGTTCCTCCAACTCCCTTAATGATGATTCCATTGCGGCTTCATCTTTTCCAACAAACACTTACAAGTACTACAACTAAATGTTATATTGAATCACCTAGAGCATCATTTCATGAATTCAGTACTTTAGCCGCCACCTTCCCCACACACTTTTGGTTTCACATTAGAAAAAAAATTGGAACAAATCTATTGACTGACTTTAAACAATCAAATTCCACTCGCATTTCAGATCACATTCATGAGTGGAGGCACTGTCACAGGTTGGTCAAGACCTTTGTTATTGATTATTTGTTGGAAGAATGGTTTATCAAGTCCCTATTAGCTCCTATAATAGAATATGTGGCCAAAGGTGGAGTCGTGACCAATGAGAAAGTTATTTCTCGTGCTCAATATCTAGATTTGGTTTATACCCAATCGGGCACACTCTATGATAAGATACCAAACACTCTGTGACCTTCAAACATTATTCCTCTTCCAACTGGTAAATAATCGCATGCTGCTGATGGCATTATTGGTTCTTCCAATTCATAGTTGGTGAGTAAAAGATCTAGTATAGCACTCACGGCCCCTACTCAAATTCCCCAATCCCACCCTCCTGTGGCTTCTACTTCCAAGATAAATTTCATTTCATCTGATAAAGGAAAATCTCAACAACAACCTGGAAGCAAGAATAAAGGTAAAGGTAATAAAAATAAACAAATTCGTCTTTTGATGAGAAATGAAAGCCTTGATATCCATGCTTTATTTGAAACGAGGATCACTTTACACGTGACTGTCCACATTGTTGTTGGGTATGTGCTATATTCTTTCCATGACTAGCCCCACGCGCTATACGTTGCGTCGGGCGCAACAGGGGGGTCACAAGGGGGGAGGCAGCCCCCACTGTTGGGGTCCGGGGTAGCGCCCCGGCGAAAATTTGTTTGGTGTGCGGACCCACCCATGTTTTGTGCATGATTTTTCACATGGTTTTTGGGTACGATGGTTTTCGGCCCCTGGTATTTTGTAGATCCGGTCAAGGGAACTACGATTATGTTCTAATCCAGGGTTAATGGATTGGGGTTTATGTATGCTTCGGCATGTATATATATGTGTTGTAACACTAAAAGGAATATAATGAAAATCAAGTTGGTCGTCCCAATTTGGGATCCAGGGGAAAATCTCTGTGTTTATCTGTTTTATGTTTTATGCTCTCGCTATTGTTTATTTTCTGTTATAAGATTCGTGTGTAGATAATTTATGTTTAGGGTTAAAACCTACATTTGGTATCGGAGCTGTTTCGGCTTCAAGGGGACGCCTTTGTTGTTGAGGGTTTTTTGCTCGGGCCTGTGGTAGACCCTGTTCAGTGGGAGATCTGCGGGATCGATTCTTGCGGTGAAAGAAGATGGCGAGCGGCGGAAAGATAGAGATTGAGAAATTTAATGGTCAGAGTTTTGAGTTGTGGAAGCTCAAGATGGAGGATCTGCTGGTGGATAAAGATCAGTGGATCGCGGTAGATCCAGGTACTAAACCAACGGCAATGTCAGATGAAGACTGGAAGAAACCGGATCGGAAGGCTATTCATGCAATACCACTGCAGGTTTTGTATTCAAGATTGTTGAATGTATCCTGGGAAGCTACTATGAAGAATTTGTTGTGTGGAAAACTTGGGACTTTGTACCAATCTAAGTCTCCAGAATAAGTTGTTCGCGGGAAAAGTTGTATAACCCGAGGATGAAGTGATGGAGACTTAGTGATGTATATCCGAACGCCTTCAATACCGGTAAGTCACCGTCATCTATTGATATTAAAATCTCGTATTGAAATATACACGTTTGTTATCTTCACCGCACCTGCGGGATAGTCTGGTTATTGCAATAGGTAGCAATACAACTACCTTGAATTTTGATGACATTGTCTCAGCCTTGCTGTCGGAGGAAATGAGACGGAGAAATATGGAGGGTCAAAATGGAGATGCCTTATCCGTACGAGGAAGGTCCCAGAATAGAAACAAGAATAAGGTTTCGAGTGGGAGATCTAAATCTAGAGGGAGATCTAAATCTCCTGGAAAGTTTGTAAAGGTGTGCTGGAAATGCGGAAAGGAAGGGCACTACAAAAAGGACTACAGATCTAAAGCTCCTGAGAAAGGAAAGGGATCTGATGATGCTCCTTCTGCAGAGGAAAAAACCACCTCGGATGAAGGTGGGGATGTGTATTTGGCTTCTTCTTCAAACACACATGTAGATCATGAGTCATGGTTGATTGACTCAGGTGCATCCTTTCACTTCACTCCCCATAGGGAGTGGTTCTGCGAGTATGAGAAATATGATGGTAGTGATGTCTTCCTAGGGGATGATAGGAAGGCCAGAATCGTCGGACGTGGAAAGGTCAAGCTGAAGCTGCAAGGTGGGAGGATTAGAACACTTCCTAGTGTTCTGCATATTCCTGCATTGGCCAGAAATCTGATTTCTGTAAGCAAGATGGATGATGCAGGTGTAAAAACAGTGTTCGAGAAATATGCCTGCAAGATGGTTCGGGGAGCACTGGTATTAATGCGGGGAGTTCGGACTGGAACTCTGTACAAGCTACAAGGTAGCACTGTTATTGATGGGTGTAACAGTTCTGTGGTTCCTGAAAGTGGGACGGAAAGTCTAGCTGTCTCTGGAGAAAAGACCATGCTATGGTATCAAAGGCTTGGACATATTGGAGAGAAGGGCCTTCGGATACTGCATAGAGATGGTATGGTAGAAGGTATGTCTAATTGTTCTCTGGATTTCGATTTCTGTGAACATTGTGTATATGGGAAGTAGAATCGAGTGAGTTTTCCTTCTGGTGCTAAGAGGGCAAACAAGATATTAGAACTTGTGCACAGTGATGTGTTTGGGCCTGTGTCAGTTCCATCACTGGGAAAGTCTGTGTACTATGTTTCATTCATAGATGACTTCTCAAGGAATATATGGATATATTTCTTGAGGAAGAAATCTGAAGTCTTTGACAAATTTAAAGAATTTAAGGCTCTGGTGGAAAACCAGATAGAGAAGAAGATAAATGTGCTGAGGACAGATAATGGTGGGGAGTTCTGCAAGAAGGAATTTGAAGAGTTATGAAGAAGTGGCATAGCACAATGAAAGCTCTACTTCCATACACCTCAACAAAATGGAGTTGCTAAAGAATGAGAGTAACAATCGACAGGTGCAAAAATACTGGTACCGAAGTAGGGACAAGAATTTGGGCAAGAGGCAGTGGAGATTGCATGTTACTTAGTTAATAGATCACCTTCATCAGCGTTGGAGGACAAGACTCCACATGAGGTATGGACTGGTAAGAAACCCTCTCTTTCACATCTAAGGGTATTTGGATGTGATGCATATGTACATGTTCCAAAGGAGAAAAGGACCAAGTTGGATAATAAATCTGAAAGGTGCATCTTTATCGGGTATAAGGATGGTTTAAAGGGTTACAAGCTTTGGAACCCAGAAACAAGGAAGGTTGTGTACAGCCGAGATGTGGTGTTTAGAGAGGTGAAAGATGTTGTTAAACATGAATTCCTACCAAATGAACCTGAGAAGATAGAGTTTGAGCTAAAGGAGGATGAATCAGACTCTACAACATAAGAAGACTCAGAAGATGAAGAGCCACAAACTCCAGCTTTGAGAAGATCAGTTCGGGAAAGAAGGCAACCAGAAAGGTATAGTCCATCTGCTTTCCGTTCAGGTTTTTCCTTAACTATAACCGATGATGAACCCAGAACTAGGGGAGGTAATAGATTGCTAGGATGAAAACCTGGAAGGAGGCCATGGTTGATGAAATGGAATCCTTTGAATAAAATGAGAGGCATTGATTCGTGGAGTTGCCGGGCCGTGAAGGAAGACCACTTCCGAGAAAATGGTGTTTAAGAAGAAGATGGATGTGAAGGGTAAGAAAGAACCAGTATGCAGGTTGAAGAAGTCTCTGTATGGGTTAAAACAGTCACCAAGGATGTGGTATCAGAAATTTGATACCTATAGACGGGGACTTGGCTTCACCAGAAGCAAGGAGGATCACTGTGTTTATTTTAAATTAATTGGTGACCGTGTTATTTATTTGGTCTTGTATGTGGATGATATGTTGTTGATTGGAAATGACAAAGAAATTATCCAAGATTTGAAGACCCAACTGCTCTCCAAATTCGACATGAAGGATCTTGGTGCTGCAAACTATATTTTGGGCATGGAAATTAAGAGAGATCGGGCAAAGAGGAAGCTCTAGTTAAACTAGAGGAAGTATGTCAAGACTATATTGCAGAGGTTCAATATGCAGGATAGTAAATCGGTGAATGTTCTTATTCCTGTAGGTGTAAAGTTGTCTATTGAACAGTATCCCAAGACACAAGAAGAGGAGGAGGATATGTCTCGTGTTCCATATGCAAGTGTACTGGTGAACATGTATGCAATGGTATAAATAGACTGCACATTGCACATGCAAGTGAGCATTGAGCAAGTTTATGTCAACTCCAGGAAGGAGTATCGACAACAAATTAAGGGAGCCGACATTTACATGGCACTAGTGATTATACTTTAATACTTAAAGCATTAGAAGAAGAAGACTGAGATTGGAAAGAATGTTGGACATTCGTGGTTTTGTTGATGCAGACTGGGCTGGAGACCTGGACCAAAGAAGATCTACAAGTGGGTATGTGTTTAGCCTATTTGGAGGCGCAGTCAGTTGGATGAGTAAAAGACAGTCTGTAGTGGCTCTTTCAACTACAGAGGAAGAATACATAGTAGCCACTCATGCAAGCAAGGAAGTAGTTTGGTTGCAGAGATTGTGTTCAAGTATGGGGTTGGTACAACAAGCTATAAGGATAGACTGTGATAGCCAAAGTGCAATTTTCTTGGCTAAGAACCCTGCTTATCATTCAAAGACAAAGCACATTGATGTTCAATATCACTTTGTTAGAGATATGGTTGAGGCTAAAAGGGTGTTGCTGGTAAAGGTGGACACTTGAAGAATGTTGCAGATGCATTGAAAAAGTCTGTGAGCACTCAGAAGTTCTCTTGGTGTAGAGAAACAATGGGTGTTGAAGAATTGGCTCATAGCTAGACCCACCCATGTTTTGTGCATAATTTTGCACATGGTTTTGGGGTACGATGGTTTTCGGCCCCTGGTATTTTGTAGATCCGGTCAAGGGAACTACTTACAGGTTTCAACTGTAATAATGGATTAGGTTCATGTATAAGCCTCAAGATGTATATATATGTGTTGTAACACTAAAAGGAATATAATGAAAAATCAAGTTGGTTGTCCCTGACGGGATCCAGGAAAATTCTGTTTATTTGTTCTATGTTTTATGCTCTCGCTATTATTTATTTTCTCGTTATAAGATTCAAGTGTAGATAATTTTTGTTCGTGGTTAAAAGCTACAATTGCGATGGAAGGAATTAGTTTCTTAAGTCATCCACTTCTACTATTGTTCTCACTAACCCATTTCCTAATCAGAGACTCATATGGCTGCCTGGGACCCTTCTTCCCTCTAACATGGTTTTGATTCTTTCCCTCCTAAAAACAGAGATATGACGCTTTGTGGCCACTCGATCCGTGGATATTGGTGGCCACCGCTATTCCACTCTGGGGTCTCACCATTGTCTTTTTCTCGGGCTTTTCTACTTTCTGACAATAATTACTATTTTTAGCAGTTTTTCGGGTCTTAAACTTCCGGAGCCGTTTTGAGGCCCTAAACGACGTTTTTTGGGAAAACGAAGAGCAACATGGGTCCATGGACCGATGTTGCTCGTTCCAAATTTGTAGTCCTCGGATAGATCTTTCTAACGAGGTATGGTACGCGTCAAACGGAGATCGTATGCCAAAGTTACGCCCCTGGGAAGTTGAAACACCAATTTACCCAACCGGGGCCCATAGTTTTGGCGCTTCATCTCCTAGGGTTAGGGTTTTGGCTGTTTAGGATTTCCCATTGTTTCTAAATGATAAATAGGCCCTCGAGCCTCATTGTAACACAGTTCAGAGGCCTGTAGCCGCCACATCTCTTCTAAGAGATAGCTACCAGTGCCCTAGCTAGTTTTATTTCCATTCTGTCTGTAAGCAAATTTCAGTTCTTTGATATTAATGAAATGAGGTGTTATTTCCGCTGTATCTCTGTATTTATGGTTATATGTTTATTCTGTTGCGTTCCTGCATAAATCCGGATCAGTGGTATCAGAGCGGTCTGCTTTTTCTCGATCCTTCTTTGCATGTCCCCAACGAGGTCGGGGTATAAGGAGCCAGGGCTCGATCTGGTGGAACCTTTGCAAGATCAGCCTCGCAAACCTCGACGGACGCCCATGGGGGATGAAAAGAAAGATGAGGGAGCAGGAGATCCTATCAAAATATTGCTCAAGGAGGCCCTCAAAAAACAAAGGAACGCGATGATGGATAACTTTGCTCAGATCCTTCAACAGCTGCCCAAATATGGCGCATCCGTATCCAACAACCACTCGGAGGCTCGACTCTTAAGGTGTTGCAATTTTGACATTCCCATATTTGAGGGTCAAATAGACGCAGATGTCGTAGATAGATGGTTGAATCTGTTAGAAGGATATTTCTCGGTTCATGACTTTTCAGACCGTGAGAAGATTATTTTTGCACTCCTCAAAGCTACCCCCCATGTTAAGGACTGGTGGGAAACCTACTGTGAGAACAAGGACCAGACAGAACCCTCTCTGTTCTCGGCCGTACCAACTTGGAATTCTTTCCGAGACGCCGTCAAGGAACAGTACTATCCTGTGGGGAGCTATGAGGACAAGTACATACAATGGACCACGCTGCGACAAAAAAGGGATCAAGATGTGCATGAGCTGAAGAATCTGTTCCATACCCTGCGCACAAAGTTGGGTATCAAAGATTCAGAGAAACATCTGGTGCTAAAGTATCGCAGCTGTCTGCACAAATACATTCAGGAGGAAATGGAGTTCCTTGACATCTCCTCGCTTGGTACGGAATACCGGTATGCTGCCAAGATTGAGCAGAAATTCAAGCAAAAGAAGTGAGACTTTGGATCTGCGAATCAAAAGCAAGGGAAAGGTACTTCCAAACCGCAGAACAAAGGATGACACAAGAAAAGAATAGCACCGCAAAGCCAAAGAAGGACACGGGAAAGTGGTGTGGGTTCCATAAGAGCTCCACCCACAACACAAGTGAGTGTCGAGCCAAGCAGTCGCTAGTGGCCGAGATGAGGGCTTCTGAGTCAGATGCATGCTCCGACTCCGAATCAGAACTTGAAAGGGGGAATGAAAAAGGGAAATAGATTATTGATGTGGAGCCCAATGCCACTGTTGCCACTACAAAGATCCAGAAGGAGGAACCGGAAGATCCAGAGGAGGAGGAACGTCTCTTCCACTCCCAGATGTGGGTAAAGGGCTCCCCGGTACAGTTCATTTTCAACAATGGAAGCCAAAAGAACCTCATTCCAGTAGACGCCGTGAAGCGGTTGGGATTGCCGACCACATCTCACCCACATCTATACACCATCGGGTGGCTTCACCAAGGACGAGATCTCTGCGTCAGCCGGCAGTGTCGCCTTCCCTATAGCATGAAGCTCTTCACGGATGAGGTATTATGTGACGTTGCTCCTATTGATGTTTCTTATTTATTATTAGGACAACCATACTTGTGGAAGCGTCATGTTGTGTATGATGAGTCTCGGCCTCACACTGTTATTGTTACTTTGGGAAATAAGTTGTACAAGATACCAAAGGTACCACCTCCTACCACTATCTCTTCTCACATCGTAAATAATGCGTGTAAGCTCTCATTTCCAAAACCGGGAAATTCGTTTCGATGATCCGCCCCTGTGGCAGAAGAAGACTCCGTGCCACGACCTTCTATTGTGTCCTCCGCACGACAACACAAAATGGATGGTTGTGGAGGAGCAAGGGGACATATTCACCCCACCTTGATGGGGGTTCCTTCTGCACTGTCAGTCAAGCACCCGATTGATCCACCCTGTGTGTACCGCTTGCTCAACGACCGATCTATCTGGCGCTTATTCGAAATGATGAAATCAAGAGGTAGATTCGGAGATATTGCGTAAAGGTCACATCGACCAATTTATCACCTCGTGGAGCCCGATCAGACAGGCTTAAGAAGGATGGGACGTGAGACTCTGTATTGACCCATCGGTGTCGGTCAAGATCATCGTCGGAATAGGTACCCAATCCCACAGATTGATGACCTTCTGGACCAACTCAAAGGTGAAAAATATTTCAGCAAGATCGACCTGAATTCTGGGTATCACCAAGTACCAATTGAACCCTCCGATGTGTGGAAGACTGCCTTCAAAGCCAAGGAAGGCCTTTTCGAATGGATCGTCATGCCTTTCGGGTTGACGAATGCTCCCGTAACCTTCATGAGGATGATGGATGACATCTTGCGTCCATTCACCAACTCATTTGTAGTGGTGTACTTGGATGACATTCTGATCTTCAGCTAGACTTGGAAAGAGCACCTTCACCACATCCAACAAGTCCTCCAAACACTGCGGCAACACAAGTTGTGTGCCAATTTGGAGAAGTGCACTTTTGGATGACCTGCAACCAATGTCCTGGGGATACATTATTGATGAAAGGTGCATGTGGATCTAGCCAAGATCCAAGTCATTCAAGATCGTCGCCCCCAACCATCATAACAGTAGCTTCGTAGCCTTTCTCCTGGTCTTGCTAATTTCTAATGTGAGGTTCGTGTTGGGATTCTCTCATATCACTTGGCCCTTGAGTCAAGTCACCAAGGGAGGAGCGAGAGAAAATTTTTGGTCGTAAAACCAAGAGAAAAAGCGTTCTGCGTAACTGAAAAATCGCTCTATTCTGTCTAAAAAGGCTCACTTTACTCGTGCCTCTGTAACAACACCGAGATCAAGACAGATGCCTCCGACTATGCTATTGGGGCAGTTCTTACTCAACAGGGACATCCAATGGCATATCACAGTGAGACATTGTCTGAGACAGTTCGCAAGTATCCCACCTATGACAAAGAAATGTATTCCATTGTGCAAGCCTGTCGACAATGGAAGGATTACATTTTGGGGAAGGAAACAATCATCCACACAGACCACCGACCCCAGCCTCAAGGGCTGCACACGTTGTAGCTGTAATGACCGCCATCAGAAGTGGTCCACATATCAGCAACAATTTCATTTGAACATCAAGTACAAGAAGGGTAGCACCAATAATGTTGCAGACTGCCTCAGCCGACCACCGATCATGGCGCTCACCACCGTGCTCAACTCTTGTGGGCACGAGACTTCTGATTGGCTGCTTCTCTATGAGAGTGACCCAGAATTCAGCCACACTTACAAGGCACTCTTAGGGGGTACGCAAGTTCCAAATTTTCACCTCCAAGATGCACTTTTATGTCACCTGGGACACCTTTGTGTTCCTTCAAGCGAGCGTGCCAAGATGATATGGGAAGCACACTACAGTCGAGTCGCTAGGCATTTTGGGGTTGAGAAAATAGTAGCAATCCTGCAGAAGTATTTCTATTGGCCGAACCTTCGAAAGGATGTCGAGAAGCACATCAGATCCTGCACTGCTTGTGCCATTGCCAAACCGACCATCAAGAAGCAAGGCCTATATACTCCTCTACCTACCCCTAGTCGACCTTTGGAATCCATCTCCATGGATTACATGTCGGGCCTGCCTTCTACTAAGCAGGGAAATGACTGTGTTTTTGTGGTCGTCGACAGATTCTCGAAGATGGCCATTATGGCGGCCTGCAAGAAGAATATCACAGCAGAAGCCACTGCTAAACTCTTCTTTGAACGAGTGTGGGTGCACTTTGGGATCCCACAGCCTATCATATCAGATCGGGATAGCAGGTTCCTCAGCACATTTTGGTCCAGCCTCTGGTCAATGTTGGATACCAAGCTCACCAAGTCCACAGCTTTCCATCCCCAAACAGATGGCCAGACAGAGGTCGTCAACAGAATTATTGTACACATTCTGCGCATGTACAATTCAAAGCATCCACGCACATGGGACGAGAGCCTCCCTTATGTACAACATAGTTATAATCGGGCTCTCCACAGTTCAATCGGCCATAGCCCCTTTTAGGTGGGCTTGGGATTCCAGCCACTATGCCCCATTGACGTAGCCATGCCATTTGCAGCTGCTCAGGCCAATTCAGCTCATGTCCAGTCTGAAGTTGACAAAGGCAGTAGCTTCATCGAGCGCATTCAACACATCCGCCAACAGGTTCATGATATATTGGACAGAGCCAATGCGAAGTACAAGCAACGCCATGATCAACACCGGGTGCCACACAACTTCCAGGTGGGTGACAAAGTATGGCTACATTTGCAGAAGGAGCGCCTCACTGGACCCCACCGCAAGCTTCGCCCGCTCCGATACGGGCCGTACACCATCACCAAGGCTGTAGGGAACAATGCATTCGAGCTCAGTATTCCACCATTCCTTGGTATGCACCCAGTCTTCAATGTGGATCGCCTTCGTCCTTACTTCCCACCTCTACTGGACACCTCAGACATTGCAGAACAACTCACACCAACTGAGTTAAATCCAGACTGCATGGAACAGGCCACCACAGATTGCATTATGGACATGCAAATCAAGAACACTCGCCAGCAGCAGATCCAACTATATCGGTTGTCAAAGCTGGCCAACTCCTGCACCAAGGAAAGTGGTTCACCAGGGACCAAGTTCAGCAGAAATTTCCTCATCTCATGGAGGAACTTAACGCAATGGGGACCATTGCTTCCTAAGGGGGGAGGAATGATCCAGGTGGATATTGGTGGTCACCCGTCTATTCCACTTGGGGCTCCACCATTGTCTATTTCAGTTTTTCAGTTTCGGCACAGTTTACTATTTTTAGCAGTTTTTCGGGTCCTAAACTTCCGGAGCCGTTTTGAGGCCCTAAACGACGTTTTTTGGGAAAACGGAGAGCAACATGGGTCCATGGATCGATGTTGCTCGTTCCAAATTTGTAGTCCTCGGATAGATCTTTCTAACGAGGTATGGTACGCGTCAAACGGAGATCGTATGCCAAAGTTACGCCCCTGGGAAGTTGAAACACCAATTTACCCAAACGGGGCCCATAGTTTTGGCGCTTCATCTCCTAGGTTAGGGTTTTGGCTGTTTAGGATTTCCCATTGTTTCTAACAATAAATAGGCCTCGAGCCTCATCAGAGCTCAATTCGTAGGCTTTCAGCCGCCATATTCTCTCGCATAGCGCCAGTCCCTTAGCCAGTTTTATTTCCATTCGTCTGTAAGCAAATTTCTCAGTTCTTTGATATTAATTAAATGAGGTGTTATTTGCTGCATCGTATTTATTGGTTATAGGTTTATTCCGTTGCGTTCTCGTACAACCCGGATCACACTTAAAAATACTATTGTAATGTGAATCCACCGAATGGTCAAAATACTAATAAACCTGCCAGTTCAAAACCAAACTCATATAATTATGTTCTTCCTCCAGAATTGACTATCAAGCCTCTGAATTCTATTATTCATAAGTCTTCTTACAACCCTCATTCAAGAGTTGCCCAAAATTACAATGTGGTTGAGTAATTGGCTCAATCTCCATTAGCCATTTCCACTCTTGAGGTGTTGCAAAATTTCCCTACCCAAAATAAGGTGTTATTGTCGACTATCGAATGCATGGACCCATTGGATTCCAACCTATTGGTTTTCTCTCATGAAAAATATACTCCTTGACTTCCAGATAAGTTATATTTTATGATTTCAGTTCACTCTCCACGGTAAGAACATTCATTGTTCTATTGTGGACGATGAAGCATCGACCTACATCATGTCTCTGTCTTTTTGGAAGGCGATTGGTTCACCTCAACTGAATTAGTCGACCACCACATTAAAATCCTTTGATGGAAGGACATATAAACCTTGTGGAATCTTGAATTCCCTCCAAGTGGAACTTGGTGGAAAAACCGTCTCTGTTGAGATGGAAGTTATTGATGGACATCTTGATTATAATCTTCTACTGGGACGTACATAGGTTTATGTTATGTTTTTCATTGTTTCTACCTACTTCCGCATGATCACCTTTCCTCATAAAGGCGAGATCGTAGCCATATATCAACTCAATTTCTTTGCCTCTGATTCCAATGTTACTAGAAGTGTCCCTCTTGTAGGGGAAGCCCTACATTACTATCATCATGTTGGAGTTGGATTATTGAAGGAATCATCGCTTATGGGTACTTTTTCCCTCCCCCCTCCGCCCACTTCCAACTCCTCACCTTTGGTTTCTTATATCAATATGATATCATCCTCTACGATTCTAGCCAATCCATGGATTGTACCAGATGAAACTGACATCCAAATTTTAGGTGATTGGATGCTACTCAACCCTAATGAGCAAGATTACGAAGCTATCTACTCGGCTTGTGCAACCCATACTTTTTCTTCGATCAATTTGGTAGATCGATCTATGGATTATGGCATGCCCTCTAATCCTTTCTCATGTATATTCTTAACCGATAAAAGCATCATGGAGATCATAATGTCAGAATACGTGCCATGGGATGAGCAACATTATCATTCCTGCCTTCCCGATTCCATAAAAGTTAATCTAGGCATTTTGTATCTACCTAACTTAATCAAATCCTTTACGAATTTTGTTTCCTTTCATGAGATCGACTCTGAAAAGAACCTCTCAAATATCAAAGAAAACATTCCTCTCGATATTTCGATCAAACCAGGAATAGTTGAAAATATTTACATCAGAGCATCTTGTTCTTCATCTAAAGTCGAGAACTATCAAACCATTTTTTGTGAATTTAGAGATGCATTTTCCTGGACGTATGAAGAAATTCCAAGTATTAACCAAAACATAGTGGTGCACGAAATTATAATGTATCCTGATGCCAAACCTGTCTGGAAACACCTCCATCTGGTCCATCCTGAGAAGGTTATCGGGTTGAAATTTGAATTCAAAAAGATTCTTCGGGATGGTTTTATATACCCCATTCCATTTACCGATTAGGTTTCCAACGTATTCCATGGCATGAAAAAATAGGGCACGATTTGAGTATGCGTAGATTATCGGGATGTTAATCAAGATTATCCAAAAGACAACTAACCAACCTCGTTTATTGAAAAGATTGTTAATGATTGCGTTGGTTGCGAGATATATTAATTATGGATGGATTCTTGGGTTACAATCAAATCAACATTCTCCCAACGGACCAGCCCAAAACAACATTTATTTGTCCCTAGGGTACTTTCGCTTATAAAAATCTCCCATTTAGTCTCAAGAACGCAGGGGCCACGTTTCAACGTGAAATGGATTATGATTTTCACGATATTAAGAATTTCATGCAACCCTATTTGGAATATCTCCCTTCTCATTCCAAGCATTGGGTTGATCACCCTCTACATTTATGGGCCATTTTTCTCCACTGTAGGCATTATAAAATTTGACTTAACCCACACAAATGTGTTTTCTGTGTTGGTTCTGGTCGACTCCTTGGTTTTTTTATCTCCAAGAAAGGAATTCGTATTGATCCTCTCAAAGTCCAGGAAATTGTTGATTTCTCGAGCCCTCCTCCTTAGTTTAGTTACAAAGACTGCAAGGGAAATCTAACTTCTTAAGGAGATTCGTCCCTAATTACACAGATTTGACCAAAGGATTTACTTGCTTACTGAAGAAAGGGATCCCCTTCCTTTGGGATGACGTTGCACAAAAATAATTTGATGTCTTGAAATATGTACTAGTTTGGGCATCTCCCTTATATCCCCTTGACTATCAACGCGACTATTTCATATATCTCGATGGTTTTGGTACAAGAAGATGACATTTGGACTGAACATCCCATTTACTATCAAATTTTGAACCTCAACTATAATGAGATCCAATATACTCACATCTAAAAGTTGGCTTTGGTGACCGTTCAAGCCATCCAGATATTTATCCATTACATCTTACTTCAGAAAAATATGGTTGCTTCAAATTGCAACTCGATGACATATATATTGTCACACCAATTTTTGGGGGGAATTACTTGAAATGGATGGTTATTCTCCATTATTTTGACCTGGAATTCATCAAATACAAGTCAAAGAAATCCCTAGTTTTCGTCAAACTAATGTGCAATATTCCCTCCCTTGATGTCGAATCTACATCTGAAGACTCCATCCCAGATGAGTCATTTTTTTTAATATCATCATCTAACCTGTAGTCTGGATATTTCCTGATTTATCTCTAGAACCAAACTTTATGACCTAATAAGTCTCACTCTGCGTAGCGACGTATTCATTATCGGTCCCAAAATTATCTGATTATTGACAACACCCTTTACCGTCGTGGTATCAATACAAACTTACGAAGGTGCCTCACCCTTGAGGAGGACAAGAAAGTTTTCAATGATTTCCATTCAGGAGCATGTGGTGGACACTTATCTAGTTATGCTACCATGAAAAATATATTACGTGCTGGCTATTTTTTTCCCACCATTTTCCGCGACTGTATCCTTGCAGTCCAGAAGTGTCATTCTTGCCAGATATACGATCGAAAATTTCATAACCACCTGCTCCACTACATATCGTTTTTCCTTTTGAGAAATGGGGTATTGACTTTATGACATGTAACCCCCATTCAGTCGGGGGTCATGGCTATATTATTATTGTTTTTGACTAATTTTCCAAGTGTGTTGAAGTGATGCCTACATTCAATAACACCGATGAAACAACTACGTACTTATTTTTCAACCATGTGATCCCTAGCTTTGGTGTTTCGAAAGCAATAGTAATAGATCACAGGAAGCATTTTCAGAATCATATGATGACTGAATTAACTTCCAAATTGGAACTTTCACATGAAAATTCCACTCCCTATTATTTTCAGGCTAACAGAAAAGTTGAAGCTATTAACAAATTTCTTAAGACTATGCTTCAACGCATGATAGGGGTCCATAAACCAGACTAGAATTTACTTCTCTATGTTTCCTTGTGGGCATACTGAACCTCAGTAAGCACTACTACTGGATTCACACCGTTTTAGTTAGTTTACGGTCTGGAAGCAATCCTTTCGATTAAGTGTGAAATTCCATCGCTAAAACTAGCTATCAAACCTCTCCCTGTTATCTCCATAGAAAAGGAACTTACTTTACACTTGACTCGATTGGATGAGACTCGGTGTGATGCCACTTTGGCCAATGAAGCTCATACAATACACATCAAAGTGAAATATGACAAATGTATCAAACTTAGAGTCTTCTCAGAAGGCGATCTGGTACTTGTATATGACTGAGAGGATGATAAGTTAGGCCCAAGAAAGTTCCAACCTATGTGGTTGGACCCATACATTGTCAAATGTGTCCTGGAAAAAGGGGCTTATGAGTTAGTAGATCTTGTTGGAATTCCACTGTCGCAACCTAGAAATGGGTTGTATCTCAAAAAATACTATACTTGATCCCATGTCTAGTACATTATGCACATACTGTTTATAGGTGTGTTGAGTGTGTTTGCAGTGTGTTTTTCAGAGTTTCCCATGGTTTATGTTGATCATTCTGTACTTTGGTTTGCAGATGTCAACCTCGCTTGAACTTTATATTTGTTATGCCGATGTTTCTATCCATAGTACTCAGAACCTATCCTCCGCAGTGTGGGCCATATTTTATCTGAATGGAGAGCTAGTGAGTATGCAAGGGATTTTCATTGGCTGCTCTAATAAAAAAATTGCTTAGTATATCACAGTGGTAAAGCTACTATCTGATGCTATTTCACATGGTAACTATCGTATAGTCATCAGGCTCGACTCACAACTCGTATTACTAAATCTCACGAATATCTTTTCAGTGAGGAATCCCACCATCCTTCGTATGGTTTTGAGAGTATGTCTTTTGGAAATACATTTCAACTTCATACAATATGAACATGTTTCTAGAAATCTAAACACTTTAGCAGATTCCCTAGCTAATTTAGTTTTATATAGACATTTTCAACAAATGTAAGTAACTTTCAATTCACATTACATCATATTTAAAGCACAATAGGAAATAGGAAACACTGAATATATATATATATATATATACAAAATGACACTTCACAAGCTATCTTGCACAGTAATCAATCGATACAACTAAGTACCCAGATGGTATGCTTCCGAAGTCACAAGAAGTCATCAGGCTCGACTCACAACTCATATTACTAAAACTCACGAATATCTATTCAGTGAGGAATCCCACCATCCTTCATATGGTTTTGAGAATATGTTTTCTAGAAATACATTTCGACTTCATACAATATGAACATGTTTCTAGAAATCTAAACACTTTAGCAGATTCCCTAGCTAATTTAGTTTTATATAGACATTTTCAACGAATGTAAGTAACTTTTAATTTGCATTGCATCATATTGAAAGCACAATAGGAACTAGGAAACACTGAATATATGTGTGTGTGTGTGTGTGTGTGTGTGTGTACCAAATGACACTTCACGAGCTATCTTGCACAGTAATCAATCGATACAACTAAGTACCCAGATGGTATGCCATCGAAGTCACAATGGAAGTTGATCGACCATGGTCTCATCAATCACATGGTTCAATCCGTCCATGTGGCACTCTACCTATGGTAGGACCTCCTATACCTCAAGATCTTGTAGTGCATACCGTCCCACTGCATTGACATGTACTTCTCCCACTGCCTGCTCCTGTGGTTGTATCTATATGTGATGAAGATATGTAGCACCCACTGGTTGAACATGTCCAATGTCTGCATGAACACATCAAATAGTTTAGTCTTGGGAACATGAAAAAACACAAAAAAATTGTAAACTTCATAAAACGTAAAGGTCAAAGTATCTTACCTGTAACATCCCATTTCTCGCCCTCAAACAACATGAGCTCGGGATCATTGAAAAAATCCATCCCTGCGTAAGGATACTCATCTATCACGATGAATTGTTTGCGCAACCATCCAAAGAAGGTTGGTGAAAATTTGATCGTTGATGGACATGCATGTCTGGACATGCAGTCTATCCACCTCCTCATCCATAGGACCCTCATATTGAAGGCCTCAAGTACAATCTATTGAGGCTACAACAATGGTACCCAATCTAAGGAAAAAGAGACCAAGATGGAACCATAGCTGAATTTTTTCAACTTCCCCTCCTTTTATTTAATAAGTTGTTCCTTCAAGTTGACCAAGACACCCTTGCTCCAGTTGAATATTGTCGGCTCTAGAAATTCTACCCCGTATTGCATGTATGATCTACTTACCACATGTAATGTCGAGCTTCATACCATTCTTCCTATGATGAACAAGATCATGCTCAAAGGTAGTTGGGTCACATTATGTTAATATTTATGTCCCCAATAGGTATGGCTCAAGGTATGCAATAGGTATGAATGTAATATTTCACTGTCTCACCACCACTTCTTCCACCTAGAAGAGAGATGGGGGCACCTCGCTTTGAAAATCATGTCAAAAAGTAAATATCATCTACCTATATCTCGAGTATATTCTCCCCATAAATGAATGATTGCGCTTGAACATCCCATGAACGCACAAGGTAATTTAACAACTCCATTTGTTGCCTCATACCAGAAAGCCAGAAGAATTCCAACAACCATCATTTTCTAAGTGCTCGGATGGTAGAAGGGGCATTAGAGGCATCCATGTCTTGTGCTTCATGCTCTCTTTCTCTCTAGATAAATGGAATTTTGTAATAATTGGTACCTTAAACATCAACAAAGGACTCATAAGATTATTTTCCATGCAAAAAAACTGACAAAATTTGAGGCAAAATTGAGAACAAACTTGGAGAAATGTTCCCAATGTACCCCAGGAGGTTTATACAAAAAATTACACCTCTATCTGCAGTGTTCCACTACCTAGATGCAATTCCCTTTTCGACACAGAGGGGGTGCATTGGTCCTAGGGGTTTTTTTATGAACCCCAGGGGCTTCAAAAACATAAAACATTTGCATGAAAACACAAAAATGAACCATGGAAAAATAGAGAAAGGTCTTAGCTCCTACCTCGGGATTCCAAGGACACTTGAATGGTTCCCTGGATTGGTCGCAATCAATTGCAAAAGATCGAGGGAAAAAGGGCTATTGAAGGTAAAGTGTGAAATGGTAAAAATAAAAAGTCATTTTGGATTTTTATGGTCATTTTCTCGTTATTTTATTCATTTTTAACATTTTGACCTAGATATGTTTCATTTTTACTATGAAACAGGTATGTTTAATCCTTCTTGTGGTGTTTTGAGTAGGACGACAACTGTTAGTAGGTTTTGACTGTGTTGCAACATGTTACTTTAACTGAAGAGTACACTTTTATCTCTTTTTTTAGACTCTATAAACCAAAGAAAAATGAATCCCTAGAGTCCTCTTTCAGATCTTTTCAGACTCCCAAAATATGAAAAAATTGTTAAGCACTTGTCCTTTCGAGCTTGTAAAAGTAAATGAAAAGATGTCTACTTATTATAAGTTTATCCATTTTCCAGACTGAGATAGACTAACCACGAAAAAGGAATAACTTAATCGAACATGGCTAAGAGGTTCTCTTGAGTATTGTTTTCTACCTTTTCGGACTTAAGAGAATATTTACGAAAAGGGACATGTGGATTTTATTTTCTTCCTCTTTTTCAAACTCTCTAAACATGAAAAATATGTTGAGTTTTACCTTCGCTGGACTCGTTAAGAAATCAAACAGGGTTGGGATTTTTGAACATGACAAGACCTAACCACTCCTTCTCAGGGTTCGTTAAATATACTTGGAGGGATTCATCCAAAAGATGAACTTACAGATCAAGCATATGTTATCCTCCTCAAGCTTGTTAAAAAATAAAGAGGTACTTACCAGTATGGTTGGGGAAATTGGGGAAACGAGGAATTCCATCTTTTCTAAATGGAAATGAGTCGCTCTTGAACACGACACTTTCCACTTCATTTTGTGGCTATTGGGTTGGGTAATCTGCTTGTATTTTGTTTATCATACCATTTTCAAAGTATCCATTTCGGTTTTGGGTTAATGATGGCAACTCCATTCAGTGTCATTACGTGTTCAAGAGAATTCCTTCAGTTGATATCTACTACAATACACTTAAGCCTTCATTTCATGTATTCCTTTCCTGATCCAATTCCATATTAGCATCATTATGCTCATTTATGTCTCAATCATGACACTTTTTTCATGTCATTGATGGGGGATACATCAAGACCCTCCTACAATGGGTTGCTTCCTTTCGACATCAACACATTATCCATAAATTTGACTTAGAAACACCCCTTTGGTACCTTGGTGCTTGCATACATCAATGGCAAGTATTCTTGCTCTCGGTGACAAGTTTATATCATTGGCTTTTGATTCATATATTCTTTGTGGTGTTCGACACCAGCTCATCTACTCGCACCATACCAATTATGCCATAGTACTTTGAGAACCATTAACATCATCGATGGTTTCTCTCATGTCTGTTAACAACTTACATCATTGGCCAGTAATCGAATGATGTCTACCGTGGTTGACTCCAGCTCATTGATTCATATGGATGGACTCATACATTATTTGGTCGTGTGAACAAGATAGAAGACCTCGGATCTAGTTTCATCCATCTAGGCTACTATTTCAAGAGTTATAAAAAGATCACAATGTATGTTCGACGTGATCATATAAATAGTCATCAAATCATGAGTCCATTAGTTGCATCTATGGACGCGTCTTTTGATCATTACACATATGTTAGCTTATGAGTTGAGTATGGGTATGCCTCCCTTGTCATCTAGATGTCATGATACTTGTATTGTAACATATGAAGCTTGTTAGTTGTCCATGATCCCTACTTTTCATAAGGTAAATAACTGTAGTCATTATTCACCATCTTTGACTATGTGCTTTAGGGGGAATTATGTTATAGGAAATTTTGTCACATCCAATCAAATTGAGCCTCCTAATGGGATCAATCAACATCATATTCCCCTTTTCATCGTCTTGCACAAATCCCTAAGCATGTACCTTTCATCCCTCATAATTTTAACCCTAAACTGCCCTATCTAAGCCAGTTTGAGCACCAACACTCCCCGCAAGCCTACTATGGTGTGTTCACCTACAAGTTTATTCCTATGGTCATCGTTGGTCACTAGTAGGTAGCCCTCCTTTACACCTACGTTGGTTTTAGAATTCTGGGAGAATGAGCGGGATTCCAGAAGCTTCACCTTCTACGAGTTTCTAGAATTTGTTTCAACTACTTACCTTGGATTGACTTTCAGATCCTATCCTACCCTACTTTATAGTTTTTACCACTTATCCTTTGATCATATCCCTCCATCAAAGGTGGATATAAATA
Source organism: Pinus albicaulis (assembly GCA_034641835.2). Lineage (NCBI taxonomy): Eukaryota > Viridiplantae > Streptophyta > Pinopsida > Pinales > Pinaceae > Pinus > Pinus albicaulis. The sequence goes on along the minus strand of CM076576.1, from coordinate 541,668,603 downwards.
TATAGAATGGTAATTGGATAAGAACTCCCAACTTAAACCTCTACATGATATATTTAGCCTCTCATATGCTAGAGGCAATGGTTAGATTTGGAGAGTGATTATGCCCTTATGCTACTGTAGTAAGTAGTTATCATCTCATGCATAAGGTGACTGGAGGTTCATATTGTGATAAGGAAAGGACAAGTCAACAACTCAGAGGAGCTCTTCTACAAGATCAACTTCCACTTATGGTTGTAATCTCCTTATATTTATATTAATGCAAAGAATTATTTGTTTTCCTATATGTGATGTTGATTCATGTATTTCAATACCATATTGATCTATCGAATAGACTATTTAAATGATATTTCATACATCTCATATTTTCTTGGCTCATGTTATCTGATTTTGAAAGATCTAATGTTGGTGATTCGAGTTGGAATTGGAGCTTCCAAGCTAAAGAAGGAGCGAAGTGAGCGACAATTTCTAGGTAGGCCTTGCTCCATCATCTATTTATTTTAAGGAAAATCATTAGGTTCCTTGTCTCTCTGTTTTTATAGGCTTACCACCAAACCTAGGGGAGATACCTTTGTCTGCAATCATAAATCTCATATAACACCCCTGAATTGGACTGTGGGTTGCGGTAAATCCGGATAGTGTGTTGCCTCGGTGGTCCTAGGAATCCTCGACCTGTGAATGGCAAGATATATGGTAAATCATAGAGGTGGTCTTCTGATTTTGAAGCTTGATATGAGGAGGAAATTTCGTTATGTGTTGCCACGGAGAAATGTCGTGTGTGCTGAGCTCATGCGGTCGACGGAGATATCGAGTGACGATTTTTGATGTAACATGGTTTGCCTCAGTTTAGGTCCTAGTGATCCAGGATGGGATGTACGGTAAAGCCTGGAGATTATGTCTCAATTTAGTGCTTATTGATCCCTGATTCAAACTGTGGATTGAGGTAAAGCCTAAGACACTAGGAGACAAGAAAATTCCTCATGATATGGGTGGATAACTCTAATAGCATTCATGCTTATTTGGTTATTTTTGGTTGGTTATGAGTCCCTCATTCATGAATGGAATATGAAACGAGAGTGATTGGCTGAAGAGATATTTGGCTCAACTAATCTATGGTCGGGTGGAACGTGGAAGTCCCATATCCGGTTGGTTTTATATCCATAAATGAGAATCTCATTCCTTTGGTATTTTATATATAAATGTATTGGTTTTTATGTGGATTCTATTGTTTTTTTATCCGTTGTATTTTTGTTGTTATTATGTTGGCTATAAACATGTATGTTGACAATGATGATATATGGATCTCTCCATGTTTTTACTTGTAAATGGATTCACAATGTATCTATGGTCAAATAGATTGTATAGTAGCTAATGATGTAGGGGGTAAAATATTCTTAGTGATTCTCAGATAAGTATGAGGCCCCTTTGCTCTGTTATTTTATTTATACCTGTAGATTTCATGTAAGTGACATGTTTGACAAAATTCTTGTCATGGCTAAGAAGGGTCCATATGAGTTTTTAATGATGTGATTTCTTCCGTATCATTGTCTTGTTGTTATTTATCATCTTTGAACTCTTCATGAAGCTATGGGCAAAGAACTAGGTTCTTGGCCTAAAAAGGTGGTTCAAATCTCGGGGTTGCTAGCACAAAAAGGAGTATTTGAGGCCCTGGTTGCTAGAATGCAGTGTTATGCCTGCGGCTATGGCTCAAAGAGGTCAAAATGTCAGTGTGACCTAGGGGTAAGAGGCCTAAATGGCCAGGTTACCTCCTAGGGGTATTGTTGTTGTTGTAAAAGGTTTGCATGTTATGATTTTGTTGGTTCCACTTCTTTAAGGTCACCTAGGAGGTTGAATCTCATTATAGTAGCCTCTTCTTGCATGTTTACCCTGGTTGGCTGGTTACTTGGGTAGATGTGGGAAGGGGGTGTTACAATTTATACATGCTATCAGAGTAGGATTCACATTCGAACAATAATTTCGAAGTTGTTTCTCAGGAGGATTGAATTTGCAGTTTAGTGTAGCAGGATCTCTTTAGATTTGGGAATATTACCTTCAACAGGATGAGACTAGAGTATGCCTTGGAAGGAAACTCTAATTTCATTGCATGGAAGGACCGCATGGAGGCAATGTTGGATGACAATGTATTGCTAGAATATGTCAAGAAAAATATTACAAAACCACAGGAATCTGATGCACAAAACCTATCTTAATGGAAGAAAGACGTAGCTAAGGTGAGGAGAATAAACTTGGAGGGAGTGTGAGACCACATTGTCCCAAATATCCATGGGAAAGAAACCCCTTTCACAATGTGGAAAGCAATGATGGAACTTTTATAAAATAATTGTGACCAAAGGAAGCTAGCGCCCAAGGATAAACATCGAAATATCAAAATGCAGAAGAATGAAATTATTTCGTAGTATCTAAGTAGGTTCAAACAAGTTCATGATGAACTTGGTGAGGTTGGTGTAAATGTCTTAGAATATGACTTGGTAATCCTAAACCTTTTAGGCCTTCCCAAAAGTTGACATAGCTACTAAGCCTCATTGAACGAGAGGGAGAAATTACTGAATTGGGAATGCTTATGGTCTGATTTGGTACAAGAGGAGATAAGGCAAAACATGAGAGATGGGACTTCATCCAAGGGCGAGGATGAAGAAAAATATGTATTGATTGGAAAGGGAAAGAAGGGAAAAGGGAAGAAATATCAAACCAAACCAGAATCTAGCCAAGGGGGCCAAAAGAAATATTTGTCCAAAATTAAATGCTTCAATTGTCATGAATTCAACCACTATGCCACGAAGTGTCCACACAAAAATTCAAGCAAGAAGGCATCAGAAGGAGTAGTAGGTGAGGCCATGGATTCATAGTTTGAGCTTGACGTCACCCTTATCGCATGCATGGTGATCACAGTGATGGGGAGCGTGTGGTACTTGGAATCAAGTGCATCATTCCACACGATAGGGTGTAGATATTTTTTCAGTGACCTGGAGGAGAAAGATCTCTAAATGTACATCGATTTGGGGGACGACGGAAGGTACAACATGACCAGGATTGGTACAAACTCCTTTTAGAGGGAGTCAGGATCCCCTCTTAGACTCAAGGATGTCATGTTTGTTCCTAGCCTAAAGAAAAATAACATCTTTGTTGTATTTTTGGAATTCGGTGGTTATGATGCGATCTTCAACAAAGGGAAATCATTATTGAGACACATATCCACGAGACAGGTGAAGCAGATTTGGGTTCGTGTGAAGAATATATATAAGATATATGTGGAAGATTGTGTTGTATTAGGCAGTAAAGTGGATAAATTTTAGAGCCGTGATGTCAGTGAAATTTGGGACATAATAATTGGCCATTTTCATCATGATACATTTAAGATTATGGAACAAATAAACACTGGCCTCCCTAAAGGAGCACTTAAGAAACAAGATGTTTTCAAAGGATGCACCTTGGGGAAGTATGTTAAATCCACATTCCATGATCGGGACAACAAAGAATATGAAGTCTTAGAAATGATCCACTTTGATGTCTATAGACCTTTCTCAACAACCCCCACTTCTAGACATAAATATTTTGTCATTTTTATTGATGACTTCTCAAGGAAGTGTTGGATCTTCTTCATGCGGAAGAAAGATGAGACATTATCCAAGTTCGTAGAATTAAAGGCATTGGTTGATAAATAAATCAACAAGAAGGTGAAGGCTCTCAAGAGAAATAAATGAGGTGAGTACACTTCCAGACATAAATATTTTTTCATTTTTATTGATTACTTCGCAAGGAAGTGTTGGATATTCTTCATGCGGAAGAAAGATGAGACATTATCCTAGTTCGTAGAATTCAAGGCATTGGTTGATAAATAAATCAACAAGAAGATGAAGGCTCTCAGGAGAAATAAATGAGGTAGTATGTTTCAAATGAATTCAAGAATTTATGTGCAAAAGAAGGAAATTGAAGAGAGCTGACAATACTCGACAACCCACAAAAGAATGGGGTAGCTAAGAGAAATAAGTGTAGCATTGTGGGAGCTGCGAGGGCTATGTTGCATGAGAAAGGCCTACCACTACATTTGTGGGCAAAGGCATGTAACACAACAATCTACTTGTATAATTGGAGTCCTCATCATATTCTTGGTATTATTACACTAGAAGAGGCCTACTCGGGGAGAAATCTGGATGTGTAACACTTCATAATTTTTGGAGCCTCTGTTTACTACCATATCTCCAAAGAATTAAGGAAGAAGCTTAATCCAACAACAGAGTTGGGGGTATTTTTGTGTTACACAAAAACTCCACAAAACTACTGTGTGTACTTACCTTCCCTCAGAATGAAAATTGTGTGAAGGGACGTAAATTTTGATGAGGAGAAATTGATGCAGTGCTCTCTTGAGAGGGAGCTTCAGATCCCAACACAAGAGGAGATTTTAGCTCAAAAGGAGGAGCCTCACGAAGTGGTGGAGCAACTAAAAATTGAGGATTAAAGAGTGGAGACATCCACTCATGTAGAACCATCAAGAGAAGGAATAAAAAGAACCAGGGAAGTTGATAGACTTGTGGAGGATGCGAGGGAGAATGTGGGAACTCCTTCTAATTTGTGTCGGAAAAGGAGGTCACCTAAACAGTACACTGGCTACATGGCTCTAATGACTAAGGTTGTAGATACTGAGTCGTCCTCTTTTGAGGAAGCAGTATAGAAAGATGAATGGGTTGATGCAGCGGTGGAAGATTAAAAATCCATTGTAAAGAACAATGTTTGGGAAGTGGTACCAAGACCAGCAGATAAATCAGTTCTGGGTTTGAGATAGATCTTCAAGGTTAAACATGCAAAAAAATAAAGCATAGAGAAGTATAAGGATATATTTGTGGCCAAGGGATACTCTCAAGTTGAGGGAATTGACTATGAGGAAACATTTTCTCCTATAGCAAGATATTCATCCATTAGATCAATTCTGGAAGTGGCTACGTAGATGGGGTGGAAGATCCATCGGATGGATGTAAAAAAAACATTTCTCAATTGAGTTATTGAGCAGGAGGTGCACATCGAGAAACCATAAGGTTTTGAGACATTTGATCGAGAGTCTCATGTGTGCAGACTCAAGGGAGCATTTTATGGTCTCAAACAAGCACCTCGTGCTTGGTACACCGAGATCGACACCTATTTCATTAGTTTTTGCTTCACCAAAATTGAAGCGGATGCGAACCTCTATCATATCGTGGTAGAAGGTAAATTGCTAATTATGGTCTTATATGTTGATGATTTTATTTTAACTGGTGATGAGCAGCTAATCAGATCTTGCAAGGGAATTTGAAATGAAGGACATGGGACTCATGCACTACTTCTTTGGGTTGGAAGTATGGAAAGACGATGGGGAACTATTTGTGTCTCAAGGAAATTATGAAAATTAGATACTACATATATTCTTCATGGAGAGTTTTAGGAGACACCTCTAGCAACCAACTAGAGGAAGGAGGATTCCACTTCAGGTGAAGAAGTGGATGCTACCATTTATCGACAACTAGTGGGTTCACTGATGTATCTTGTGAACACATGACCAAATATGTACTATGCAGTCAACCAGCTGAGCCAAGCTATGGTTAGGCCGACCAAATTATTTTGGAAGGCATCTAAGCATGTTTTATGATAGCTCAAAGGCACTACCTAGTTTGGATTATGATACAAACAGACAAAGGGAGTGAAGTTGTGTGGCTTCACAGATCTAAATTGGGCGGGGAGTCCATCAGTTCAAAAGAGTACATCGGGTGGAATTTTGATTGTTGGGTCTGTAGTTGTTTCCTGGTACAACCGGAAGCAAATTTCAGTGGCGCTCAACTCGGCAGAAGAAAAATACAAGGTTGCAAGTCAAGCAACATTTGAGGTTATCTAGATGAGAAAGATACTTGTGGGATTGTTTAGTTAGATGATGGATCCAACTATGATCTATTGTGATAATTAGACTTGAATCAAGCTCTAAGAAAATCTGATATTTCACGCTCAATCCAAGCATATATATATCTAGTATCACCATTTATGGGACTGTGTGCAGAGACAGATAATGTCGTTGCAATACATTGTAATGTTCCAAAATTTTTATGGAACATTAATTTTTGTTAATTTTATGTAGGAGATGAATAAAATGGGTAGGAGACCCATTCTTTGCATGATTAGAAAATAAAAATCCTCTAAGTATGAAAGAGGATCATTTTTGGAGCTGGATTTCACACCTCCATGTGTGAAAGGAAGTTTTTGCACAAATGCTAGGCCAAGGTTGACCAAGTCAAACTGCGTTGGCATGAGTTGGAAAGCACTAAGTGGGACAATGTAGGAGGGAAGCTTCTAGAGGAAGGGAAACCCTAATTTGAAGTAGGGTCCATGGAGGGAGGATCACTTGTTTAAAAGATGAGCAAGACAACCATTGAGATTATCTTTGATCATTTTACATTTGAGTCTTGGAGACTTGTTGCTGCCTCTTGTTGTTCAACAGAGCTGCAGTGCCTTCGGGCATGAGGGAGTCCTTTTTAGGAATTCCTCTCCTTCTTGAGGAGCTCTTGAAGGATTGCACTCCGTTCCCCATATTCAGGCATTCAGGACATAGCTTCATTCATCTACATCAGTGCAATTTCTGTAGCAGACATTATGCAATGTTGTTGGGTGTTGCTGGGGAGGTTTCCACACACCATCCGGAGCTAGTTTTCCAGTGGAGGGAGGTTCCATCCCTTGGGAGATCAAAAAAGGTGGTTCTTGAGCATATCCCACCATATTTGGCATCAGGCCAACCACATTCCATCATTGGAAGCGCAGTCCCTCTCTTAGACATCATTCTTCTTGGTGAATATTTGCTGTGAGGGATTATCCGGCATTTTGGAGGATGAAATCTTGATGGAAGGATCAGCCTTTCACTTCAGATTTTCATTGGAGGAGGGTTCTTCATTTGTTGCAGCCATTTCAGCGTTCTCCATGTATTTCCATCTCTTGAGTTGTAGCTGCTACTGCAACTCCGGCATTTTGTATATTCAACATTTTTGCATAGATTTCAACCAATCCTCTTAAAGGATTGTTGTATTGTATTTTCAGGGGTTGAGATCTTGCTCCCCCTTCTTTATTTGAGCCCACATTGTTATATATTTGTATTTTAATCATTTATGTAGTAGTTCCTCTCTAAAACTACGCAATCATGGCCTAGGGCTTTCTTATGCAGCAGTGTATTCTCATATTTGCATGTACAAGTTTCTTGAGGCTTCTAGTGCCTTGCTTGAGTGATCATTCCTTCAAGGATTTGTATTCTTAATTGCTGATATGTCTTAATATGATGGCCATTGGATTCTCTAGAATTTCATGTGTATATGAATCACTGTTATTTCCATTTGATGTATTTGTTATTGCTGTAGCTGCAATGTTTGGGTTATCTTAAAAGATTCCCAATCTTGTTGTTTTTCTCTCTTGGGAATATTATCCCTTGACAACACTCTATAGACAGAGTCTACTAGTGGGCCAGGTATCCTCTGGAGCTCATCCTTCTTTATGAAGGTGACAAATCTAGTAAATGCCCCTACAGTCTATCTCTGGAATAGATTTTCTTTTTCGATTGATAATGTTTCTAAAAAGGAACATTACAGTGGTATCAGAGCATCGAACTTGGCATAGCCTGTGAGTTTTATTTTAGAGGAGAATAATAAAGAAGATGAGCCTGATATCATCTAATTTTAAAATAAATAAGAGCCTCCCTGAGGAGGAGGAGAAGAAAAGGGGAGAAGAGGAAGGTCCATGCACTTCCTATTCTCTTGAAGACCAGCATGGGAGATGCTTGGATTTTTAGATCTTAAGCAAGTACCTAGGTGACTATAAACCCCATTCTACAGCATTCAGGGGAGCTACATCATTCCCACAATCTATTCAGCAGATGGAGGAGAGAAGGCCCTGTGGAGAAGGAGAAATCAGAGGAAATAGGCTTCTATTGTCTACATTTGATGGGGTTACTTCAGCTAGAGCTTGGGTGAAGAAGCTGGAGGCATTTTTATTACTGCATTGGTAGAAAGGGAAGTAGTGGATAGTACAACGCTGCACTTGGAGGATTAGCCTTCAAAATCCATGGATGGGGAAGCCATTGCATTAGAAGAAAAAGCCATTGCAGCCACACAAGGTCATCCCAAGACCCACCAAGGTATGAGTAAAGTTTCACTTTTTATTTCAGAAAATAATCTTAGGGATGGTGGAATTTCATATGAAGAGGTCCAAGGATCAAATCACATGGCCACTTTAGGGCCTCATGATTGCACTGCGTTGTGCAAAGGGTTGAAGGAGGAGATGAATCCTCATCCTCATACATATTTTATGAGTTGCATTTAGCCTTTGAGGTGGGAGTGTGAGCTTTTGGAGGATGAAGTGAACCATGACACCTCCATGGGAAATCATGAAACAAATTATGAACTGGAGGAGGAGACAACTGCTACACCATTAGGGGAATTAGCATTGCTGTTGAACATGGGTGGAGAGGAGACATCACCTCCATCACATTTGGATCCTCATAGGTCCAACATAGTCATGGGAGAGAGGCCTTTCCTAAGAGGTCTCCAAGAAGCTGCATCTCAAACTCTCATGAAATGCAGAAAGAAAGAATTGGTTTGGGAGGATGGTAGCCCTCATAGGAGGAGTACCAAAGAAGAGGAGAAGTGGCAGGTCATTTACATAATTGAGAAGCTAGGAGAAGGGATATTTGGAGCTGATATGATATATATATCAGTCATGATACCTTTATCATTTGAGGTACATGGTGTAAGCATGAGGATGCAGCAAGCACTTGAGTTTCTTGGGATTGATGGGAGAGAACACAAGAAGACTTGCTCTCATATGATTGATGGTGTTGCAGGAGTAGAGGGGGGCACTCTCATAGTGCAAGGGGATCACTCCTTAGCTGGGTTTGATTGGGAGGAATTTCCCTCTTGGGAGAAGCTTCATATTTGCAGCAGCATCACCAGAGTTGTTCTTGACAAGGAGCATGTCGAGGAACAAATAATGGCATGGGCAACACATAAACTCTTATTTGTCATTTGGGGGGAGAATCCTGTGCATAAATCCATCATCATCGACTTCCATTAGTAATATTCTTGTGTCATTACTCTGCTTTAATTTATCTGTTATCATTATGATGTATGTTATCATTATGATGCAGTGCAGGGCTTTTCAAAGGGGCATATTTTTCATGTTGCTCCATGAGCAAAATTGGGCCAAACTATGTGATGGAGACAGCCATATTTTATATGGCCTTGGGCAAGTGTTACCTTACATGTATGTTCAACATTTATGTTCAACCACTTACCATGAATGATCAGATGTAAGAACATACATTGTTATTCATGAGATAAAAAACAACTTGCCATATCATTTCTCAAAGCAGCAGTTTGGGAAACTGCACTGTGACCACTTGGGAGACTGTTGGTACATCTTTGCACAACATGAAACCTTCAGTACTTGCCTCATTTTATTGTTGAGTATGGTCTCCTTGGCTAATATTTATGTTATCTTAATGGAGGACATGATCAGAGGAGAGACACATGGGATGAATGTGTCCTTGATGAGGAATGACTCCCATATTTTCTGCAGTACATGTTCTAAGAGGAACATGAGAGGAGGCATGGCTACAGCCACATATTTGCTTACTTGTGGGGTGAGCCATGGGCTTGGTAATTTTATCCGTCCATTTTATGTATATGGGTAGGTATTTGACCTTATGTTGTTGATTCACTCATCTATTTACTATTTAGTAGTAGATGTGATAGTTTTTGTGCAATACTTGCCATGTTATTTTCTGCGGCTGCAGTGGATGAGGTTGCATTGTGACCCTATGAGGCATTGTTTGCATATTGTTGCACATGGTATAACCTACAAAAAACATTTCATGGGGAAATTCTATGGTTATCTTGTCCTATTCATCATAGATGACATGTCTTGGGCCAACTGGATTATCATTGATGGAGGAGAGATTCTTGGGGAATTACTCTTCATTTTTCCATTTGAGGGCAATACATTTGTAGCCCAGGATCAGCATACACTCCACACTTGTCATAAGTGGGGAAGAGGACAGCATGGGGCAAGTTATAGTGCTTTCCATGATCATATTTTCAGCCCACCTTCATTTCCGGAGCTCAAGGTGGAGGGGATTTTCCATGAGTTGCCTTGTTGGGAGGCAGCTTATTGTTTCTTCATGATTGCTGGCTTGAGGATGGGAGATTCATATGAGGATGATAAATCCCATTATATATCATATCTCATGCCTCAAGGAGGTCCTTAGACAACTCTTGTTTCCTTCATGGATAATTGTTTTCTACATGATAGCTATTTGGGAATGTTCACCCAAAGGCTAGATTGCATATGTTGGAGGGACAGTCAAAGACTTGATTGCTGATATGGCATCCTTTCCTTGAGGATATCATCACATAAGGATGCTATAGGAGGAAGGGCAGAAAGAAACTTAGCTCATCCTTGCAATTGCTTGAGGGCAAGCAATATTTTGAGAGGGGAGGACTGTAATGTTCCCAAATTTTTATGGAACATTAATTTTTGTTAATTTTATGTAGGAGATGAATAAAATGGGTAGGAGACCCATTCTTTGCATGATTATAGAATAAAAATCCTCTAAGTATGAAAGAGGATAATGTTTGGGTTGGATTTCACACCTCCATGTGTGAAAGGAGGTTTTTGCATGAAGGCTAGGCCAAGGTGGACCAAGTCAAACTGCGTTGGCATGAGTTGGAAAGCACAAAGTGGGACAACATAGGAGGGAAGCTTCTAGAGGAAGGGAAACCCTAATTTGAAGTAGGGCCCATGGAGGGAGGCTCAATTTTTTAAAAGAAGGGCAAGGCAGCCACTGTGGACATCATTGATCATTTTACATTTTGAGTCTTGAAGACTTGTTGCTGCCTCTTACTGTTCAGCAGAGTTGCAGTGCCTTTGGGCGCGAGGGAGTCATATTTAGGAATTCATCTCCTTCTTGAGGAGCTCTTGAAGGATTGCACCCCATTCCCCATATTCAGGCATTCAGGCCATAGCTTCAGTAATCTACATCAGCGCAATTTCTGTAGCAGACATTGTGCAGTGTTGTTGGGTGTTGCTGGGGAGGTTTCCACATACCATCCGAAGCTATTTTTCCAGTGGAGGGAGGTTCCATCCCTTGGGAGATCAGCAAAGGGGGTTTATGAGCAGATCCCACCATCTTTGGCATCAAGCCAAACACATTCCATCATTGGCAGCACAGTCCCTCTCTTAGATAGCGTTCTTCTTGGTGACTATTTGCTGTGAGGGATTGACAATCACTTGGAGGGGAAGTCTTAGGTGAAAGGATCAACCTTTCACTTCAGATTTTCATTGGAGAAGAGTTCTTCAATTGTTTAATCCATTTTATCCTTCTCCATTTATTTCCAGCTTTTGAGTTTCAGTTTCTACTGCAACTCCGACATTTCTGTATTATAGCATTTTTGCATAGATTTCAGCCAATCCTTTTAGAGGATTGATATTATGTATTTTCAGGGGTTGAGATCTTGCTCCACCTTCTTTATTTGAGCCCACATTGTTATACTTTGTATTTTCATCATTTATGCAGCAGTTCCTCTCTAAAACTGCGCAGTCATGGCCTAGGGCTTCTTATGCAGCAGTGTATTCTCATATTTTCATGTACAGGTTTCTTGAGGCTTCTGGTGCCTTGCTTGAGTGATCATTCCCTCATGGATTTGTATTCTTATTTGCTGCTATGTATTAATATGATGGCCATTGGATTCTCCAACATTTCATGTGTATATGAATCACTACTATTTTTCATTTGATGTATTTGTTATTGTTGTAGCTGCAATGTTGGGGTTATCTTAAGAGATTCCCAATTCTTGTTGTTTTTCCCTCTTGGGGATATTGTCCCTTGAAAACACTCTATAGATAGAGTCTGCTAGTGGGCCAGGTAGCCTCTGGAGCTCATCCTTTGTTCAAAGGTGACAAATCCAGTAAATGCCCCTACAGTCCATCTCTGGAATAGATTTTCTTTGTCGATTGACAATGTTTCTGAAAAGGAACATTACATACATTTCGACAAAGCAACAAGATGTTGACATTTTGACAAAGGATTTTTCAATAGGGAAGCTCAAGTTCCACATGTGAAATATATGGGTGGTTGATAATCCATTTCTTGCTGAGAGGGAGTGTTGAAAAATGCACGAAGAAAGCCCCAATTTGACTTTTCCTTGGTCAAATTGAGAAAATTCGAATTTCCACATCAGTAGACAAATTGGATGTGATTAACTTGTGTGACATGGTTCTTGTCACTTACTTAGCTCGGTAAATTTGATTTAGAGGAGTTTGATTTTATTTAAGTATGTGTGATTACTAAATTTTAGTAATCCAATCTAATTATATCCAATTGAGTTTAGCTAAACTAGTTCTAACTATTGGAGGAACTAGTGGAAGGTCAGTTGTGTAGTTGGACAATAGTCTAACTCAGTGATCATCCAATTAACTAATAAATCAACTCAAAATAGCTAGTGCATGCAAATAATTCAATTTCTCCAACTGTGGTGGAGATTCCAAGGCAGTGTAACATCAATTGTAGACTAGTCTTGAGTGTACAGGTGTTGCATGCAGTCACATGATCAACCTTGGGAATTGTGCAATCATTTTAAAGGCATTTCCTAAATAATAGAGGCCTAATTTATCATGAATTTTGCAAGGAAATATGGGCTCAATAAGAGGCATAAATTGACTAATTTTGGGTTAGAGCTTCTCAGTGATAAAAGAGAGGGGTTATTCACTTGCAGGTTGAGCTCATATTGAGCTAGCAATTGTAATTCATATCAATTCATCAGATTAATGCAAGCATGCATAAGATATTTTTAGCTGTTTCTTTCCCCTGGAAAATATTGTGTGCATGTGTGTTATTTCTTATTGCATGTTTCTGATTATTGTTCTAAATTGTGAATTGAATTTCGTAGAGCACTAGAGTAGGATTGTGTCTTGAGATTTAGATTAAAATTTCATGAGAAATTACAATTCTACACCATAATTTCTATAGTGAGTGCCACAATGACCCTCTACCTCAACCAAAATCAACCATAGATATTCACCCTAGGCTCAGTAAAGTACTGCTTAGTTCCAAGAGAATGAATACACTTTATAGGTGGTTTATCAGCTGGCTTTTCTGGGAAAGCACTATAGGAGTCAAGATTCCACTATCCATGTGGTTTATTAGCTTACTTGAGCAAGCACATAAGTGGTTTATCAACCCCAAGGCAAGCACTTAGTGTCTTATCAACCCCTTTTCAGCAAGCACCTAGGTGTCTAAGCCTATCAAGTGGTATATCAACCTTCTAGAAAGCACCCCAATGGTTTACCAACTCATTGAGCAAGCATTAAGTGATTCAAATCTTCCCTGAACCTTCACTGGCCAACCAATCATAGGCATACACCACTGGACTAAAAAAATCATTGGGAACACTATCATAATTACAAAGCACTAGGTAGAGATGTCATTTCTCACTTGCAAATCCTCATTCACTACCACTCCCATGCTTTGTGTTCTTTTGCATTTTGAATTTGTTGTGCCTTCCTTCGGTGAGCTCTCTTTCATTCTTTGTCTCTGTCTCTAAGCATACCTTGTGTGTCCCCCTTTTCCTTCTCGTTGATCTCTTTTGCTTCCGACTTAGTCGCCTTCCTCTGACATGTTGACCACACCAAAACTCCCTATGAGGATAGGCAAAATATGAGATTGTTCTTCACTCAAGCAACCCATACATAACTTCAATGCTTGCACTAACATGGCCATAAATTCGTGAGGGAGAATGGTGGTAAAATAAATGAAGTGGCTTTGGTTTACACTCAACACAAGCAACTCCTCCCCTCCTCATACTGATTAATCCATGTTCACTCTTGTAGCCTAGTAATTAGTTACATGTCCACATTATTTACATGAATTACAATTCATAGTGACATTTATAAGAGGGGTAGCAAAAAAGGTTGTTACACCTTTTGGGCATTGAAATATTTTACTATGATGAACACATGTATGTGTGTATGTATTTTAATCTTTTTCTAGATACATATATAAGAAGTTTATATTGAAATATATTAGTTAACATGAATCTTCAAACTTTCATTTAACTCCTATATTGAAATATTTATGAGGTAAATACAAGATTTATTTATTTATTTTTAAATTTTAATTACCTTATCTTTTAAAATTGATATAAAATATAGATATAGAAATATATGATATATGGGTGAGTGAAAGTGAACTATCACATTAATGTTTTATAATGCTTTTAATTAAATCTAACAAAATATGTATACACTTATGTTTTACAGGTGACATTGTTTTTTTATTTAGAGTAATTTTTTGTTTGTTTGTTGTTATTATTAAAATAACATGTGTCAACTCCAAGTTGAGTGAGTCCGAATCACATATAGTTACTGGGCTATAGAATGAGCCTCACAATTCAATTATTTAGTTGTGTTAAACAACCCAACTATTTCTAGAGTGTTTATTTATCACTTAACATGACAATACACACACACATTAGCCTAGATCCATCTTAAATCTGGTTCTATCAAGCACTGAGAGGGATCAAGTCCAAAATTAATATGAATATAAGCTTATAGTCTTACATTTCATAATACCCTTAAATATGCTTTATCATAACAAATACATGGAAAAATACCATGGATTTGTAAATCACTATAATTTTATAATTTAATTTAACTTTATAATTATATAGTTAAATATATAAAAATAAAATTAATAATTATCAAGAATTTTGCACCACTTATTATTTTATTTTGCTTTTGACAATATCAAAACGAATATATTGACATTGCAACCCAAAATATTGAATATCCCTGAAAAGTAAAATATTTCAATTAAAAAACATATTAAAAAATATTTTATATCATATATATTTTATATTTTTTTAAAAGACAAATAGTACTTATTATTTTATTGTGATAATTTCTAAGAAAAAGAGTAGAATATATTAATTCAAAAGTCCTGATGTATAAGTTGTAATATAGGTGGCTTAATTTGTAGTTTTTTTATTCATACCAGCAAAGTTTGCATTAATGTTAAATATATCATTAATCAGAAAAGAAAAAGCACACCTTTTTTATTCCTACAAGCCAGAGAGAACTTAATCTTTTTTATTAATGGTTAAATATATCACTAATCAGAAAACAAAAAGCCGTAGTCTAACTAGCCAGAGGAATCGCCCTGAAAATCATGAAAATTCCGATAAGATTTTCAGAAAATCCGGCAGGAATTTTTCTAAATCCATGTTATAACTATGAAAGTTTAATATTTTGGGTGTCCTACAGGTTTTTGATGGTGCTGAATCCATTTCCAATGTCAAAATCGGGATTCAAACACTGTTTCTGCAAGATTTTTTAAATTTTTTTGACCCGGATTCCGGCCAATTTTGACCGTCCGAGCAATTCCTCCGGCTCGTTAGACGACTCCAAAGAAAAAACACACCTTTTTATGTAAAGACTCACAACTCACATTCTATGACAGCTGTGATAACATTATAGATCTGGCCACTAAAGAGATCAAATGTATCCAGATATAAACAGTTTGAAGAGTAAAACTCGAACCATATTTACTTATTATGTTAAAATGAATTTAGCTTGATGAATTAAAATTACATGTTTGTCATTCACATGACTAAACCTATCGCGCTCAAATCCATTTCTCATTTTTCCACTCACATCAAATTCACTTTCATTTTTTTCTTTTGTTTTGTTTTATTTTTATTCCACTGAAGTTATTCCATCCTGACCTACATGAAATCCATTTTCATTTTTCATCAAATCCACTTTCAATTTCTCTTCGTTTTCCTTTTCTTACAAAGTTATTCCCCCGATGGTATTTCACATGACAGATAGTGTCAGATAGCGAACATCCCCATGTGAGCATTACTGCAACCCATTCTGCCATTCTCAGACAGTTTTCCGTGGCCCCTGAGAACTTGGTTTGTGCTATCAGCTCTCACACTTTATCCGTGACCCCTAAGAACTTAGCTTGTACTACCAGCTCTCATACATTGTCAATTTAACAGGCCATAACTTGCCATATCTTTACTCCTATATACCTCTCTGTATTATATTAAAGTCAGTTTTGCATTGTTTGGAGCTCTGCTCAGCGATGCAGAGAGATTACTTGAGTAGTTTTTGCTTGTAAAACTTGGAATGTCTATTGTTTTCTGATGGTCCGTGAGTTTTTCTTTTTTTTAACTCAAATGGGTTGTAGTCTGCAGATGGGCGGTTGGGCTCTCGCCTGTTTGTTCTTTCTTAGTTTTCTTCAGCAAGCTTCAGCAGAAGGAAGTGGGTTTGTGAAGACAGAAGACACCTATTTCACTATCAATGGAAACCCTCTGTTTGTCAATGGATTCAACTCTTACTGGTTAATGACTATAGCAACAGATCCAACACAGCGAAATAAAGTCACCTCTGTTTTTGAACAAGCTGCAGCTCATGGGCTTAATGTTGCCAGGACTTGGGCCTTCAACGATGGCCAGTACAGGGCATTGCAGACTTCTCCTGGTGTATATAATGAAAAAGTCTTTCAGGTCCTGCACATTGGACCCGGAACACATCAAACCTTCAAGACCTTCACTTATTTATTTTCTGAGTTTTTGTATTTGGGTATCTTGTTTGGCATTGCTTGTTTTTCTGAATTTTGGGGTTGTTTGTGTGTCTCTCTTTTGAAATGAAGGCCCTCGACTTTGTGATCTCTGAGGCAAACATGTATGGCATTAGACTGATACTCAGCCTGGTGAACAACTATATAAACTTTGGAGGAAAGGCCCAGTATGTGCAATGGGCTCGCAATGCTGGACAGAAACTCAAGTCTCAGGATGATTTCTTCACCAATCCCATTGTTAAAGGCTACTATAAGAACCATGTTAAGGTAACAGGGTATACAAATGTTTGCCTCTGTCTAATTAGGTGCATACATGGAACTCTTTGTAGAAAGATGTGAACACAGGAAACTAATCAACTCTGTATCCAACAATGCATTTCCCTGCAGACTGTGTTGAGCAGAGTGAACAACATTACTGGAATAGCTTACAAGGATGACCCTACAATCTTTGCCTGGGAGTTAATGAACGAGCCTCGTTGTCAAAGTGATCCTTCAGGGAGGACCATCCAGGTCAGCATATATGAAAATTTTGCCTGCACATTTTAAGGGATATTTTTTCATATTAGTGAATGGTTTTTCTAAATTGGTCAGTTTGAACTAATATACTTCACTCGTTGGGATCTGCTTGGTACCTGGGAACTCACTCACTACGATCTAGATCTTGCACCTGCTCTCACAGAACTAGTCAAAACCAAATGCCCAGTAACAGTTGCTACAACGA
Organism: Pinus albicaulis; assembly: GCA_034641835.2. NCBI lineage: Eukaryota > Viridiplantae > Streptophyta > Pinopsida > Pinales > Pinaceae > Pinus > Pinus albicaulis. Next base: position 541,651,228 of record CM076576.1, on the reverse strand, counting down.
ATTGAACTAACCCCTTAGAATACTTATTTTGAGATCTATATGCTTTATAACAGTTTTTATACTTTGAGATCTATATGGTTTATAACAACTTTTCTCTTGCTTTTCTCTTTACATCAAAATTCTGAAAATGGAAAACAAATCTACTCCTAGATTCAATCGAGGATGTTGGATGTCAGGTTTTAAGGTAGCCTTTCTTGCCATGGTCGAACAGCACATTTATGAAAGTTTTAAATATTTGAGGTCTACTCTAGGTTCCTAGTGTGGTGGGATTATGAATTTCCAGTAATAATTTAATCATGGTTGTGTTTTGACTGTTGTAAGCAGACATATTATTGATTTGGTTGTGATGAGCAAACAGGGATGGATAGAGGAGATGGCTAGCCATGTGAAATCCATTGATGGAAACCATCTTCTGGAGGCTGGTTTGGAAGGATTTTATGGGGAGTCCAAAAAGGAGGCCAATCCAGGATTCTCAGTGGGAACAGATTTCATCACCAATAACCAAATCACAGGAATTGATTTTGCAACTGTTCATACCTATTCTGATATCTGGTCAGTCCCTATCAGTATAATGGAGTGAAAAAAAGCTGTCAATCTGTTTCTTCAAACTTAGATCTGTGTTGTAGAAGTTGTTGATTGAGACACATCTGGTGCCTTATTCATTCATGTTCTCTTACTGGCAGTCAGTGCATTTAGTTGTTCATTATTTCATGACAATGTAGAGCTTGTACTAATTTATGGAACTGTGTTTGCAACTTTGAAGGCTTGCTAAATCAGATGAGGAGGCCCAGTTTGCATTTCTGCAGAATTGGATAGAAACCCATCTGGAGGATGGAAGCAGAATCCTGAACAAACCTGTTCTGTTTGCCGAATTTGGGAAATCATCCAAAGACCGGGGATTCGACATGGGAAACAGAGACCATTTATTTGATGTGATCTATAAACACATATATGCTTCTGCTAGCAGAGCAGGAGCAGGTGGAGGAGCAATGTTTTGGCAGTTGATGGCAGAAGGAATGAGCTCATATGGAGATGGGTATGAGATTGTCCTGTCGCAGAACCCGTCAACAGCAGCTCTCATTTCCGGTCAATCTCATAAACTGGCTGAGCTTACTCGTTTGTTCACAACACTGTATGAGTTTGAGAAGAATCAGGTCCATGCATATAGAAGGGTAAGATGGCACTGGAAATCGATCAAAGGCTGAGATTGATAGTAAAATTTGCGCACATATTTGGTGATTAGAGTGATAGGTGCTGTATGTTTGCTCTGAGTCCTCTTAGCTATCAGTGAAATCTCAAGCGGCCAGAGCTTAGTGATAAAAATTATGAATAGAGCCAATATAGAATAAACAAGTTAAGATACTTTTGAGTTGAATCCTGGCCTTCCAGTGCCCCAGAGATGAGAAATGGAAACTAAACCAGCAGGTGGGGGCGAGGCGTATTTTACTCCATGAGATGGCAACATGCTATAACGTCCATTTGTCATTTCTCTATTCCATGTATATGTGATTAGGTGCCCCCACGGATGAGTTGGGAGGTAAATCAAGGATAATTTTACTTTATAAATAAGTTTACTTTTTTTATTTAGGATCAGTCTAATTAAAAATATAATAAAAATATCATATCAATTTAAATTGTAAATTTAAATTGTTCATATTTTCTAGATTTTTTATAATATTGATTCTTTATGATTTATAGTTGAATATGCTTTTAAGAATAAGCATATAATTATCTTTAATTGATTATGTTTATGAATATTATTTATGGAATGTGTAATAAAATTAATTAGAATTTTTAGTTAGTTTTTGTTAAAGCTGTAAAATCTTTTTTCACTATTGAAATAATTTAAGTTGAATATAATTTTAATTATAAAATATGTAATAAAATTAATTGAATATTATTATATGAGTAATTGATAGTTTTTTTAAATGTTAAATATATATATATATATATATATATATATATATATATATATATATATATATATATATATATATTGATCATACAAGACAGTATACTCAGTAAAATGTAATATGTAATTTTTCTCATCTAATGAAAGATTACGAATTTTATAAATATGGGTGGGAAGGATTACATTTTTCTCCACCATTTAAATTATATATTTTAAACTAAATTTAATTGATATATTAAGATAATTTATTTAGTTCATTTAAACATAGTAATATTGGGGCTTGATTGAGATTGTTTAATAAGTTTTTCTAAATACAATAAATGTAAACAACAATACTAATGGCACCTTTGAAGTTATTAAATTCAATACCACTTACAAAAAAGAATATGGGGAATTATTTGGCACCACCTATAGTTCATTGCCCTAAGCATTGTCATCATATGTAGTGGTACAAGTAACTGTGTGTATTACTGTACTTATTAGATAGAAAATGCTTTGTCTTTTAAAAACTTGTCCCTATGGCAACAATACAAAGGTAAGCAACATGTATATGTGTCTTTTTATTTTTGAATAACATAACTGTGTTGTGAACTTTGCTTTCTTCATGCAAATTTTGCTAGAAGTATTCGCTTTCAGATTTCTAATATTATGTAAATGATTCTAAATTATGCTAGATTTTTAGAATTACAAATGTGATGAATAACTTGATTGCCCCTAAAATGGAAGAAAAGTATGAAAACTTCTTATTGCTAATTGGAAATCCAGAAGAGGTGGTTACATAGAACCTAATCACATAATGTTTTCATACTACCATACTACATCATTGTCCTTAGAGTCTGTCCATGTCACTTAATTCATATTCTTGTTTAACTTTTATGCCTTCCTTTTCTCATTGGCGATATTAATGGATTGGGCTAAATATCTTTTGTTGTAAGTGCTAAAGCTTTGGTTATGAAATTAACAAGGGATGGCATCAATGTAGGGCGATCTTCTTAGTTTTTTCATCTGTTATTATCTTTAATGATTACCATGGCTATTAAATATTCAACAATGTTGAAGAAAATATTAATCATAATCCTCCTCACACTTAGGCATTACTACTCATATTTATTTCAATAGGTAGCAATAAATATAATAAATAAATATGGGTGAATAGCTTGAAAGAACATTTCAATGACAAAAACATACTAAGTAAAAGTTAGTATAGTAAAAAAAACATAAAGAAACTTTACTCGTAGGTAAGCCTCCCATCAAATTCTTCTCTTGTTTTTTTCTTGTATGGATGTATTTGCTCAATTCTTCCTTTCTTTCTATATGGATGTTTTTGTTTTTGCTCATATTGCTTTCAACTAGTAGACAAAACTTGTAATAAATAATTGTACAAGGAAAAGTAGGGAATTTTAGGTTTCTCCTTTTTTCTTCAAATATAATTTTTACTAAAAAGACAATACACCTTCCATTTCAATCCACCCTTTCTGGTACTTAGCAACTTCTACCCATATTGATTTAACTACCCATCAAACCTTGAGAAAAGGGATTTTAACAATTTTCTTTTCAATTTCACTTATAATTTTCACTAAAAAAGCATTTGATTGTCTTGAAATGATGACAATGCATGGCCTTAGTGTTGCTAATTTATAGTTTGGGAGGGAATTGTTGGCCATCTTTAATTACTAGTTAGCAAACTTGCATTAATCAAAACTTGTAATAAATAATTGATCAAGGAAACAAGCCATTTGTGCTATAGTAAGGAATTTCAGGCTTCTCATTTTAGCTTCAAATATATTTTCACTTAAAAAATTGTACACTTTCCATTTCATTCCTCCCCCTTTTCATACCTAGTAGTTTCTACCATTCAAATTTACTTACCCATCAAACCTTGTACTGAAAATTTCTTTTGGTAGTTTTCTTTTACCCACTTAACACGCTTCTGCCACATTTACCCACTGTAACTGGTCTGCTGGGGTAAACATGAGTTGAGGGCTACTATGACATGACCCAACCTCCTAAGTACAATTAAGGGAGTGTAGTCGATAGATTGGAACTTTACTGACCTTCCTTAGGGGTTGCAAGACACCCAGGAGCTAAACAACCACTCCAAGTGCCCAAACCCTGACTTGGATTGCTTTTTTAATGACTTGTGCCCACAAAAACATGCATGACAAGGCCTCCATGTGGTTATAGGCCTCCAACCGAATGCATAAGCATGCAAGGGTGCAGTTATAGCCAAAAACTTCTAGTTTAAAGGGTGCGGTCCGAGATTCTGAGCCACCATTTCAGGCTAGCCTCCATACCACTACCCAAAACTCAATCGGAATTTCCAATATGATAAATAACATCATGAAATAGCCATTCATACAAAAATTGATCAAGGAATTGAGCAAAATAGGCCTAACCATGATAGTCATTTCATCAAACATATGGTGAACATGTAATATATAGGTCATGAATGCATATCTGAACATATGGGTCTGAAACTTATCTTAGAATCACCAAGAAGGTCTAATGCCCTCTCCTAATAGTTGCAATAACATTTGTTAGCTCATGCATTCATTAACCATTCATCAAATAATCAAAACATATAAAGATCCATATCTAGAACATGTTATGGAACCATGCTTATAACCAGCGTATAACCAGAATAATAACCATGATAGAACAACCATTAAAGCCACATAATAAAAAGTACAACTATGCATAGAATACAATAGGAAAAGAGCTCTTCTTAACATATGTAAAATCCAACCAAGTCAGGGACTTCCACATACCACTTGACCATATATTGAGTTGAATCAAATATTTCATTCATCCAATCACCCTTGTGCCATATTCCAAGCATGAATATGGGATCTGAAGACATAAACAACCAAGGATTCCTGGATATTAAACCGCCTCCACCCTCAGACTATCGCGATCCCGCCAAAACGGGTCAAGAGATCAATAAAACCAAAACAAGCTTGGATGCCTTAGTGTTTCTTCACAAATATCTTGAGGAATTTACATGTCTCCACCCACCAGTCAAGGGCTTCTGAGAGATTAAACAACCTCCACCTCCAACACTTGGGAAATTTCCTGATACCACCTCACTTGTCTCCAAAATCTTTTGGCAATCCAAAGCTCTACCAAATAAAAGAACCCCATCATACCATGGCTATCCAAAAGTGGAAAGGCAAGGCTGAAACCACTGCCACACTTGGAAAAACCCATGCCAATGACAACAAGAGAACCAAACACACAAATGCATGTACCATGTATTCATAAACCAACTAGGAAATAACACATGCAACCTGTTACCTACAAGTCTTCCTGTTGAAGCTGCTTGATCCAACCTTCTTTGCTTGTCCTTTTTCTTTCCTTGTTTTTCCTTTGCTTTCCTTGTCCTCCCTTTTCTTTCCTTTTCCAATGCCAGGGTGCTCCAACAATGCTCTAAGTATGCAATAGTATGAGAGAATAGAGAGAGCTCCAAAACTGAACTGAAAAAGAAGGTTGTGAACTGATCCCGAGAAGCCTTTTTATTATTGAGGCCTATATTTTCTTCAATTTCCTTTATTTTTCTCTATCATGATATTGACTCTTTATGATTTATAGTTGAATATGCTTTTAAGAATAAGCATATAATTATCTTTAATTGATGATGTTTATGAATATTATTTATGGAGTGTGTAACAAAATTAATTAGATTTTTTAGTTAGTTCTTTTTTTTTTAAAGCTGTAAAAACATTTTTCCCTATTGAAATATTTTATGTTGAATATATTTTTTTTATTATAAAATAATTAATAAAATTAATTGAAAATTATTTTATGAATAATTGATATTTTTTTAAAATGTTAAGTAAATATTTATGAAAATAAAATAAAAGAATATATATATATATGTGTGTGTGTGTGTGTTGGGGGGGGGGGGGGGGGATATTTATTAAGTGATTTTTTAATTGTATGAAATACAGATGGGTGGGAAGGATTACATTCTTCTCCACCATTTAAACAACATCTTTTAAACTAAATCTAATTGACATATTAAGATAATTTATTTAGCTCATTTAATCATAGCAATATTGAGGCTTTATCTAGATTGTTTAATAAGTTTTCCCAATTACAATAAATTTAAACAACAATACTAATGCCACCCTTGAAGTTATTAAATTCAATACCACTTACAAAAAAGAATATGGGAAATTATTTGGCACCACTTATAGTTCATTGCCCTAAGCATTGTCATCATATGTAGCGGTACAAGTAACTTGTGAATGACTGTACTTGTTAGATAGAAAATTTTTTCTTTTAAAATCCCGTGTCCACATGGAAATAATACAAAGGTAAGAAACATGTGTATGTGTTTTATTTTATTTTTGAATAACCTAACTTTGTTGTGAACTTTGCTTTCTTCATCATGCAAATTTTGCTAGAAGCATTCGCTTTCATATTTCTAATATGATGTAAATGATTCTAATGAGTTTTAAATCTTTCTAAGTAAAACTTAGGTGGTGACCTTGGATTAATATAACTAAAATTAACTGAATTGTGCTAGATTTTTAGAATTACAATTGCCATGAATAATTTGTTTGCCCCTAAAATGGAAGCAAAGTATGAAAACTACTTATTGCCAATTGGAAATCCAGAAGTTTTCATACTACTATACTACATCATTGTCCTTAGAGTCTCTCCATGTCAATTAATTCATATTCTTGTTTAACTTTGATGCCTTCCTTTTCTCGTTGGCGATATTAATGGATTGGGCTAGATATCTTTTGTTGTAAGTGCTAAAGATTTGGTTATGAAATTAACAAGGGATGGCATCAATGTGTTGAGATTCAACAAGATGATGATCCTAGTGAAAATTAAGCACCTACATAGGTAGGGCCCGCAAGCTATTTTTAGGTGTATGTCTATTTTTAGAATGGTGAGAAAATTCTATTTATAGCGAGAGTCTATTTATAGATGGTTGAGAAAATTCTATTTATAGATGAGATCCTATTTTTAGATGCATGTGCGAAGTCTATTTATAGATCGCATGTCTAAAAATAGAATGCATGTCGATTATTATTATCTCTTAATAATAATTAGACAATAAATAATAAGCTATTCTCTTGAAGCACTTGATTTCAGTTAATTGAAGTGGAAAACTAGTTAGCTGAAGGAATTTCGAGTTCTAAGGTTGGTTGGTGGGACATGCAAGTGGACTTCGTTGTAACTGAGTGATTCGAAGTTGTAATAGAGTTGGATGTGTAGTTATGTGAGTTGTAAAGTAGTTTAACTCAATTAAGTGAGTTAAACTCAGTTGTGCTAGTTGTAACTAAAGATACACTAGTGAGAGATCAGTGAATTAATTATTAATTAATTCACAATCAATGATCTCACATGGAACTAAAGATTTACTACTGTTAACTACATGCATGTCAAATCCAATGGATACCCAGTTGAGAGATAGGTGAAAGGGACAGTTTGACTATCAGCCCCTTTTCCAGGAACATGCTGCTCCATCGAGAACATCTAAGATGTTCCATTTTTCCTTCTTCAGTGAGACACTGCAAATCCATTTCAGAGATTGACTGATGGGGCATTTACAGGATATGACTCCTTCTAAAGAAGGGAGAAATCTTGAGGCTAGATGGCCCTTCCCAGACTCTGCCTATGGATATGCAATATTCCACCTCGGGAATTTCTACTGTAGGGTCCTTGAGGACGCTGTATAAGGAAGTTGCTGCATAAATAAGGCTAACCAATGTTGGGATACCCTATATCAACTCTAATAAAACTCCCCTACAGAGAATGAGCTCAAAGAAATAACTCTAGATGGTTTATTCAGATCTCCCCAATCCAGGTCTCTAAAACAATGCTCAATGAGAGAGCTTACAACAACATAAGAACATGAACACTGAACTCTGCAAATCTAATCATACCATAAGAGGGAAATGTATGCAGCCATCATCATATGATTATATCAGCAGAAATATACAATAAATAGTTGAGGGACAAGCCACTCAAGCTTTAAGATCCAACCTCCAATGAATAAGCCATGAAATACAAGAGTAGCTGCAACTCCACAAAATGCCAGAGTAGCTGCAACTGCGTTGAGTACATGAAGGTATAAGCTGCTAAATATGAGTAAATTTACATATGGCTGAAGGAATACAAGAAAATAACCCAGCAACAAGACATGGGCTGAAATGCAAGATTTCTAGCCAATCTAGGAAAGATTGCTAGAAATGCCGGATCATACAAAAATGTGACAACAGAGTTGTCACTGCAACTGATAAAAAATGAGAATGAGGCTATGGAAGATCTGAAATTTAAATGCCCTCCTTTGATAATGCCTCCAATACAAAGGGCTGATCCCTTTGTCTCAAAAGCAACTCTTGATGAGCTCTATGAAACCCTCTCTCACTGCCTCCATAAAATAACGTAGTTTCCTCCATGAACTACGCAGTGGGAGATGATGGAATGTTGGCCCATGCAAAAAAATCTGAAATGAAGCCCATGAATCCTCCTTGCAGCTCCTCCAATGAATATATCCCTCCACCACTGAAGAAAACAAGCTAAGAAGACTCCATGAGTTCCTCTCTAGCTGCAACCAGCTACACAACATCTTCTCTACTGCAGAAATAACGCTGTAGGAGATAAATGAAGCTGTGGCCAATGCCGGATTGAGGAAATGTAGCTCAATACTCATCCTTCTTTGAGGAAGAGTTAGCGATTCCCGACCGGGAACACCCTAGTGCTCGAGGGCACCATCACCCTGCTAAATAGCCCGGGGATGCAAGCTCTTGCAGACCCAAAGTCTGAAATCTAAAACATAGCATAATGAAAATGGGTTGCCATCTCCTCCATATAAAGTGAGAGAACTCCTCTCCACCATGGTCCCACCAATTAGGGTTTCCACCCTCATGTGAAGCTCTTCCCTCCAAAACTGCGCAGCTTCTCTAGGAAGTCTCTTCCTCCTTGGGCAGTGCTATTGACTTTAGTCAATGGTGACTAATCAAGTGAGATGGGTTCCATTCACACCCTTGGTGTTTATTTCAGCTGCTTTATTCACTCCCCTTTCACATTAGGAGTGTTATTTCTTCATATAAAAAGGGCTAAGGTGTCTCCTTCCCCATTTTATTAATCAAAAATAAAATGTGCAACTATAATGTTCCATTTTAGCTTGAGCTCAAGCTAAAATTGGGACATTACAGTCCTCCCCTCCCACATGTTGCTTGCCCTCAAGTAACTGCATGAAGAGTACAAAATATTCTCCCCCTTATTCTCTTGTGGCCTCCTCATTAATGGTCCCACCACTGCTCAAATATGCTGCAATGAATCTATCCTCCAATGCTCTCTCCCAAGTATGAAAACTGAAAATTATGCTCCTCATGGAAATATAGAAGGTGTAGTGGAATCCTTCTTACTGTGTTAAGGTCTCCATAAGTTAGCAGTGATGATATGCATGGGAAAATTCTGCTCCCAATGATGTTCCTCTCATCCATGCAATCATCCAAATGAAAATCTCACCCCTGATTTCTGCAATGAGTTGGGGATGAATGGAGAGTGTGCTTGCGTTCTCATGATGGCCCTCTCTCCATTTTTTGCACATATGGGGCTGCCTCTGTCCTTGGGCTAAAATGTATGGCCTCCAAGAATGGCCCAAGCTACCCCATCAAGAAAAACCAGCCATGAAATGCCTTTGCAAATTCTCCAAGTGGTTCCTCCCACAAGAAGAGACAAGTAGAAATGTGGCAATCATGGTTTTCCCATGGTATCTCCTGCAAGATAAAACATATACAATGGGGAGAATCATGCTCCCAATGGGCTGAGCATACAATACTCTCCAAATAATGCTCCTCACGAGTGCACAACATCTGAAATACAATGGAGCAATATGCAATGAAAAACAAGTTGTCATAGGACAATCGGAGAGTGGTTCATAGTTCCACTCATGGAATTGCGTAGTGCCTCCTTGGCCTGTCTCAAAATCATCATTAACAAGTGCTGAACTAGCCACTTGTTTTCTGCCACATCATCTCCTCATAAGATGAAAACATGAAAATACCATGTGGTGCCAATGGTTCACACCAAGAGAATGTGGCTTCCCCCACAACCATCACAAAATTAGCCAAAATCATGGCTACTGGTAGCTGCAAGTACATCATAACAAAGGCAAGAAGGAATGATCCTCATTGATCAATATGCTTATCATATAAAGTAAAGAGGTACACAATGTGAAATTATACCTCCTCTACCATGTACTTGAGACCTTGAGCTGAAATGGCTCATCATGAATGCTCTCCCTCTCCTCCAATGAGTAAGGGAATGGTTGTGCCAACCTCTCCAAAATCAATCAGGCTATGAATCTATCCATATGCTGATGTAGATCATACTGAATTCCCTCCAAAGTGAACTCCTCTAGCAAGGCAAAATATGCATCCAAGTGCATAGCTAGGAAGTCTGTATGTGCTGCATGCAAAAGTTTCTCCTTGAGACTAGAAACTCTAGCCAAGAAGAGTCTGCAGATGCTCATATCATCCACTAAGTTTCCTCCATATCCATCAAGGCCATCCAAGAATCATGCATGCATCAATATCCTGGGACCTCTCAACCAAAAGCTGAGTCCTTCGACACGGATCAATCCTCCTCATAGATGGTGCTAGTATTATGCAATGTGGTGCTCCATCACGCTGCTGCCGGCTACCTTGACATCCCCTCATGCCAAAGTCATCCTCCAAGGTTGCTGCCATGCCATCTTGCAGCTGCTAATCCTCAAATAGAAATAAGGATCTCTGAAAATGAGCCTCCCCATGAGAGACTATCACCTCCAAAGAATCTCCCGATCCTGGGCAATGTAAGAATGAGTGGCCTCCCTCTACTCCAAGGCATGAAAGAGTTATTTCCCAAAGGAAGTGACCTCTCTCTCACCAAATCCATGGAGTATTCATCATGCATCATGAATATGCCATCCTCCATCCATACATCAACTTTGTCTGCACAGTGAACTGATGAGAATGGATGGTACTGAAAATGAGAGTGTGTAACCCTCCTCCATGAGCTTGTTCCCAAACTCTCTGCGCTGTAGTGGACTCCTCAAATGTCTCCACCCCTTCGGAATCTAAGAGTGGTGAACCAAATGTCATGATGCCTCTCATCATCTCTAGATCATGCGGCCTCCCAAGTGGAAAGCCTCCAAAAATGAGACATCAAGATAGGAAGTGGACTGAATATATGAGAGGAATGAAAGGTCCCCTCTCTCTACTGTGCAGTGCAGTCCTTCTCCCCTGTGAAGAAAATCTCTGAAAATAGATAGGGGTGAATTTCCATCATCCCTTCATGTTGATCCTCCTGATCTTCTTCTTCTTCCAATGGTGCAGCGCTGTAGATTCTTCTATGCACCTCCTCTCTACCAACATGTGAGTGTGTTTCCTCCTAAATGAGAGGCCTTGAGTCTTGGCTTTCCCTTGAAAGAAATGTCTCCACACTATCACAAATGGAAGAGTTCCCTTCATACAATGGGGTCTTGCCTCTAGCAAACCATTCTTTTAATTTCTCCCCTTCTAGAAAGATGGCAATGATCTTTGTTTCATGGTTCTCCTCTATGCATGTAAAGTGTTTGTAGATTTTTCACACCATGCTTCTCATTGGTTTTCACCAATCCCCTTTGCAAAACTCTATGTGAATTTAACATATGATCTCTCATTTGCATGAGAACATGAAATAGAACTCTGAAATCAATTATCATGAATCATACCTTTGAGTTTGCTGCACTGCTCCTCCAAAGGCCTCAACTCTTTCCTCCATCCTTCTTGCAATAGATGCGGGCAATGTACTGCGCTGTGGATCTGCATGTGAGGCTGAATGCTCACACCCTCCATGAAAATAGCTAGGGCTTGCTCCATCCACAAACCCCTTTCAAAATTTTTTTCCAAAACTTTCCCTTTCTGCAGATCTTCAATGGTGTGCTCAATGGTCTGGAAAAGAAGAAGGGAAACCTCCTCTTCCTTTAGTCCTCTTCCTTGTTTCCTATGTCAATATCCTCTCCTTGGAGAGAGAAGCTCCTCTTGCTGATGGAAATAGATCTTGGGCACAGGCTGAGCCAAGATCATGCTTTGATACCACTGTAATGTCCCTTTTCCAGGAACATGCTGCTCCATCGGGAACATCTAATATGTTCCATTTTTCCTTCTTCAGTGAGACACTGCAAGTCCATTTCAGAGATTGAATGATGGGGAATTTACAGGATATGACTCCTTTTAAATAAGGGAGAAATCCTGAGGCTAGATGGCCCTTCTCAGACTCTGCCTATGGATATGCAATATTCCACCTCGAGAATTTCTGCTACAGGGTCCTTGAGGACAATGTATAAGGAAGCTGCTGCATAAATAAAGCTAACCAACACTGGGATGCCCTAGATAAAATATAATACAAATCCCCTGCATAGAATGAGCTCAAATAAATAACTCTAGATGGGTTATTCAGATCTCCCCAATCCAGGTCTCTAAAACAATGCTCAATGAGAGAGCTTACAACAACATAAGAACATGAAAATTGAACTCTGCAAATATGATCATACCATAATAGGGAAATGTATGCAGCCATCATCATATGATTATATCAGCAGAAATATACAATAAATAGTTGAGGGACAAGCCACTCAAGCTTTAAGATCCAACCTCCAATGAATAAGCCATGAAATACATGAGTAGCTGCAACTCCACAAAATGCCGGAGTAGCTGCAACTGTGCTGAGTACATGAAGGTATAAGCTGCTGAATATGAGTAAATTTACATATGACTGAAGGAATACAAGAAAATAACCTAGCAGCAAGAAATGGGCTAAAATGCAAGATTTCTAGCCAATCTAGGAAAGATTGCTAGAAATGCCTGATCATACAAAAATGTGACAACAGAGTTGTCACTGCAACTGATACAAAATAAGAATGAGGCTATGGAAGATCTGAAATGTAAATGCTTTCCTTTGATAATGCCTCCAATACAAAGGGCTGATCCCTTTGTCTCAAAAGCAACTCCTGATGAGCTCTATGAAACCCTCTCTCACTGCCTCCATAAAATAACGCAGTTTCCTCCATGAACTGCACAGTGGGAGATGATGGAATGTTGGCCCATGCCAAAAAATATGAAATGAAGCCTAGGAATCCTCCTTGCAGCTCCTCCAATGAATAGATCCCTCCACCACTGAAGAAAACAAGCTAAGAAGACTCCATGAGTTCCTCTCTAGCTGCAACCAGCTACACAACGTCTTCTCTGCTGCAGAAATAATGCTGTAGGAGATGAATGAAGTTGTGGCCAATGCCGGATTGAGGAAATGTAGCTCAATCCTCAACCTTCCTTGAGGAAGAGGTAGGGATTCCTGACCGGGAACACCTTAGTGCCCGAGGGCACCATCACCCTGCTAAACAGCCCGGGGATGCAAGCTCTTGCAGACCCAAAGTCTGAAATCTAAAACATAGCATAATGAAAATGGGCTGCCATCTCCTCCATATAAAGTGAGAGAACTCCTCTCCACCATGGTCCCACCAATTAGGGTTTCCACCCTCATGTGAAGCTCTTCCCTCCAAAACTGCGCAGCTTCTCTAGGAAGCCTCTTCCTCCTTGGGCAGCACTGTTGACTTTAGTCAATGGTGACTAATCAAGTGAGATGGGTTCCATTCACACCCTTGGTGTTTATTTCAGCTGCTTTATTCACTCCCCTTTCACATTAGGAGTGTTATTTCTTCATCTAAAAAGGGCTAAGGTGTCTCCTTGCCCATTTTATTAATCAAAAATAAAATGTGCAACTATAATGTTCCATTTTAGCTTGAGGCTAAAATTGGGACATTACACAGTTGTGACATTAGAGGGTGCACTATTGCAACCACACACACATTGGAGATTCCAATGAGGATTGGATAGTCAAGGAAAGGCACGATCAAATTCGTTCATGGATTGTGATCAGCAGGGATTGCGCAGTGGAGGCAGGCTGTTAGGAGGCGGTAAATTGGTGCATGCATATGCCAATTTTGTATGACAGTGTAAGACGATTGTATATTGTACTGAGAGATCTTGGATTTGATTTTTGTATGAGATTGTTTCATGATCCATGATATATACATAATATATGATAGTGGGGTTTTTAGCTTTATGCTTTCCCGGTAAAAACATCTGTGTTATGTGTGATTGATCTTTCTTCATGTGTTTGCAATTGGAGATTAAATTTCCGCAAAGAATTTAGTAGAAGGATTATGTATTTAATAGTGGAATATAATTGTTATATTAAGAGAATCCAGGAAATACATAATTGTATTAAAATTTCTACACAATGCAGGTCAATATTCTTAGCTTTTTCCTCCACTATTATCTTTAATTATTACCATGGCTATTAAATATTCAACGACGTTGAAGAAAATATTAATCATAATGTTCCTCACACTTGGGCATTACTAATATTTATTTCAATAGGTATCAATAAATATAATAAATAAATATGGGTGACTAGCATGAAATAACATTTCAATGACAAAAACATAAATATTTCACAAAGTAAAAGTTAGTATAGTAAAAAAACATAAATAAAGTTTACTCACAGGTAAGCCTCCCATCAAATTCTTCTCTTGTTTTTTTCCTATATAGATGTATTTGCTCAATTCTTCTCGTCTTTCTATATGGATGTTTTTGTTTTTTCTCATATTGCTTTCAACTAGTAGACAAAACTTGTAATAAATAATTGTATAAGGAAACAAGCTTTTTTTTTTTACACTAGGGAATTTTAGGTTTCTCCCTTTTGCTTCAAATATAATTTTTACTAAAAGGACAATAAACCTTCCATTTCAATCCACCCATTTCTGGTACTTAGTAGCTTCTACTCATATTGATTTAACTACTATTAAAACCTTGTGAAAATGGATTTTAACAATTCTCTTTTCATTTTCTCTTATAATTTTCACTAAAAGAGCATTTGATTGTCTTAAAATGATGACAATGCATATCCTTAGTGTTGCTAATTTATAGTCTAGGATGGAATTGTTGGCCATTTTTAATTACTAGTTAGCAAAGTCATTAATCAAAATATGTAATAAATAATGGATCAAGGAAACAAGCCATTTGTGCTATAATAAGGAATTTTAGGGTTCTCATTTTAGCTTCAAATATATTTTTCACTTAAAAAATAGAAAAATTTCCATTTCATTCCTCCCCATTTTCATACCTAGTAGTTTCTACCATTCAAATTTAGTTACCCCTAAAACCTTGCACTAAAAATGTCTCTTGGAAGTTCTCTTTTACCCATTTAACACCCTCCTCCCACATTTACCCACTTTAACTGGCCCGCTGGGGTAAACATGAGTTGAGGGCTCCCAAGTACAATTAAGGGAGTGTAGTCGACAGTCTGAAACTTTACTAACCTTCCTCATGTGTTACAAGACACCCAAGAGCTAAAAATCCACTCCAGTGCCCAAACCCTGACTTGGATTTTTTTTAAAGTGACTTGGGCCCACAACTGCATGAATGGCAAGGCCTCCATGTGGTTATAGGCCTCCAACCGAATTCATAAGAATGCAAGGGTGTGGTTATAGCCCAAAACTTCTAGTTCAAATGGTGTGGTCCCGGGTTCTGAGCCACCATTTTAAGCTAGCCTCCATACCACTACCCATAACTCAATCAGACTTTCCAGAATGATAAATAACATCATAACAAATCCATTCATACAAAACTTGATCAAGGACTTGACAAAACCAGGCCTAACCATGATAGTCATTTCGTCAAACATATGGTGAACATGTAATCTACAGGTCATGAATGCATATCTGAACATAGGGGTATGAAACTTATCTGATAATCACCAAGAAGGTCTAATGCCCTCTCATAATAGTTGCAATAACATTTGTTATCTCACGCATTCATTAACCATTCATCAACTAATCAAAACATATCAAGATCCATAGCTAGAACATGTTATGGAACCATGCTTATAACCATCATATAACATAATAATAACCATGATAGAACAACCATCAAAGCCACATAATAAAAAGTACAACTACTCATAGAATACAATAGGAAAATAACTCTTATTAACATATGTAAAATCCAACCAAGTCAGGGACTTCCACGTACCACCAAACCATAGATTGAGTTGAACAAAATCTTTCATTCATACAATCACCTCTATGTCATATTCCAAGCATGAATGTGGGATATAAAGACATAAACATCCAGGGCTTATCGGATATTAAACTGCCTCCACCCTCAGGCTATCACGATCCCGCCAAAAATGGTCAAGAGAACACTAAACCCAAAAAAATCTTGGATGCCTCAATGTTTCTTCACAAATGCCTGGAGGAATTTACATGTCTCCACCCACCTATCGAGGGCTTCCCAGAGATTAAACCACCTCCACCCACAACCCTTGGGAATTTTCCTGATACCACCTCACTCGTTTCCAAAATCTTTCGGCAATCTAAATCTCAACCAAATAAAAGAACCCCATCATACCATGGTTATCCAAAAATGGAAAGGCAAAGTGGAAACCACTGTCACCCTCGAAAAAACCCATTCCAATGACAACAAGAGAACCAAACACACAAATGCATGTAACGTGCATTCATAAAACAACTAGGAAATCACACATGAAACATGTTACCTTCAAGTATTCATGCTGAAGCCACTTGATCCAACCTTCATTTCTTATCATTTTCATTTCCTTGTTCTTCCTTTGCTTCCTGGATCCTTCCTTTTCTTTCCTTTTCCAATGACAGGGTGCTCCAAGAATTCTCTAAGTATGCAATAGTATGAGAGAATATAAAGAGCTCCAAAACTGAACTGAAAAAAAAGGATGTGAATTGTTCCTCATAAGCCTTTTTATTATTGAGGCCTATATTTTCTTCAATTTCCATCTCATGCAAACATATGACTTTTCATCTACCTTTTATCTTATTTTCTTTTATTTTCATAAATAAAATACCAATTAATGTTTCTTTTTGTTTTCCAATTCCTTTTCCAATTTCCTTATCCATAATAAACCGAAATGACATTCACTAGGATGTTTTTCCCAACATTCAGCTTGGAATACGTGTCCCATGACCTTGGTCTTAGTATTTTTTCTTTATTAACTTTATTACATGAACCTTTAACCATGGGTTGTTACAGACCCCTCCCACTTAGGGGAACACCGTCCTCAATGTTCTATGACACCTACGACCAACAAGACTGCTGAAAACCAAAATAACTAGCCCATGGAACTTTATAACTTAGCTCGATGAAATATTTACAATGAATAACCCGCTGAAAAGAAAAACGAACTTTAAAAACATGAAAACATGACAATCATATCGTTTATTAGAGCTTTATAACACATCTTATTATGATATTTAAAATAACAACCATACATAGATATGTACATATGCCAAAACTCCTTTGCCTCAACCAAAAAATAATGAAGGATACATAGCCTACATCTGATCAACCATTTCCCATGTAGCTTCATCGGGCCCAAAGTGATTCCACTGCACTTTAACTTGCTCGATTGCTCGGTTCCAAAGAAAAAGTTCTTTTCACTGCCATATGCACTGAGGTTCCGACTGGAATTCTCCTTCTAGCTCCACCTACAATGTAACAGAGTATTCAATCACATGATCAACATCCTTTACATATATTTTAAGCAATGAAACATTGTAAGCATCATGGAATTTCATTATTTATGGCAGTGCAAGTTTGTAGGCCGCTGTTCCAATCCTCTCAAGGATCTTAAAAGGCACACAATGCTGAGGTGACAACTTGGCACATGATCCAATCCTCGAGGAGCTTCTTAGGCTTAATTCACAAGTACACATGCTCCCCAACCTGAAACTCCTTAAACACCCCATGCTAGTCTGCATAACTCTTCTACCTGTCTCATACTACCTTTAGATTCTTCTTGATAACCTGCATTCATATTCCATCTCAACCAACATGTCTGATCCAATAAACACCCTGTTCACTGGATCAATCTCGCAGATAGGAGTATTATAAATCCACCCGTAAAGCACCTCAAATAGACTCATATTGAAATATTCATGATACCCATTATTGTAATAAAATGTTACCAGTGGAAGATACTCCTCCCACCTCCTCTACTGGTACATAACATACATTATCAACATGTCCTCCAAAATCATGTTGACCCTCTATGTCTGTCTATTTAAATGTAGATGATAAGTTTTACTGAAGGCGAACTATGTACCCAAACCTACAAATATCTCCTTCCAAAACATGGAAGATAACTTGGTATCTCTGTCAGATACAATCTTCTTAGGAATACCATGTAATCTCACTATCTCCCTGATGAAGACATGAGCTACCTCACTAGTTGAATTAGTAGAATTCATTGGAATGAAGTGAGCTACCTTGGTCAACCTATCAACCAAAACCATGGTGGAATCATGCTGTCTATATTTCCTCGACAAACCTATGATGAAATCCATGGAAATGACCTCCCATTTCCATTCTGGAATCATAATCGACTATAGTAAATCACCTGGATGCTTACACTCTTCTTTTATTTGCTAACAACCCATGTTAGAAATTAATTAATAGGGAAGTGAAATACAATAAAATTTTTATAAACAAAAATATAGAAAATCATAAAATAAGAGAGACACAAATATACATGGTTTACCAAATTTGGGCTACGTCCACAGAAAAATAACCAGTCCTTCCTTTTATATTATCCAAAAAAATGAAGAGATACAACCTACAAAAGATCCATTGTAATTTCCTCTTCACTCTCACATAGTCTCCTATCTCTTTCTCACTCAAAATAATAATCCACAATTTCAATATTATTCCCTCAGATAAACTGTGGGTTGCCTTCTAGGGAAAAAACCTTAATTAAAATAACTTCTTCCATCATATCATCTGCCTAATGAACGATTCAAATTGACTACAAAACTACAATATTTTAAAAGGAAACCCTCGTCTGGGGGGGCGGGGGGCGCTCATAAAATTCATCTTTGCCCCCCCTAGACCCCCTTGAATATGATTAAACATGTGACGTTTCTGCCCCATTAGGAATAGGGATCCAACGTGGATGAAACAAAAATCCTATGAACAATCAGGAACATAATTAGGCTCCACACCTAAAAATCCAAACACCTTGTGATGAACTCAACTACCTTTCTTCAAATTCAACCAATAGTATAAATTATTCACAATTGTTAGAGTATTCTAATATCCTAGGTGACCCAAATACGACTAGCCATGAAATTACCTCAAGATAAGCTTCTTGAGCTCGTTGTATTCCGACACATAGATCATGTCCCTAAATCTCACCAAACCATCTGTTGTGAGATGATAATCCACATCCTGATCACCTGTACCCTACTGCTATAACCTGTGCTTAAGTTGTTGGTACCTCTCATCTTACTTGTAAGATATGATCCTATAAATATATCCCGTATGAACTCATAGCTTCGATGTGATTTACTTGCACTCTTATGATAATAGCATCTGCAACCCTTTTCTCCTTACCCTTAATGTACCTGATCTTGAAGTCACTCACTGAGCATGGCCAACCATCTAGCTTTCCTGGAATTCATATTAGGTTGGTTGAACAAATATCTCATCCCACTGAGCTCACTCATCAACACAAACCTATTTCCAAGAAGATAATTCATTCACATCTTCAATGCGAATGATCACTGCCAACTCAAGATCACACGCCAAATAATTCTATTCGTGTTGGTTCATTTTATTTGACTCGTATCATACCACCTATCCCTCCTGCATCAGGACTCCACCAAGTAATATCTTGCAAGAATTTGTACATACCACAGACTCTTTATTTGGATTTACAATATTTAGAGTTGGATTGTTTTTAAGCAACTTCTTCAAATTCTCAAAACTAGCTATACATTCCTCTCTCCATTCAAATTTCTTTCCTTTCCTCTGAAATGATGTAATATGATATGAAATCCGTGAGAAATTACCGATGAAACTCATGTAATATCCTGATAACCCCATGAATTATCTAACCTCATCCACATTCCTAGGAGCTGCCCATTCCATGATAGCTCTGATATTTTCTGGATCTGTTTCTATGTCTTCCTTGGAAACAACATGTCCCAAGTAATGTACCTATGTTTGAAAGAAATTGAACTTACTAATCTTGGCATACAAATGATGCTCTCTTAGTTGTAATAACCCTGGGTTAAAATTTCATGTAATAAAATTTAATAAAGGTAAAATAAAACCACAAGCAAGGGACACTTATTCCAAGCTGAATGTTGGGAAAAATATCCTAGTGGGAATCAGTTGTTGTGTTTATGGCTAAGGGAAATTGACAAAGGCAATTTCTAAGGCTTTGGAAAGGAAAACAAGTATTTTTGGAGCTTTATTTATGAAAATAATGGAAATTAGGAGAAAATGAAGGTGAAAGGTCACAGGTTGCATGTGAGGAGGAAAATGAAGGAAAATAATTGAAAATTGAAGAAATTAGAAGCCTATTCAATAAAATACCTCAGAGCAACAGTTGGTAGCCTTTTTTTAAATGTATTTTTAGAATTTTTCTCAAATAGGAGAAGAGCACCAAGAGGAGAAAGAAAGACATCTAGCAAAGGAAGGATAAGAAAAAGAAAGGAAAAGGAAAGGAAAGGAAAGTAAAAGCAAAGAACGATAAGGAAAACATGGGAAGTCAATGATCAAGAAAATTCAATGGTAATAATTGCAGGTAACATGTTGCATGTGTAATTTCCTAGTTGGTTTTGACATCCATGCCATGTGCATGTTGGTATTTGGTTATTTTTTTTTCATTGGCATGGATTTTATCGGGTTTCAATAATGGATTTTAGCCTAGCCTTGCAATTTATGGATAGCCATGGTGTGATGGGATTGTTCTCGGTTTTGAGCTTTGGATTTCCAGAATATTTTGGATTTGGGTGAGGTGGTCTAACTAAAATTCCCAATGGCATATGAATCCCTTGAATAGTAATAGAAGGATACATGGTAAATCTTGAGGGTGGAGACAAGAAAATTCCTCAAGGTATTGGTGAAGAAATTTCAAGGCATCCAAACTCAGTTTGGTTTTGTGATCTCAGAACCGGTTTGGGTGAGATCACAATATGGAGAGGGTGGAGGTGGTTCAACCTATAGATTCCCTTGGTTGCATTTGGATTGGTTTATCCCATGAGATGCCACATTCATGGTTGGAATGGCATGAGGGTGATTGGATGAAAGAAATATTAAGTTTAACTAATCTATGGTTAGGTGGAAAGTCCCAAACTCATTTGGTATTTTCCTATGTTTAATAAAAGATAAGTTTCTCTTGCTTTTGATGAGGAATTGTACCAGTTATTATGTGGATTTAATGGCTGTTATCTTATTGTTATTTATCTGGTTATATGTTGGTTATATGACAGATCTTAGCCATGTCTATTTTCATGTTTTCACTGGTAACTGAATGAATAATGAATGCAAAACCTAATTGGTGTAATGAAAACTAATGTGAGAAGGCAATGACCCTTCTTATCAAACCTCAAATACGTTTTCAGTCCCTTATGATCAAACTTGCATTCATGACTTGCAGGTTTCATATTCACCAAGTGTTTGAAAAAATATCAGTCCCAGTTGGGCATGGTCAGGTCAAGTCCTGGTTTTAGTTTTTGGTTTACAAGCATTGTTTCTATGTCATTTATCCTCTTTGGAAGTTTTACTGTGTTCTGGGCAGAGATTTGAGTCCTGGCCCTAAAAATGTGGCACATATTTCAGAGTCGTTGGCATAGAAATGAGTAGAAAAGTACATAGTCACATGGAGGTAGGCTTATGAGTGTGACTGGGAACCCATAGTTGAATGGAGGCCTTCGCACGAGAGCGAATGGGGATCTATGTTAGGGAAAAAGTGTTTTTTATCAGGGGTTGGACACCTGGAGGGGTTGGGTTACTCCTGGAGGTCCTGTGGCACCTGAGGGAATTTAGTAAGGTCTTAAGTTGTAGACTCCATTTACTTAAGGTCACTTATGAGGTTGAGTCTTATCATTGTGACCCTCAGCTCATGTTTACCCCGGGAAAGCTGGTGAAAGTGGGTAAATATGGGAGGAGGCATTACATGGGTAAAGTCTAATGATGTCAAGATTATGGTTGGCATGCATGGGGGCATAGTATAAAGTAAGTATAGTCATGAAAGATGTTGTTATGATATTATGTTATTACATGGATATTTTTATGATTATATATGTACATGCTAATGTGGACTGATCTTGAAGATGAGATAACCCTCCCCTGAACATCACCGAGGTATGTATTTGATTTTGTTATCTATTTGGTTTATATAACATGGTACAATTGTAGGAATAAGATAATCAAAGATGACAAGAAAAATGGTAGATTACAGTTCCCGTGACTCTCCCTACATATCAGTTGGGTAGCAAGGATAAGAGTATTCTATTGGTATAGCATATACATTGAGGAGCTTGAGGGAAGAGATCAAAAGTTGCAAAGAAGACAATGATAGGTTGGTTGAGGCTTGAGAAAGACTTGAAAGGCCTCAAGAAAAGTAGGTATAGGTCAATGAAATGATTCTTCAGAGTTTGTCAAAGTTGCAGAAATAAGGACAATTGAGAACTAGTCAAGAGAAGGAAGAGAAAATAAATGGAACCTATGGTATAAAATATCAGTCTGGATATAGATTGGATAGAGGGGACATAGTCATAGGTGGCAGATCAATGGACAAAACTGACAAGAAGGCTGATATGTATGGGCACCATTCTAGATCCTCATCCAAGAGACATCATCATAATGATTACTGTCATCATCCTTATAGGAGGAGGCAATATTTACCTGAGGAGTTCAAGAAAGTGAAGCCTCCTACATTTGATGGAGAGATGAAGAAGTTAGAAGATATAGAGGCATGGTTTCTTGGGATGAAGAAATTATTCATATTGCGCAACTATTCAGAGAATATGAAAGCCAAGGTAGCCACCTACAGTCTCAAAGGGAAAGCATATATCTGGTGGGAATATGTGAAGAATGTCAAGGAAATTTTGGAGGAAGACTTGATTTGGGATGATTTCGAGAGGATCTTTAAGAAGAAGTACCTATCAGATAGGTACTATGATGACAACGCTAAGGATTTTTATGAGCTACATATGGTTTCTATGATAGATGACGAGTATACTAACAGACTCTTAGAGTTGTTGAGGTACGTGCCATATATCAAGGAGGAAAAGGCTAAGATTCAAAGCTTCATCAGTGGATTGCTAGCAGCATATAGAGACCGTATTGAGTTTGATGAGCCTAGATCATTAGTGGAATCCATTCGAAAATTGAAGCATTGTTATAAGTAGTCACAACGCAAAGCTGAGCCTAAACATGACTCAATGAAGGGAAATGGCCATCAAAGCGGGGAAGACCTCAAGATGCAAGTGAGAAATAAAGTGTTTCTCCTTACAAGAAGGTCAATATAGTTGAGAAGGGACATGTTTCCCAACCTGGAGAGCATCAAACTAGAGGTGATGGAAGGGCACCATTGCAGTGTTGGATATGTGGCAAAGATCATCGTAAGAAGGATTTTCCATTATACTAGGGAGGTAGTCCTTAGATCTATAGCTCTCACGAGGTGCAAACAGTTGGGGATGTTGGTCGTAGTATTCATTGTATTTATGCAGTTATGGACAATGGTTAGGTGGATCATCAGGCATCTATCATTGAGATGGACGATAAGTGTTATCACAAAAAATTGGTCATTTAACTATTTCTAATTAGATGGATCACAATACACCATGTAGGACCAATTTTACCTTAATGAAATATCTTTCACCATAAGAAATAACTTAATAAACCATATTTTATTAATTTATTTCTGGTTAAAACAATAAACCCCATGAGGAATAATTAAATAAATCCTTATTTATTTGATTTTCCTCTAGGAATAATTAATTAAACCATTGTTTAAATACTATTCCTGGTCATATTTAACCCAATTATAAAAAATAATTATTTATCTTATTTTTCTGTAGGAATAATTAATTAAATCATTATTTAGTTATTATTCCTTGTTAAATTTGACTAAATCACCTACGAATAATTAAACAAATAAATATTTGTTTATTATTATTTAACCACATTCTTGAAATGATAAATAAATCATTTATTTGTTTATTATTTCTAAATAAAGGTATTTAAGCAATTTAAATACATTTTCCCTCCAACAAAATATAATAAAATATTCCAAGCGGTTAGATCTAGGTTTTGGTTAATAATATTTTATTGTTCACCATTATCGAGGATAACTCAATATTTTGTTATAAATAGGAGTGTTTTCCCCATTCATTCTTCACTTTGATCATTCTCATTGTCGCTATTATTTTCTTATTCCATTTGAGCTCCCACTTGAGTTCAACACATGCTTTGGGTTTTCTACACCATTGAGGGAGAGAAACTTCTGAATCTAAAGGATTGAGGATAACCAAGAACCCATCACATTGAGGGTGATTGGTAACATTTACTTGTTTCCTTCACCAGGTGTTACATAATATAAAATCATTCTTTAATCTTGTCTTGTCTGTTGGATACTTGGAGTTATTTTTGCATTAGTTTTTTTTTTTTTTTTTTAAACTACTTTTATTGCATAGATCTGGGTTTTTACAGGATTTGTTATAATTTTCTATTGCAGATATAAAGATTTATGCAACCATTTTTGTCGTTAGGGCTAATCGTCACACATAGCTAAAGTAGGATACTTTTCGTACATTCACGATAATATTTTACATTAACAAATGGCAACTCCATTGTTGTGATTCAGATTCCTATGTGACCAGTAGCTTCAACAACAAGGGTTTTTCTTTAGCTTTTTTCAGTCTCTTGATGTTTTTTTTTAAACTTTTTTTCCCTAATTCAGTCAAAATTCTAACTTCCAGAAGTTTTTTGGTGTCTTCCACAGGTAATAGGTATCAACTGCGCCAGAGATGTCAAATTTTCCACAACTTGCTCGCCAAGAACCAAGGAGAAGAAATCACAGTTTTCAGCCCAAATAGTGCAATTTCCCCCTGAAATTGCACTTATCTGGTCAAAAAGTGAGAGCTCACCTGTTCACAGGTCAATAACTGGGATCTAGAATTTTTTTTGAGTTTTTTCTGAAACTGTCAGGGTTTGTCAAGAGCATGATTTTGGATTGTATGACCTCTGTTTCAGCCTGTTTTAGGCCTGGATATGCTCAGTTTTTCTCCTTGAAGTAGAACCAATCCCCCTAGGATTTCAGTACACTTCCACCTTTGTAGGAGAGGTTAAGCTGAGTAGGTAGTCTGAGATTTACAGCTCTTTCAACCATTGTTTCAGGGTCTGATCTATAATTTTTACAAATCCTTTCTGATAGGTTATTGTTGCATCCAAAATCTCTCTTGAGTCTTTTTTTGTCTTTGCCTTAGGGTCTCTTTGTTTTCCCTAGGTTTTTAACCTTTAACCTTATATTTTGCAACAATTTTCCCTCTGGTTTCTTGCTGTTTTCTGTGTCATTTCCAGTAGTATAGAGTCATTATATCCCTATCCCTTTGACATTAGATCACTTGGCCATTTTAGTGTGATGCGATTCAATTTCACCCCTTTTTCGTCTATTTTTTTAGAGCCTTCTTTGGGTTGGGATTTATACATGATTAGATGTTTATTTTACTATCGTTTTAGTTTCATTTACAATTTTTTCACGATTTTTTATTTTTCTTTAAATAAATGTCTGGGCTTAATTAAAATAAACAAACATCTTGCACAAATTCACACCTAAAGCGAAGAGCGCTTGGTTTACACTGCCAAGCCAAGACATAAACCTCATAATTAATTAATCTGCCTCACAGATTCTTTGTTTATCACTCTTCAACCTTTTCGTGTCATTTGTGACTTTCCATAATTACACCCCCAAGGTGTTTATTGTAGAGACTACAAGGTATTCACCTTTAGTTTCCATTAGGACATCTTACTTCACCCCGTAGGGTCCGAGTTAGTCCTCCTTTGAGTCCCCATACAGACTCTGATTTTGGTTCATCGGGTTCTTCCTCTAATACCGACCCTAGTTCTCCTCACCCTCATACCGTCACCATGTCAAGTAACAATGTAGGTGTAGGTCCTCAAGCCGGTGGTGGCACTGGCCCTAATGCTAGAGCCACTACTACAACCATCTCGACTACTCCTTTGCTTCCTTTTATGGCAGGTTTAACCCTTCATGATTTTAGCCAGTTAATCAATGACCCCATACTCCACGATGCAGGTTGGCCATCTATGCCAATTAAGCTTCCTTATGTCATTCCTAAGTTTGAAGGAAATACTATAGAGGACCCCACTAATCGCGTCTGCTCCTTTCATATGTGGTGTTTGTCTAATTCTATCATCGATGACTCCATTCGCCTTCGGTTGTTCCAATTTATGCTCACTGGATAAGCTGCAAAGTGGTATGTCAATAAACCTACTGCATCTCATACAAATTTTAAGACTCTTGCTAAAGCGTTTATGTCTTTTTTCCGGTTACCCCTTCATTATGATACCAGTACTGAGTTGTTGACCACATTCCGTCAATCTTCTGCCACCTGCCTTTCTGACCATGTCGAAGAATGGTGTAGAATAAGGAGCTTATGTAGAGCTCCTGTATTCAATGACCATGTCTATATGGATTTGTTTCTTAGAATTATCTTAGCCCCCATTGGTAAATATGTCGCATCTCATTTTCCTTAGTTCGAGGAAGAAGCTCTCCAGCTCACATTAAAATATGACTTGATCTACGCCAGTTTGATTATGTTTATACCATTTTACCCGATCTTCCTAGACCTGGTGGTGCCAATGAACCATGGGAATGTCATGCCGCTAACGGTATCATTGGATATATTTCACATCCATATGATCCTCTTCACATGAGTTATCATTACCCCCAGGGGGGACTGGTTCCTCCAACACTTATCCCCCTCCTGACAACTTGTATCTTGGGAAAATCATGCCTTATGCATTTTCCCAACCGCATCAATCGATGCCAAGGCCATATTTTTCTCAACCTGTTTCCCTAAATTCCCCCCCCCCCTCCTTTCTATCATTATGCACAACCCAACACTCCAGCCCCTCCGACATCATTTCCCCCACCTTCTGTGCCTTCTCAACCTCTACCATAGTAGCCACTGCCTCCTCAAGGTCAAGTGTATGCTCAACATCACGCGACTAATACCCCTAATTCAAAGAAAAATAATAAGGGGAAAGGAAACCAGAACCAACAAGCGCAAGGTAACCAGGGTCGCCAAGGTACTCAACCGAACACATCCCAAGGGAAATAGCCTAACACTGCAAACCAGCTATAGGGTGATCATCCAAAGCAGAACAATACCCTTCGTACAAATAAACCTTGTTCATGATGTGGTGTCCATGACCATATACTCATGATTGTCCCCTTATACCCCAGATGCGCCAGTTGTGGGAAGCCTAAGCAACCTCCAAAGGATAGCAACCCACCCCTTTTCTTCCTCCAAACACTGTGCCAGCTCAAATAGTTGTGTTCACTAATCCTTTCCCTCAGCAAGGATATGTTGCTACCCAACCACCTCAAGGTCAGGCTACCCCTCAACCCTCGCAGTCTGGTACCAATTATTACTAGATTCTCATGACGAGTTCTGAAGAGGTCAAACATTTGATGTTAACCTTCAGACCTAGTCACGTCAATATGACAAGCAACCTGATATGTCTGCAACCAAGTCCCAAACCAAGGTATCCACAGAGTCCATTTCGATACCAAATGTTCCCTTACAGATCAATAATCCTAAGATAGAGGTAATTCCAAATATCCCCAAAGGGCCATTACGCTAAAATTTTTCTTCTATCTATTATCACTCCCCCCGTTTTCCAAGGCTGAGAATGGAACTGAAGGAGGTAACCTCAAACCAATATTTAGGCCTAGTAGTTAGCCCTACCAAAACTAGAGAGGCCTATCTCATTGTCACTTTTGCAGCCAATGATATGATTGGATATGTAATGATATTAGACTAGTTATATAGCTCAGTGAATTAGGGTTTTGTTTTTTTTTGAGTTTTTGCTTGATAGGAATGATAGTCAAGGAACTAGGTCTAGGTTTTAGGTCTGATTTCAAAGGTTCAATTGCAGAGACAAGGATGAGGCC
Source organism: Pinus albicaulis (assembly GCA_034641835.2). Taxonomy (NCBI): domain Eukaryota; kingdom Viridiplantae; phylum Streptophyta; class Pinopsida; order Pinales; family Pinaceae; genus Pinus; species Pinus albicaulis. The sequence continues at coordinate 541,623,246 of CM076576.1, read as the reverse complement.
AAGTAGGTGAAATTAATAACATACTTTAATTTTAGTTGTGTATAGGGCTTGAAAAGAGAGAGAGAGTCAGAATGAGCATGTTGAATGAATTCATTCATCAGAAGAGTAGAAACACATTTATGAAAATCTTATAAAATAGAGCATGGAAAGCAAAATTTCTATTCATAGAATCATAAGATAAAAATATAGAAGCATTTATTTGATGGAAATAAAACATAACATTCAACTCGATGAGTTTATTGTGAAAAAACAATGCTCATAAGCATACCATTGGAGTCCCAAGATTATAGCTGTAACATGTCTTTGATTTCACTGAAAAAAGTTTGTACAATAGCTCCACATTGCAAATAAAAACTATCCAAACTCTAAAAAGACTTGAGTTGGACTACATATTGAAATTATAGAATATTACACCTCATTGTGTCAAAATATGATCCAAAACACTTCATAAATGCACCCTATGATTCATTTCTTAGTTTTTAGGGAAATTAGAAATAGTCCCCCCAAATTTAGCTAATAACTAGGAGTCTTTGTCTCCTTAAGTAATTACATGATTCTTCAAAAATGAGGGGCATAAAGAAACTCTCTTATCCAAAAGAAACCTCATAGTAAAACTGCAACCTCAAAATTTGGATTATTATGGCTTGACAACTGTCCAAAAGTAATCCAAGACAGAAGCATTGCGCCTCCCAGCAAAAGTGTCGTGCCACGTTGAGGGTGATTTTGGCTGACCTTAAGGCATCAATCTACAAATCTGAAGGTTGGACTAGGTAGCCCCGTGTGTCCTCTTTCCATCCCAACCTTGAAACTTAGAAAATAATGCTTGGAAGGCCTTCAAAAATCCATTCTCCCAACCTTACTCCAGAAATGCTACGCACTAGAAAAAACAGTGGCAGAAGCATGAAAATGAGGGTGTTTTTGGGGTTTTTATCCAAAAATAAAGGGCGTCATGCTAACTTGAGACCATATCTATAAAGTAGAAGGAAAGATCCATCCAAACATATAAATATTTCCTCAGTTAGAGGCTCTGAGGAAAAGCATTGTGCGATGCTTCTGTAAAGACAAAATTTCCAAATTTTCCAAAAAATCTCAAGATTTTCGAATTTTTTCTGCAAAAATAGGGCTACAATATGGATCCATATATCTCTAACCATAACGTTTTTTACAAAATTGAGAGAGGGTTTTGTTCTTTGAAATGGTATGAACAAAAAAATCCTCCCAGGTTTCAAAATACTTTCTCATTTGTTTAGAATCCAAGTATGAAGTTGGTCACTAAAATTTGCGTAAGTGTAGCACACTCTCAGCAAAAGTGTTGTGCTACTTTGAGAGGGAGTTTGGAGGCCTTACTAGAGGATTTTTGGGTTGAAAGTGGTATCATTGGAAAGATTAGGATGTATGCTATACAATGGAGTCATCACGAAGCATAGAAGCATTCATGTGATGGAAAGAAAACATAACATTCAAATTGATGAGGTTACAAAGAAAAACAATTCTCATAAGCATATCACTGGAGTCCTAAGATTATAGCTGCAACAAGTCTTTTATTTCACTCAAAAAATTTTGTACAATAACTCAACACTACAAATAACAACTATCCAACCTCTAAAAACACTTGAGTTGGAGTACATATATAAAATAGAGAAGATGCCACCTCATTGGGTCGAAATCTGATCCAAAACACTTCATAAATGCACCCTATGAGTCATTTCCTAGTTTTTAGGGAAGTTAGAAATAGTCCCCCAAAATTTAGCTAATAACTAGAAGTATTTGTCTCCTTGAGTAATTACATGATTCCTCAACAATGAGGGGCATAAAGAAACTATATTATCCAAAATACGCCTCATAGGAAAGCTGCAACCCCGAAATTTGGATTATTCTGGCTTGACAATTGTCCAAAATGAATCCAAAACAGAATTGTCATTCCAATTAGAAGAAGTGTTGGGCCTCCCAGTAGAAACGTAGAGCCACTTTGAGGGTGCTTTTGGCTGACCTTAAGGCATCCATCTACAAATCTTAAGGTTGGGCTAGGTAGCCCTATGTTTCCTCTTTCCATTGTTGGAAATACTGAGAGGGGGGTTGAATCAGTATTTCTTTCAATTAGAGCATTAATTAATATTCAATTATTATCAGTGTTTGTACAATGATAGCAGAAAACAAGAGGAACACAAATGTACACAGTTTTTAAGTTGGAAACCCACTTCGGGACAAAAACCACCTAATGATTTTCTAATAATTCTTTTCAACTCCAATTGAAAATAAATCTCCAACTTCCTAGAATCTAGAAAAGCATTCTTCTCCAGCTCCCACTAGATGGACACTCCAACGCCCAAGATTCTTCAGTAGTCAACTGAATGGATGCCCCAACACCCAATGAGCTACAACTCACCCTAGCACCACCCTACCACCCTATAGAAGAATAAAAATGAATGGACTCTCATACCAGGGAAAATGGTCCACTTTACAATGATACAGAATGATGTAGAAGAAGAAGATATACTAGACCATAACCCCAACTTTGAAACAAACACCTAATGATGATCCTATACCTCCCAATGCTACCTCTTTAACCCTTGGCAGATAGATACTAGTGTAATTTGTACAATAATGTATTTACAATGACTGGGTACAATGATTGTATGCAGTGCTGCCCACTTGAAGACTTCATATGATGAACTTCTTGATGCTGTTATGCACCTTGGATGCTACTCTTGTCATGCTACCCTCTACTGCTTTGCTTTTTTTCCATAGAAAGTCTGGTCCTATGCAACCCTTGACAACACATGATCTAGCTCTTTTTTTTGCCTTCTAGGAGCTCAATATTGAATCTGGTGTATCTCTGTTATTTTAGATCCTCAATATCTGATTTTTGGTCCTGTAGTAGTCCTCTGAGTCTTCTTTCCAATGCCATAGGTCTAACCCAATTTTGATTCTTCAATAGAGAGTTATACCCAATTTCTCACACTACCCTAATTATGGACTGTTTCAGCAGAGCGCAATTGTACGGCGTGCCACGTGTCACTGTTTCTTCATTTGACTCTGAAATTGATAGAGAGAAAACTAAAGACTGTGAAATATCTACCGCTTTTTATGAAATTCCAATCTAATACTCAGAGAGAGAGTTATGACGATTTTACCAAGGTCACTTCTTTGAGATGAATTTCAGGAGCCTGCAAAAACCCTTAATTCCACATATCATATCTCCAAAAATATTGTGCAAATTGATCTGAAATATTTACTACAGCTTCCTTAGGATTTTGGCTTCACCTCATAAAATTTTTAGCTTCTGAGCCATCGTATAAAAAAATTTATAGCGAAAATTCTACGATGACCTGTTTCAAATAGCCAAATCCCATACATAAGGAGGAAATGAAGATCACAATTTATATGAATGCTTAAGTTGAGAGGGGCTTCAACAAGTGAACGTGGGAGAGATCTTAGGAGCTTAAAAAATATTAATTATGACTTTTCAATGACCCATGCCCCAACCCCATGGGGTTTTATCCCACTAACTGGGGTACAAACTTCAAACATGAATATCTCTCAAACCGTGAATAATTACATGGTGTGCCATATATCAACGGAAACATCTCGACAAGTAGAAACCATCAAAAGCATTATTGACCTATAATATATTAATTTGGTAGGTAAAAGTTCCCATTCAATATTGGGTTAGCCACTGGTGCTGCTTGGGTTGACATCAATGACAACTGCTGATCAACAATCTCCCCCTTTGGCATTCATGGCAACACAAGTACTCCCCCTGCGATCATGAAACCTCTTCCTACAACATTCTCTCCCCCTTTGACATCAATGGAAAAGGGTAAATCCCCCTGAATCACAACCATCTGCGGACCTGTACACACTTCCACTCACGCTGACACACAACCGTCCTGCAGACCTGTACACACTTCCACTCCCCTTTTATATTCTGAAAAAGGAAAATATAATGAGAACTTGGGAGAATCCCAAGCTTTTGGCAAAGATATTCCAATGCTGGCGAATATTTAATATGTGATTATTTTGGTGCTACTTGGAATCTTGCTACTTGTCCAACTACTTGCATAACATTTGGTCGGGAGGCTGTTACATATAGACGACTACTAATCATAGATCTGTACAACCTTTGATCCACATCCTTAGATGAGTCGTCAATGCTCAATTTGCAGCCAAGTAAATACATCTCTAAATCACTTTGCACCTTTGTAGCAAATTTCTTACTTAGTCGATCATCATTGCTACCAATTATTGTATCATCCTCTTTAGCTATTAGACATGCTTTAGTTGCTTCATCCAGAACATATATGTCGTTTTGAGCTCGACTTGCTGTAGCCACAATTTCACCATACACGCCTTTCCTGATTTCACATTTCGTGGAGTTGAATAGTATTGTGTGTCCTTGATCACATATTTGTCCAACACTGAGCAGATTGTGATTCATGTTTTCAACCAATAGAACATTCTTGGCTAGAGCATCTTTGCTTCTGAGAGTGACAGTACCTGATCCTATAACATTTGAAGATCCATCATTTCCAAAGGACACGGTTCCATCCTTCTTCTCTTTCAGAGATGCAAATTTATTTCTATCTCCAGTCATATGCGTTGAGCAACCGCTATCAACATACCACACATCTTTGTTTTTTTGAGCCTTGAGAGCGAGAGCACAATTATCATTCTTCTTCTTCTTCCATGTTCGTTCATTCTGTGGCTTCGAAGATTCTTCTGGAGGATTTTCAAGTCTGCAGTCTTTGGCTATGTGTCCAAAGTTTCGACATTTGTAACATTCAATATTGTTTCTTAAATGTTCAAATCTATTGATGTTTCGCTGAGCCCTGGGAGGTTCATATTTGACAGATCTCCTGGAATTGTATTCGTTCCTAGGGTACGTGTGACATTCTACAACTTTATGACCAAATTTTCCACATGAATAACAGTAGCCATAAAAAATATGTTGGTACCTGGATGGAAATTTGCATCGAGGAATTGTCTTCCAAGGCTGTTCTTGTGAATATTTTCCAATGAAGTTTAAATGCACGTCAGATCTCATAGGTTCATTGTATTTGTAGAAGGTTCCACTTCTTCTTCTTTGTAACCAATGCCAGTTTTGTCATTGTAAGATCGTTGATTGTTGATGAGTTCTTCCAATGCCCTTGAGCTGTTGGCATAGTTTTGGATAGTTTTTCCTTTCTTCACTTCCTCATGCAGCGAGACTACTTCAGCTTCTAATTCTTCCCTTTCTTGGTTGCTTTCTTCCAACTTCTTTTGAAGTGAATCTTAAATGCATTTGTGTTCTTCAACTTCAATTTTGAGACCTTGAACTTTTTCTTCAAGAGTTTTGGAACGTATCTTCTTTGCCTTGAGATCTTTTATAAGCTTGATTGCTTCCTCATAAAATTCGTCTATGGTCCATCCTTCTTCTTCGTTGTTTGATACCTCTTGCTTATTGTGCTTGGGTTTATTGTGCTTGGCCATAAACAATACTCTCTCATTGGCTTCTTCTTCACTATCATTGTCTTCATCGGATGATGAGATATCTTCTTTAGAGAGAAAGTTCCTTTTGGATCCTTGCTTGTTGAATTTCTTAAAGCCTTTCTTTCTTTTTGAGTTTCCATTACTTTTTTTTGGACATTTTGCTGCAAAATGCCCAACCTCATTATAGCTGAAACATATCAATGGAAGTTTACCTTTGAATTGTCCCTTACCAATTTGTATTTTTCTTGTGAAGTAAGCATATTCTTCATCTGAAAGACCTTCTTCATCATCTCCCTTTTCTTCACACTTGCAGGTGCATGTCTTTTCAATTGAAGGTTATTTATCCTTATTGGTTTTCTTAGATGCAACGAACACAGTTTCTAGATGCGAAGTACCCTCTTCTTCATCAAGTCTCATTTCATATGCTATGAGAACTCCATGTAATTCCTCTTTGCTGAGTTTGTCCAGATTTGCACTGTATTCTAAGATCGATACCTTTGGGTTGAATCTCCCTGGTAACGTTCTAAGAATCTTCCGTATAATAGTATTCTCATCAATTGGCTCTCCCAATCCTTCCAGAGTATTGGTTATTTCATCCATGTATTGAAAGTATCCAGCAATGTTGCAATCTTCTTTCATTCTGAGTTGCTCAAATTTTTCTCTATAGATTTGAAGCTTTCCTTCTTTGACATTTGAGTCACCTGCATATATATTCTCAAGCTTGTCCCATACATTTTTGGCTGTTTTACAACCCAACACCTTATGATAAGCATATTCAGTAAGTCCACTGATAATAATATTCTTTGCTTTTGCATCATTTACCAAATTCTTCTTACCTTGTTCATCCGCAGTTGATGTAAATCCATTTTGAATAGGGTCCCATAATTCATAACCTTGCGCCAAGGGATAGACCTCCATTCTTCCTTTCCAAAGTGCATAATTATTTTCATTGAATAGAGGTACACCATTCTTGGTATAATCCATGACCTCCTTCCAGTTGTTAAATTGCTATTGAAGGAACCAAGCTCTGAAACCAATTGTTGGAAATACTGAGAGGGGGGGGGGGTGAATCAGTATTTCTTTCAATTAGAGCATTAGTTAATCTTCAATTATTATCAGTGTTTGTACAATGATAGAAGAAAACAAGAGGAACACAAATTCATACAGTTTTTAAGGTGGAAACCCACTCCGGGACAAAAACCACCTAATGCTTTTCTAATAATTCTTTTCAACTCCAATTGAAAATAAAGCTCCAACTTCCTAGAATCTAGAAAAACATTCTTCTCCAGCTCCCATTGGATGGATGCTCCAACGCCCGAGATTCTTTAGTAGTCAACTGAATGGATGCCCCAACACCCAATGAGCTACAAATCACCCTAGCACCACCCTACCACCCTATAGAAGAATAAAAATGAATGGACTCCCGTACCAGGGAAAATGGTCCACTTTACAATGATATAGAATGATGTAGAAGAAGAAGATAGACTAGACCATAACCCCAACTTTGACACAAACACCTAATGATGATCCTAGACCTCCCAATGCCGCCTCTTTAACCCTTGGCAGATATATACTAGTACAATTTGTACAATAATGTATTTACAATGACTAGGTACAATGATTGTATGCAGTGCTGCCCACTTGAAGACTTCATATGATGAACTTCTTACTGCTGTTATGCACCTTGGATGCTGCTCTTGTCATGCTACCCTCTGCTGCACCTTGCTTTGCTTTTTTTCCGTAGAAAGTTTGGTCCTTTGCAACCCTTGACAACACATGATCTAGCTCTTTTTTTTGCCTTCTAGGAGCTCAATATTGAATCTGGTGTATCTCTGTTATTTAAGATCTTCAATATCTGATTTTTGGTCCTATATTATTCCTCTGAGTCTTCTTTCCAATGCCACAGGTCTGACCCAATTTTGATTCTTCAAGAGAGAGTTATACCCAATTTCTCACATTGCTCTAATTATGGACTGTTTCAGCAGAGCGAAATTGTACGACGTGCCACGTGTCACTGTTTCTTCATTTACCTCTGAAATTGATAGATAGAAAACTAAATATTGTGCACTATCTACCACTTTTTACAGAATTCCAATCTGATACTCAGAGAGAGAGTTATGACGGTTTTACCAAGGTCACTTCTTTGAGATGAATTTCAAGAGCCTACAAAAACCCTTACTTCCACAGTTCATATGTCCAAAATATTGAGCAAATTGATCTGAAATTTTTACTGCAACTTCCTCAAGAGTTCGGCTTCGCCTCATAAAAATTTAAGCTTCCGAGCCTTCTTAGAAAAAAATTTAGAGCGAAAATTCCACGATGACTTGTTTCAGATAGCCAAATCCCATACATACGGAGGAAATGAAGATCACAATTTATATGAATGCTTAAGTTGAGAGGGGCTTCAACAAGTGAAAGTGGGAGGGATATTAGGAGTTTAAAAAATATTAATTATGACTTTTCAATGACCCATGCCCCAACCCCATGGGGTTTTAGCCCACTAACTGGGGTACAAACTTCAAACATGAATATCTCTCAAACCGTGAAGAATTACATGGCGTGCCATATATCAACGGAATTACATGGCGTGCTTGGGTTGACATCAATGACAACCGCTGATCAACATCCATCCGAACCTTAAAAATGAAAACATACCCCATGGAAGTCCTTAAAAAACCCATTTTCCCAACCTTACTCCAGAAGCGCCGTGCACTGGTAAAAACAATGGTAGAAGCAAGAAAAAGAGGGTATTTTTTTGGATTTTTCTCCAAAACTAGAGGGTGTCATGCCAACTTGACACCATATCTATAAAGTATAAGCAAAGAACCATCCAAACATATACAAATTTCCCCATTTTTAGTCTATGAGGAAAAGCGTCGCGTCGACGATGCTTCTGTAAAGGTGAAATTTCCATATTTTCCAAAAAATCTCAAACTTTTCCAAAATTTTATGCAGAAATAGGGCTCAAATATATATCAATATCTCTCTAACCATAAATTTTTCAACAAAATTGAGATAATTTTTTGTTCTTTGGAATGTTATGAACTAAATCCTCCTCCAGGTTTCCAAAATACTTTCTCATTTGTTCATAATCCAAGTTTGGAGTTGGTCACTAAAATTTGCAGAAGTGTAGTGCACTCTCAACAGAAGCATCACACCACTTTGAGAGAGAGTTTGGAAGTCTTACTATAGGATTTTTTGGCTTTACATGGTATGGTTGGAAAACTTAGTATGTCTGATACACAATGGAGTCATCAAACACTACAAAACCTTGATCCAAACTACTGAAAAATTGACTTGAAGACAACCTGTCCAAAAGTGAAGAAAATGACTTGGAGGAACTGTGTTTTGGGAATTTCTCTCAAATAATAACACCTGTGCATAAAATGAAGGATGATTTTTTTCTTTGTTCTATGATTGACAAAAACCTTTTTCACTTTTTTGAAATTCATCTTCATTACTTCAGAAATTAAATTTGAAGTAGGATTGTCCTTGTGTGCAATGTAAACCCTAGCAAATGATGACAAAGCTCTAAAAATGATGCCATGGGTTTGAGTTGGCTAAAAACTAGAACAATGGCCTCACTTTTTATCACCTTCCATGATGTTTTTCAGCAAAAATTAACCCTAGTTTGATATGAAGGAAAGGAAGGGTGGAAACTAGGAAAACACGGGAAAATGGGGCAACAAGTTTAGGGAGGGAAATGGAGGGGTTACAAGTTATGAAAAAATATGAAAAAATTAGAGGAGATAGAGTAGTGTATTAGGAACACAATTGAAGTGAAAATTATGGAAATTGGTATGAGGAAGGGGGAAAAATGGTTAACACATAGAGTTTACCTAGTTTCTCTACAAAAAACATAGTGAAAACTAGGGTTTGAGTGAAAATGGGGATTATGAGAGGTATGAATGATATTTAGTGATCTGATAAGGTTTATGAGTTATGTTTCAAGGTTACTAGATGATGAAACTAGGGGTTTTCTTGCTGAAGTAAGCTAAACATCAATGAAACCAAAAATGTAGTTGAAAACCCTAGAAGGGGGAATACACCTTTTGCTGAAGAAATTGAGTTGAATGAAAGGTGAGGGATGATCAATTACTGACTTGGAAGCCTCTGAAACTTGAGAAATGATGAACTAACCATTTTGATGGTTTCTTGAAGCTTGAAAGGAAAAAACGTAGCAAATTGCTTATATTTGGATGCTTGTGGAGAGTTGTGAGCATGATAGAGGAGCTCTTTTGACCATGTAGCATACTTCTTGAAAAAGGACAAGTTGCCTTTGTTTTATTACCTATCTTTTCTAACTCCAAATGAAGGTGATTTGTGTGGTAAAAATTACTTTTGTTCGCCTTCTTTCATGACATGATTGAACATTTTGGTGGTGAAACAAAAGAGATCTAGACCATGACCTAGATGAATGGATGTTGATTGACCTATGACCCTAGATGATAATGGAAAACATGACCTCTGAAATGATGATGACCATGAATGGAGTGAAGGGAGTAGCATTCTAGACTTAGAAAACATTCAATGAACAAATTTTATTTGAAAATTGACTTGAAAACATGAAATTTTGACCTATGACCACTACCAAGTAAACCTGAAAGAGTATTTTTGATCACTAAACATTAAGACACTAACATTGGCTCCAGTTGGGGATGGATACTCCTTCAAGAGGTGTCAAGAAAATTATAGACCAGGTAGCCTCATCCATTGGGAAATGGAGTAAAAAATGGAAACTGAAATAACTTCGACAAACTGAAATGACTAACTAAAACAAAAAATGACTTTGACTAAAAAATAGACTACTGATTGAACTTACTTATGGCAGCAGACCATTGGGATCTTAGGGACTTCACCTTAGGCTGCAAATCCTGATGATAACCACCCACCTACTAAATATATCTATATATATATATATATACATATACATATACATATACAATCACGTGATATGATCGATGCAATGTAACCAATCCAACAAATGGATACTTGAATCCTGTTCACACTTTCCTTAAGCAGGAAAAAGAAATAAAATATAGGCAAATCAAAGTTTTAACTAAACATGTGCTCATGATCCATAAATACAAGAAGATTCATCTTCCCAGATGGCTAAAACAAACTGACCAGAGGATCATGAAAAATTAGCTCTTGCTGATTTGGAGGAATTAAGAAACATCCTTCTATTTCAACTGGCTTCTCTTCATGATGAATTTCAACACGAGTGTGCTCTTGGTCTTCAAAAAAATCTGAAAATATAGATGAATTTTTTTCCTCTTGAAACAAAAATTCAAAAAATGAAATGTTTGAAGAATAATATGAATGACATTCCTCATCAATGTCTTGGTCTCCTAAACACTGTGGAATACCTTCATATAATTCAAGGGAATGACTGTGATCTTCGTCAATTGATTGTTGATTAATATTATCTTCAGTCAAAGAAAACATTGTTTGCTAGAAATTATCATGAATACAATCTTCTTTTGCAAGATGCTTTAGAACAAACTCTTCTGCTTCACTGTTCTCTTCTTGAAAGAAATATTCAAGAGATGTATGACCTAAAGGGAAATCTGAATGACTATTTTCATCCCTGTTCTCATCTATAATAAAGGGAGAAATACTGACTGTTGAAGATCTTCTTGAATGTCACGGTTATCCTTTACTACTTCCTCCCAATGAGAAAATAAATCGAGCAAGGCTTCTTTAATCTCATCATCCATTAAATCTTCATCATGAATTTCAATCCCCATATGTTGAATTAGATCATCTAGGTTTCCATAAAGGCTTTCTACCAGAACAAGAGAAGGGTAATTTTGTTTGTAATTTTTACAAAATGCTACATAGAAATACTTAAGAGAACATAGACAAGAAGATGGTAACTTCTCATACCAAAACCTTGGTCTTTCTTCTAAGGTCATCATAAATATCTTCATCAAGTAGTCTTTATGAATTTCAACCCCTAGTATATGTATGTGCATATGAAACTTGATCAAGTGCAATGAAAGATCATCTATATTTTCATCTTTGAAAATGGGAAGATAAGATAACCAATCAACACGAGGCATAGGATTTGGAAATCTAAGGATATGAGACTGATCCTTAGGAGCATACCTAGCATTCATTCTTGTAGTTGAACACATATTTGAAAACATTGAAGTCACCTAAAATTTCTTCAAGCTACCTATTTTTGAACAGTGGAGTCGCCATGAAATCTATGAACTTTTGGATTCTATGACATTGGAGTCGCCAGGTGAAAGATGCACAACCTTTCTTGTGCTTGACCACTATTCAACATCAATAATTAGAGCTAATATTTGTCATTCTTTCTGGGAAAGATTTAACTTTCGCTCCTCGACAAAGACGCCAAAAATGTTATCACTCCCCCCGTTTCCCAAGGTTGAGAATAGAAGTGAAGGAGGTAACCTCAAACCAATATTTAGGCTTGGTAGCTAGCCCTACCAAAAATAGAGAGGGTTCTCTCAATTTCACTTTTGCAACCAATGCGATGACTGGATATGTAATGATCTTATACTAGTTATAAAGCTCAATGAATTAGGGTTTTGTTTGTTTTGAGTTTTTTCTGAATAGGAATAACAATCAAGGAACTAGGTCTAGGCTTTAGGTCTGATTTCGAAGGTTCAGTTGCAGAGACAAGGATGAGGCTAGGTAGGTAAAATTAATAAAATACTTTAATTTTCATTGTGTATAGGGTTTGAAAAGAGAGAGAGTGTTAGAATGAGGATGTTGAATGAATTCATTCATCAGAAGAGTAGAAACACATTTATGAAAAAATTATAAAACAGAGCATGGAAAGCAAGATTTTTGTTCATAGAATCATAAGATCAACATATAGAATCATTCATGTGATGGAAAGAAAACATAACATTAAAATTGACGAGGTTACAGAGAAAAAACAATGCTCATATGCATACCACTAGAGTACCAAGATTATAGCTGCAACATGTCTTTGATTTCACTGAAAAAAGTTTGTACAATAGCTCCACACTGAAAATAAAAACTATCTAACCTTTAGAAAGGCTTGATTTGGAATACATATAGAAAATAAAGAAGATTCTACCTCGTTGTGTCGAAATATGATCCAAAAAACTTCATAAATGCACCCTATGAGTCATTTCCTAGTTTTTAGGGAAGTTAGAAACAAACCCTCCAAATTTAGCTAATAACTAGGAGTCTTTGTCTCCTTGAGTAATTACATGATTATTCCAAAATGAGGGGCATAAAGAAATTCTCTTGTCCAAAATAAACCTCATAGTACTTTTGAAACCTCAAAATTTGAATTGTTATGGCTTGACAACTGTCCAAAAGGAATCCAAGATAGAAGCGTCACGCCTCCCAGCAAAAGTGTCGCGCCAATTTGATGGTGATTTTGGCTGACCTTAAGGCATCCATCTGCAAATATGAAGGTTGGGATAGGTATCCATATGTGTCCTATTTCCATCCCAACCTTGAAACTGAGAAAATACCTCTTGGAAGGCCTTCAAAAATCCATTCTCCCAACCTTACTCCATAAGCGCCACGCACTGGAAAAAACTATGGCAGAAGCATGAAAAAGAGGGTGTTTTTGGGGGTTTTCTCCAAAACTAAATGGCGCCATGCCAACCTGAGACCATATCTGTAAATTAGATGAAAATATACATCCAAACATATAAATATTTCCTCATTTGTAGGCTCTGAGGAAAAGCACTGCGTCTCTGCATGACGCTTCTGTAAAGATAAAATTTCCAGATTTTCCAAAAAATCTCAAAATTTTTGAAAATTTTCTATAGAAATAGGGCTACAATATGGATCCATATCTCTTTAGCCATAATTTTTTTTACAAAATTGAGAGAATTTTTTTTTCTTTGGAATGGTATGAACAAAAACCTCCTCCCGTGTTCCAAAATACTTTCTCATTTTTAGTGACCACATTTTAGTTGGTCACTAAAATTTGCAGAAGTGTAGCACACTTTGAGAAAAAGCATTGTGCCATTTTGAGAGGGAGTTTGGAGGCCTTACCAGAGGATTTTTGAGCTGAAAGTGGTATCATTGGAAATATTAGGATGTCTTCTACACAATGGAGTCATCAAGAATTGCAAAAACTTGCTCCAAACCCCTGAAATTTGACTTTAAGAAAACATATCCAAAAGTGCATAAAATGACTTGGAGAAACTGTGTTTTGGGTATTTATCTCAAATCATAACACCTGTGCATAAAATTAAGGAGGTTTTTTTTCTTTGGTATATGATGGAAAAAAACCTCTTTCACTTTTATCAAATTCATCTTCATTACTTCAGAAAGTAAATTTGAATAGGACTATCCTTGTGTGCAATGTAAACCCTAACAAATGATCACGAAGCTCTAAAAATGATGCCATGGGTCTGAGTTGGCTAAAAAATATAAGGATGACCTCCATTTTAATACTTTCTCTTCTCACCTTCCATGATGTTTTTCAACAAAAAGAAATCCTAGCTTGATATGAAGGAAAGGAAATGTGAAAACTAGGAAAATAGGGGAAAATGGGGCAACACGTTTAGGGAGGGAAATGGAGGTGATAAGAGTTAGGAAAAAATATGAAAAAATATTGGGAGATAGGGTAGTGTGTTAGGAACACAATGCAAGTGAAAATTTTGGAAACGGGTATGAGGAAGAGGGAAAAATGGTCAAAACACATAGTTTACGTAGTTTCTCTACAAAAACATAGTGAAAAATAGGGTTTGAGTGAAAATGGGGATTATGAGAGGTATGAATGATATGTAGTGATTTTATAAGGTGTATGAGTTATGTTTGAAGGTTAATAGATGATGAAACTAGGGGTTTTATTTCTGAATCAAGCTAAACATCACTGAAACAAAAAATGTAGTTGAAAACCCTAGAAGATGTAATCCACCTTTTGCTAAAGAAATTGATCTGAATGAAAGGCGAGGGATGATCACTTACTGACTTGGAAGTCTCTGAAACTTGAGTAATGATGAAATTACCCTTCTGATGGTTGCTTGGAGCTTTAAAGAAAAATGTAGCAAATTTACAATCTTTGGATGGTTGTGGAGAGTTGTGAGCATGAGAGAGGAGCTCTTTTGACCATGTAGCATACTTCTTGAAAAAGGATAAGTTTCCTTTGTTTTATTACCTATCTTTGCTAACTCCTAATGAAGGTGATTTGTGTGGTGAAAATGACTCTTGTTTTCCTTTTTTCATGACATGATTGAACATTGTGGTGGAAAAACAAAAGAGGCCTAGACCATGACCTAGATAAATGGATGTTGACTGACCTACGACCCTAGATGATAATGGATGACATGACGTCTGAAATGATGGACCATGAATGGAGTGAAGGGAGTAGCATTATAGACCTAGAAAACATTCAGTGAACAAAATTTTATTTTAAAATTGACTTGAAAACATGAAATTTTTACCTAGGACCACTTCTAAGTAAACCTGAAAGAGTATTTTTGATCATTGAACATTAGGACACTACCACTGCCAAAGCTGCACACACCTACAAAATGGTAGATGAATTGGTGCAATCTCCTGCCACCATGTCAACACTGAAATTCCTACAGATGTGTCCATCACAATGAAAATATCTACTATATGCTTTGGGCACAGTGGATCCTTCAGATGATCATTTGATCATCTTTAATGTTGAAAAGTTAGAACATCCCCCTTTACCTTCATCCGTTTCCTTCCAAATACGATTCAAGATCTGTAATTCCCATGTTTAGAGATGTATCATTAATGAGGGCACATCCACCTGTGTGATGTCTGCCTATATTTGGAAGAAACTTGGATCCCCCGACCTGTTGCAATCCACCATCACTTTACATGCTTGGGACGATCACCCTTCTCAACCCCTTGGCATGTTTCACAATTGTCCAGTCACACTTGTGGGAAAGAATGTTTCTATTGACATAGAGTTCATTGATGCCCCCTTGGATTATAATATCCTCTTGGGTCGTAGCCACACCTATGAGATGACATTTTTCACATCTGCAGTTCACCATAAGATGTGCTTCCCCCACAATGGAAATATCTTCAACATCGAACAGTTGACATATTAAGAATTGAAGTCTTAGACCTCGCCTAATTCCATCACCTCTTCGATGGATGATAATCAATCAGTCACACCTTTGACAAGTTTTTCACCAAGAGTCTATAAATATTCCATCTTACTTGGTTCATTCCCTGCCCCACCCCCTCTTATCACCGAGCCCAACTCATCGAGTGTTTGCATGTAGCAAGCATCTCAGGCTAGCCGAAAGTTGCCCAGTATGACTACCTAGCATCCATCACCTTCGAAAAATGTTGTTTTTCACTCAACACAGCCATCAGGACCATCTCCTCAAGTAAATTTTCCTTCTACTGGTGTCTCTCCCAATATTTTTCAACCAGGAATAGTTCCCCCAAGCCTTAACCATTTGGGAGCCATTCCGCCAAGCCATTACCCTTCAGATTAGATACCCTTTTTAGCTCCCCCATCTAGACTCTTTTTGGTACTTGTTATGGCTACGCTGAGTTTACCCAATTTAACCCTAGGGATCCTAGTCTGGTACATTGATACCCGAACAAACACTCCACGTGGTCAACTTAAACCATATACCGCTTTGACCCTAGTTCAACTCATTTCCATGACCCCTCCCTTTGCTTCAGTGACACAAACACCTCAACAAGAATATACTCCTATTGCGAAAGCATCCGGTGACAGGGGAAAAGCCAAAAAGAAGGAACCCAAGGACAAGGCTCCCCAAACAACTCTAGTTCCACCCAATCCTCCAAAGTTGACACCTCCCTACTCTTTGTGCGATGTTGTTGGGCATGCCACCCATAACTGTATTTAACTTCCTCATCTCAAACCAGTGGTCAACGAAACATTTCTTGAATTTGACATTCTGGAGGTCCATTTTAACTTACCTAATTTAGCTAAGAAACTCAAATCATTGCGCACGAACCACCCTTGTGATTTGTGCAACCTTTACGACCACTATTCTCATCATTGTCCCCGTCTCGATGACTTTCATGATACCCTTAAGTATATTTGTGAAATAGAGGCTTCTCATAGTGGATCATGTAATCCTCTACTTGTGAGTTATGCACCCATTGTGATACCTCCCCCCAATGTCAAGATGACGATCTCTTCGGTCATTATTCTCTATCTGTCGTCATCCATGAGATCCATGGAGGAAGACCCCTCTAGGTCTTCACATTTTGTTTCAGTCTAACCTACCTCATTGAACACACTGGTCTCAACATAGGTAGATGTTTCATCTACTATATCTTCATATACCCTTCATAGCAATGCATATGTGAACCATATTTCTCATGAAGATGCACCAGGTAGCCCCTCTGCATCAAGTGGTCTCCCTTCTGCCAGTCCTCCCATCTTCCATTCCGATGAAGACATTATGGAAGCCATGAGCACCCTTGATTTTCCTTGGGATGATATGCACCATCGTGCGTATTTCCTTCCATAGTAGACCCATGACCAGTATGTTGTCGAGTCTAAGGAATTGATTGATGATGAAGCAGATTGGTTTATAAATCCCATTCCTGCACCAAATGCTTTCGAAGAAGGAAACATGGCCAATATCTTTCCTACCATTAAAATAAATATTTCTGATAAAATAGGGATAGAATAAAACATTACCTTGGGGGAACATTGCACCCCGGAAGAAATTGAGGCTTACACCAAGCTATTCAAGGAATTCCGTGATGTTTTCCCCTGGTCTTATTCTGAGATGCTTGGACTTGATCTCGCCATTGTTGAACACCATATCGATACATGGCCCAATGCCAATCTTATTCATCAAAAGTTGAGACCCATTAATCATTCTAGACGTAAGGTTATCAAAGCTAAAATAGATAATCTCAGGCAGGTTGGTTTTATCTATCCCAATCCGGTTCTCATTCTCAATAAATATTGCACCATTCATGTCTGCGTTGACTTTCACGACGTAAACAAAGATTTTCCCAAAGAAAACTTCCCCATGCCATTTATTGACCAAATTATTGATGAGTGTGCGGGGCATGAGGTTCTATCCTTTATGGATGGATTCTCAGGATATAACCAGATTAATATTCGTTGTGCTGATCAGTTAAAGATTGTGTTCATTAGTCCGTGGGGAAATTTTGCTTATATGGTCATGCCTTTCGGTTTAAAGAATGCCAGAGCTACATTCTAGCGGGCCATGTCTTACTGCTTCGATGACTTGGCTCATATTATCCTTTCTTACCTTGACGACCTTACTGATCGTTCTAGGCTTCGGGTGCAACATATTCATGATTTGCACACCGTTTTTCTCTAATGTAGGAAGTATAATATCCACCTCAACTTGTTGAAGTGTGATTTTTGCATTCCCGTCGACTGTATCTTGGGATTCATCGTGTCTAACGATGGTATAAATATTGATCCCCTCAAATTTCAAGCCATTCTTGAGCTTCCCATCCCTCTTACCTTGTGCTAGTTACAAAACCTTCAAGGCTAAGTCAATTTCCTTCGTCGGTTCATCCCTGACTATGCCACCACTACTCATGGGTTTCTAAGACTCCTTCGATCTAATATTCCATTTGTTTGGGATGACTATGCTCAACAATATTTTTATGCCCTGAAACATGCTCTCAATTTCAATCCCTTGATTAGTCCAACTAACTTTGAGAGGGACTTCATCCTGTATATCTCAGCGTCCACTCATTCAGTCGTGGTGTCCTCATTCAGGAAGATGCCACCGGAAACGAACATGTTATATATTATGTCAGTAAGAACCTTGTGGGACCCCCTGTGTCCTACTAACATGAAAAGAAGTTGGTGCTGGTCATCATGTTCTCGGTCTAAAAACTTCGTCATTATATCCTTACGCATTGCACCAAAGTCGTGACCAATTCCAACCCCATGGATTTCCTCTTAAGTTAATGGATCATTAATGAGAAGTATGCCCAATAGATCATTATCATCCAAGAGTTAAATATTGAATTTGTCACACCTAAGAGTAAGAAAGGTTTAGCCCTTATTGAACTAATTTCTGAATTTCCTGATGGTACGCCTGATTCGCTGGTTAATGATGATTTACCCGATGAACACTTGTTTTCCATTACTTCAGATGATCATTGGTATGGTGACATCCTTACTATTTGTGAACCAATAAATTCACTTCCCATCTCGATCGTGATTCTCGACGACGTATACGACACCAAGACCCTTGCTATATTCTCATTGGTGACGATCTTTATCGTAGCGGTGTTGATCTTGTCCTTCATCTTTGTCTCACACTTTCTGAAGCTGAGAAAGTCCTTAATGCCTAACATAGTGGAACTTGTGGTGGCCACCTCTTTGGTATGGCCACTCCCCAAAAAATCATGCACGCTCGGTATTTTTGGCCTTCCCTCTTTGGAGATTGCATTTAAGTAGTCAAACACTGTTCCAATTGTTAGCTATTTTCCCCAAAGGCATGAGCTCCACCTGCTCCTCTCCATCCTGTCATGTCAGTTGGTCCCTTCTGCAATTTTGCCATTGAATTTATGGAGTATCAACCTCCATATGCTAGTAACCACAAGTATATTATCGCGACCGTCGACTATTTCACCAAATGGGCCGAGGCCATGCCAACGTTCAACAACACGACGACTACCGCAACTCTCTTTTTCTTTAACCATGTTATTTATCGATTTGGGGTTCCAAAAAAATTGGTCTTTGACCATGGCTGACATTTCGAAGATGAGATATGGCGTGAGATATCCTCTTGGTTGGGATTTGAGCACCAATATTCATCATCTTATTATCACCAAGGTAATATACAAGTTGAAGCAGTCAATAAAATCCTTAAAACTATGCTTCAACGGACGGTGAACAAGTAGAAAACTAACTGGCACCTTATGCTCTTCCCTGCTTTGTGGGCCTATATAATTTTTTTTTAAACCGCCACTAGGCTTACTCTTTTCCACCTTTTTTTTGGCGAGGAGGAATTCTTACCAATCCAGTGTGAAATCCCCTCCCTTCACCTAGCCGTCAAAATTATCTGATGCAGGGGCATCCAGACAGATTTTAATTAAGTCGAATCTGAAGCTGGGTATGCAAACGGCCATGCGAAATTGGAGTGAAATTTGTTAAAATCGATGTTGTATTTATGTAACTGATTAATAATTAACGATCTGCCATGTGTGCGAGTGGAAGACCAAGAGTTTTCTTTGAGAGATTCGGAGAGATTTTGTGGATCTCAACCGATTCTTTGAAAATTATATATAATAGTGAATCTGTAATGTGTGAAGGGGCAACGAATTCAATGTAGTCGTAGGAGAATCTGCGTGCTAAGGCTGAAATCCCTTAGATGTATGTGAATCTTGTATATAATAGATATATTGTGTTGTATAGATTTCTGTGTGTTAGTGTGGGTTATTATTGAGTTAATTTTATGGGTTATGTCGTGATTTAGTGGTTTATTGACCATCGATCCTTATAGGATCAATGGAAATTTAATATTTATATGCTGTTATAGTGTAGACGCAAATGATGGTGGATTTATTTTATTGATTCATGTGTATAAATTGAATACATATGTGTTCTGCATGGTTGGTGTTGTACATATCCCTTTCCCCATTTAAAATTCGGCCACCACCTTCTCTAAAATCCATTTCTAGTGTTTTTGAGAGCAAAAACCCCTGGGCCCCGTTTAATTCTATCATCTCCGCCCGAAAATCTGCTTTAGAACGTTTTAAAATGTATATTTCATATATCGGGCCGAAGCCCCTTAAACCTTGGCCCCTCCCACCTTGATTTTCATGTGACCCGAGCTACAGGACCACGGGCTGGGAGAAAAGGGGGCTTATCATTTAAGTCCCGGGCGCCGTCACAGCCGTCCGATCAAAGTTCAATCAACGGCGCAGAGATCGTCAGGAGTGAGGGCCCTACCTCTGGCCCCGGCGCACAGCAAAACCGGCGGTTCTCCCCCGCACCACTCTTGTCGACTGGCGGTATTTACCGCGGGGCCAGCGATCCCACACGAGCAATGCCACGTGTCCTTGGTACGGGCAGGAAACCGCCCGTCCCCTGCGCGTTAAACTTCCAACGATGGCCGGTCAGCGGGGTCCACACAGACCGTCGGATCTCTAGATCTCCATCCGATGGCGGAGATGTAATTAAAACGTCCGTCCATTGCTATCTCCCGCCACGTCCCACAGTCCGCCACCGTGTCACTGTTTCATGCCTCCGCCCATCAACCTACCCGCCACGTCGTCTCCCCCGCTAGTTTCCCATGTACCTATGTGTCTCTCCCCCGTACATCCATATTATGTCCTCGTGCCGATATATATAGATATGCGTGTGTTTCTATATGTTTAACTCATAATCCACCGCTATTCTTCTTCCACGACCATACTGTGTCACATTTCACTCATTCACGAAAATCTCCATCGTCTCCATTCCACTACCCTGAGTGTCTTCTACCTCCGTTCGCATCCTTCTCATCTTCCCCATTTTCCACCTCCATCATTCACGCCTTCGTATGTGTCCATTTCTCTAATAATTTTGATGGTTTTGCAGGTTACGGAATTGCAGGAAGATATTTTAAACTGTCGCTGTTACAAATGTCGAGGGCCCATAAAGGACGTTTTCTGTGGATGAAGTTTAATGAAGAAGCGGAGGGTAGGTCCAAGAAGCGACCATGATTAAAGAAAATACAGATACAAATGATCGGAACCCTCCAGAAAAGTTCATCTCGCATTTAAGGCTCGGGGCTCCAGTTCAGAATCAAAAGCTAAGCGTACAGTACTGAAAGGAAGATTTTCTCAGAGCTCTCATGGTAGCAGATTTGCCTTCAGCCGGAAGCATCCCGATGTGTATATTTTATTGTTTTTTGCCCTGTACATGAGGAGATTTTATCTCCAGCATTTATTTCTTTAGACAGAATGTTAGGTATATTCATTTATAGCTGGTCATTCATGAAGGAGGCGCGAATGCTCCCCTCCTTTCTTATTCAAATTAGATCAATAAGTGTGGAGACCTACCTCTTCCTCCAGAAGTTTCGGTCTTCTCTATAAATACTGAAAAGCAAGACATTTTGAGGGTTCCAGATCTCTGTAAGCAAGCTGTGCAGCGAGAAGACTATTGTATACATCTTGTGGCATTTCTGTATGAGGTTTCAGAGCCCGTTGGGTCTCAGTGAGGAGGGGTTATGATTGTATTGAGGATTCTGGTCTTTGGTATATTGCAGTATGTAATTTCTCTCATGTGTTAATATATCATCCTTTTTCATGCAAACTTTCTTCTTGTATCATGTTCTATAATGCGAGTGGCTCACTAATTTGCAGTAAGGATTCATCTTAAATGGTGCCCTTTCTAGAATTGGTCAAGCGCTTTAAATAGGCCTAGAAGTGATATGATGTTCCATGTTCACTCTTTTCATAATTTCTGCTATATTAGTGGCTTAAGGATTCGTAAATTGAGGCGCCCTTTTGTCAATAATATCTTCTTATGTTTCTTCACTGCCCGCTCCTCTTGATACCTGATTTCTGTGATATATTATTTGAATCGGCCCTCTTTACAGTAAAGCGGTCTCTTAACTGTCTGATACTACCATGCTGAAGTTTTACCTGATGTCTTTACTTTATTCCTATCTGTGCATCGGCCACTGAAAGAGAATTGGGACCAATTCAATCTATTTCAATTTCCTTGTTTAGAACAAGAGATAGTAAGTGAGTCCCTTGGACTGACAACCCAAACTATAAAGGACTCCTTGCTATATTAAGATGTCCTAGGCACTGGTCTATGGCAACTCTAGACTGTCTCTAGGAGGGTGTCAAAATCATCCACAACATCTTTCTGGCGCCATTGCCGGGGAACGAATTTAAGAACATCAGTTTCCCTGGGTTTTCGACATTTTATTTCACTCTCTAATCAGGTGAGCACAGAGAGGTGAAGAGTTGCAGATCCCTCACCTTGGCGACTCCACTGGTCCTTATTTGATAAATCTCATCAGTAGTCCTGGCTCCTCGCAGGCCACATTTGAGGTCAGATACAGCCCAACTGAAAACACCCTACGTGTCTGACCCAGAGAAAATTATTCATAAAAAAGTCTGGAAGGAGAGGAAGTCAGCCCGTGCTGAAAATCCTGAGTGTTCTGTTGAAGATTATCCGCCCTCTTCTTCTCAAGAAGTTAGAACAGAAAATCCCGAAGTTTATCTAGAAACCCCACGTAGGGGAAATACTTTATTTCGGGAAGAACCTTATCCTGTTTTCGAGGCTGAGGAAATTAAAGAGGTCACTGAAGTAGCTCCCGTCAACCGAGAATTATTCCCATCTACACCTCAGACCTCGGTCCAATACATTCCCATTGTCATTCACACTCCGCTTCCCCCTACCCCTCTCCCTTCTTTTGTTTCTCAGATTGTTGTGCAACCCCCACCGCCTCCAATGGCCAATGTTCCTGCTTTTCTCCTGAACAAATACGCTCCTCTGGCCTTACCCCAAGTGTTGAACGATATGCCACAGGATTATCTGAAGATTTTGCCAAGGTTCAATGGTGAAAATGATGTGGATGCTTAGAAACATCTCGAGACCTTCTGCTCTTTTGCAGAAAAATTGAATGTTGAACACCTGGATGTGGTTTTGAGATTATTTGTGCAGTCTTTAGAAGGTGAAGCTAGAAAATGGTTTAAAACATTGGGTAATCGTTCTGTGACAACCTGGGACCAGATGGAAAACGTTTTCCTCAGGAAGTGGGGAGAAAAGAAGGATTTTGGAATGTGCCTTACTGAGCTAAATACCATCAAGAAGAAACAGAATGAAGGGGTATCAGAATTCATCAAAAGATTCAACAAGTTATATCTAAGCTTGCCCCCAGAAATGAAGCCAAATGAAGCTGCTGCCAAGATAGTTTTCATAGCAGCCTTTGATTTTGATTTTGGATTCTCCTTAAGAGAAAGAAAGCCTGCCAATCTAGATGATGCACAATCAGATGCTCTGGAACTAGAAGCGAACTTTGCCTCCACAGGAAAGTTAAAAGGGAAAATTGAACCAGATGCCAGAAGGAAAGGCAAAGAAGAGGTTTCTACCTCTAATCAAGAAAAGGATTCAGATAAAATGGATGAAATAAGTAAGATGATAAAGAAGATGGTCAAGATGGAACTAGAAGCCAAAAATGCAGCTCCCAAAAACTATTACAATGCTCCAAACAGAGGATATAATCCTCAGTATAGAAAGCCCCCATTGCAAATACTACCAAGAGAGACAAGGGAGCAGCAAGATCAGGTACCTCACCCCTTGTACCTGGAAGGACCAGCAGATGACTCCACTGGAAATGCAGCTTATGGGTTAGAAGATTCGAATCTGGCCTTTTCAAATAATGATGATATGGAGTGCCCAGTGCAAGCAGAAGATGAAGAAGCTGAGATTGACCATTACTGCAAGCAATTTGCTGATTTCATGGAAGCCCAGTTCAACGTCAGATATGATCTCAGATCCTCAAGGAAGAGGACCAGAACTCAGGAGCAAGAGGAATAAATACCTCAGAAAGAAGCATCTTCTCAGAAGGAGTCAGCAACCAAAAAGAATGTTGAAAAAGGTAAGAATTTTCTAAATACCCCCTTGCAGTCAAATGATCAAATTCCTTCCTCTTCAAAAGTGGTCAGTCCCTCTAATGCTGAGCCAGTGCCCCAAGAAGTCAAGTCCTCAGTTGAGAATAAGGAGTCAAAAGAAGTAATGATAGAAAAGTCCACATCTGCTTTTAATCTGCAAAAAGAGCTCGAAAAGATTAAGATTCCTGTTCCTCTGACTGAATTGTTGAAACAGCCTGTATATCAGTCTTAGGTCACCTCTTTCATGCCTCTTCCTGAACCACAAATTGCACCTGATAGTCTAAATCTTCAAGAAGAAAGACCTATGGTAGTCTTTGGCCCACACGTTGAGGAGATAGACCCTTCAACTCCTCCCTTTTATGTGTCCCTAGTCATTCATGACCTGCTGCTTCACAATTGTATGCTAGATTCTGGAGCCCCCCATAATCTTATGCCTCTGTCTGTCATGGAGCAACTAGGGCTGCAAATTACAAGACCATATAAAGATCTATATTCATTTGATTCTAAAAGGGTTAAATGCTTGGGAATGATTAAAGATTTAGTGGTCAATCTAGCTCAAATCCCAGCAAAAAGTGTGGTCATGGATATTGTGGTCGCTGATATCCCAGCTCGCTTTGGCATGCTGTTGTCAAGGTCCTGGGGTACTAAGGTTGGGGGATCGATTAAACTCGACTTAACATATGCCACTGTCCCAGTCTTTGGTGGTCAGGAGAGGAGGCTGTATAGGGAGACCAGATTTGTTAAAATGGTGACCACTGCTGATTGTTCAGACAACTCTCCAGTTTATAATAAAGAGGGTGACTTCTCATGTTTTGTGTTAGAAGAGAGTCAAGACTATGCACATGAGTCCCCCCCTGGTCAATTCCAAGCCGAGCAATCCAAGAAAGGCCAGAAATCAGAAGTATGGACTTTGAATTTTGATGGAGCAAATTCCAGAGAAGGTAATGGGGCTGGGGTATTGTTAATCTCCCCCACAGGAAAATGGGTACCACTGTCTTTCAAACTGGAGTATGAAGCTACAAACAATGTAGCTGAGTACGAAGCTTTGTTATTGGGTTTACAGACAGCTAGAAACATGGGCATCCAATGTCTGAAAGTGTTTGGAGACTCTGAGCTAGTAGTGAGACAGATTAAGAAGGAATGCCAAACTAAGCATCCTCGGCTCAGAGCATATAGAAATGAAGTATGGGACATGATAGAAAATTTCTTCTTAGCATTTAATATACAGTTCATGCCCCGGGAGCATAACAGAATAGCAGACTCTCTCGCTGTGGCTGCTAGTACGTTCCGACCTCCTCAGAACCCATTGTTAAGATATGAAGTAGAGGTACGTTACAGACCATCTATCCCAGACAATATAAAGCATTGGCAGGTCTTTGAAGATGACGAACAGATGAAGAGATTCATGGAGACAGTGGGAGAATTCAGAGGTATGGAAATTGATGATGATGAGGAGGAAGAACCTGAAAATATTGCTGAAGGTAAATGGGAAGAGAATATAGCAGGAAACAGAGTATTGCAGTTAAAAGAAAATGTCATCCCTAGAGGACTAGTACCTCTAGAAAGACTATTCAACAAGAATGATGTTCCCATGCAGCCAAACAAAGCAGTAGAAGAAGATCAAATGAGAGATTTAAATTTGGGTACCGCTACTGATCCCAAGATTGTTAGATTATCTAAAAGAATCTCAGAAGAATATAAAGAAAAGTATTTGAAGTTATTTCAGTCTTATAAAGATGTTTTTGCTTGGTCCTATGAGGACCTAAGAACTTTTGATGTAAATATCATACAGCACAAGATCCCACTCAGGGAAGATGCAAAGCCATACAAACAGAAGCTCAGGCAAATTAACCCCCTGCTTCTTCCCTCAATTGAGAAAGAAATTAGAAAATTGTTGAAGGCCAAAATAATTGTGCCCTTGAGGTACTCAGAATGGATAGCGAATCTTGTTCCTGTCAGAAAGAAGAATGGAGAAATCAGGCTATGTGTAGACTTCAGAAATTTGAACAGAGCATCTCTCAAAGACAACTATCCACTGCCTAAAATGGATCATATCCTGCAGAAGGTGGTGGGAGCATCCAGAATGTCAATGATGGATGGATTTTCAGGCTACAATTAGGTAGCTGTTTTCCCAGAAGATCAGAAGAAGACTGCGTTCACCACGCCATGGGGAACCTTTATGTATGCAAGGATGCCATTTGGACTGATTAATGCAGGTGCTACTTTTCAAAGGGCAATGGATATAGCCTTTGTGGGAGAACAGGACAAGTTCCTAGTAGTATATCTCGATGATATCACGGTGTTCTCAAAGAATGATGACGAGCATATTGGACATTTAAGAAGAACTTTGAAAAATGCAGAAGGTACGGCCTTTCTCTTAATCCTCAAAAATCTCTATTTGCTTTAGACGAAGGGAAACTCTTAGGACATATTGTGACTAAGGATGGTGTAAAAATTGATCCTAAGAGAGTCGAAGTAATAAATAGCATTTCTCTGCCAAGAAATAAGAAAGAAGTACAGGTGTTCTTGGGTCGAATAAACTTTTTAAGGAGATTCATTCCTAACTATGCAGAGATAGTTAGGCACATTACTAATATGTTGAAAAAGGACAGTGAAGTTAAGTGGTCCCAGGAGTCTAGGGATGCATTTACAAGAATTAAACAAGCATTTTCCGAAGCTCCCGTGCTAGCAGGACCGGATTATAGCAAGCCATTTATAGTATTTTCATTTGCTTCACCTCATACAATTGCTGGAGTGTTATTGCAGAAGAATGAAGAAGGATATGAATAGCCCATAGCTTTCTTCAGTCAGGTATTGTATGATGCTGAACTAAAATACAATATACTGGAGAAGCAGGCATATGCCCTGGTAAAGTCCCTTAAAGCTTTTAGAGTTTATATTTTGCAATCCCATATTACTGCTTATGTTCCCACAGCAGCTGTAAAAGACATTCTAGTTCAGGGGGACAGTGAAGGCAGAAGGGGAAGATGGATTGCAAAAATCCAGGAATATGATCTAGATATAAAGCCTACTAAATTGATCAAAGGACAGGGACTTGTCAAGATGTTATCTGAATCTAATCATCAGGCTCTAGGCATTAATTTATCCATAATGGCAAATGAAGAATCAGAAAAAGAAGAGGAGAAACATGGACTAGAAATGGCCACACAAAAGGTACATGTGAAGTATCTGACTAGTCCATGGTATAAGCAAGTAGTTGAATACCTGTTGACACTTAGTTGTCCTCCAGGATGTGACAAGGCAAACTACAGAGCTGTAAGGATGAGATCCCAGAAGTATGTCATTGCCAATGGAAAGCTTTATTGGAGAGACCCTTTGGGTATATTGCTGTTATGTCTCACAGAAAATGAAGTGCAGAATATAATGACCGAATTCCATGAAGGAATATGCGGAGGAGACTACAGCTAGAGGGCTACTACCAATAAAATCTTGAGGGCTGGTTTTTACTGGCCAAAATTATATTCAGATACCTTTGCCTGGGTCAGAGCATGTGACAAATGTCAAAGATTTGCAGAAAGACAGAAGTTAGCATCATTGTCCTTGATTCCTGTTCATGTAAATGAACCCTTCCAGAAATGGGGATTAGACTTCATAGGAGAAATACACCCCCCATCAAGCGGCCAACATAAATGGATACTCACAGCTACAGACTATTTTACGAAATGGGTGGAAGCCATACCTACAAGAAGGGCTACAGATGCTGTAATCATGAATTTTTTAGAAGACAATATCATATCTAGGTTTGGCTGTCCTGCAAGAATCGTAACTGATAATGCTCAAGCTTTTAAGTCTGCCAGATTTGTAAATTTCTGCCAAAGATATAATATTGTATTAACTCATTCCACAGCGTATTATCCCCAGGGGAACGGTTTAGCAGAATCATCCAATAAAACCCTGGTAAGGGCCCTCAAGAAAACAATAGCTGAAAATCAGAAGAACTGGGACTCTCAGTTGAAGTTTGCTCTGTGGGAAAACAGGATAACCAGCAAAAGAGCAACATGCAAGTCTCCATATGAGCTGGTGTATGGGCGGGCTGCAGTATTTCCTGTGCAACTGGCATTGCCAGTGGCACGTTTTATACAGGAAAACCAAGAAGAACCGGATGAGATGATTAGAAGAATTCATCAGTTGGTAGAATTGGATGAGACGAGGAACCAAGTAGACCAGAGACTAATAGAATACCAGGAAAAAATGAAGAAGGTCTTTGATCAGCACGCAAAGGATAGGAATTTTCAAGTTGGAGACCTGGTTCTTAGATGGGATGTTCGCAGAGCAGAAAAGGGCAAGCACGCTAAGTTTGATCCATTATGGTTCGGTCCTTTCAGAATCGTGAGCAAAGGGGGAAATAATACTTTTATGTTGGAGAACCTACAGGGTGATTTGTTGGATGCCCCCGTGAATGGCCAATTCCTCAAGCCGTATTTTCAATTCTGACCCAGGTTGGAAACGCCCCACTGTATATATTGTACATAAGCTGCTTTTGGTTTCTAATTTCTATAAGGGAAAAAGGGGGATGCTGATAATTACCTGAAGAGAAAGCGCAGCAGAAATTGAACAGCGGAATGAAAATTTTGAATGGTCTGCGTGTTCTCGACATGCCCGAGGACGAGCACGCCGTCCCCAGATGGAGCCAGTGTTGTACATATCCCCTTCCTCATTTAAAATTCGGCCACCACCTTCTCTAAAATCCATTTCTAGTGTTTTTGAGAGAAAAAAAACCCCTGGGCCCCGTTTAATTCTATCATCTCCGCCCGAAAATCTGCTTTAGAACGTTTTAAAATGTATATTTCATATATCAAGCCGAAGCCCCTTAAACCTTGGCCCCTCCCGCCTTGATTTTCATGTGACCCGAGCTACAGGACCACGGGCTGGGAGAAAAGGGGGCTTATCATTTAAGTCCTGGGCACCGTCACATCTGTCCGATCAAAGTTCAATCAACGGCGCAGAGATCGTCAGGAGTGAGGGCCCTACCTTTGGCCCCGGCGCACAGCAAAACCGGCGTTTCTCCCCCGCACCACTCTTGTCGACTGGCGGTATTTACCGCGGGGCCAGCGATCCCACATGAGCGATGCCACGTGTCCTTGGTACGGGCAGGAAACCGCCCGTCCCCCGCGCGTTAAACTTCCAACGATGGCCGGTCAGCGGGGTCCACGCAGACCGTCGGATCTCTAGATCTCCATCCGACGGCGGAGATGTAATTAAAACGTCCGTCCATTGCTATCTCCCGCCACGTCCCACAGTCTACCACCGTGTCACTGTTTCATGCCTCCGCCCATCAACCTACCCGCCACGTCGTCTCCCCCGCTAGTCTCCCATGTACCTATGTGTCTCTCCCCCGTACATCCATATTATGTCCTCGTGCCGATATATATAGATATGCGTGTGTTTCTATATGTTTAACTCATAATCCACCGCTATTCTTCTTCCACGACCATACTGTGTCACATTTCGCTCATTCACGAAAATCTCCATCGTCTCCATTCCACTACCCTGAGTGTCTTCTTCCTCCGTTCGCATTCTTCTCATCTTCCCCATTTTCCACCTCCATCATTCACGCCTTTGTATGTGTCCATTTCTCTAATAATTTTGAGGGTTTTGCAGGTTACGGAATTGCAGGAAGATATTTTAAACTGCCGCTGTTACAAATGTCGAGGGCCCATAAAGGACATTTTCTCGTGGATGAAGTTTAATGAAGAGGCGAGGGTAGGTCCAAGAAGCGACCATGATTAAAGAAAATACAGATACAAATGATCGGAACCCTCCAGAAAAGTTCATCTCGCATTTAAGGCTCGGGGCTCCAGTTCAGAATCAAAAGCTAAGCATACAGTACTGAAAGGAAGATTTTCTCAGAGCTCTCATGGTAGCAGATTTGCCTTCACTCTAAGGGAGAATGTGTATATTTTATTGTTTTTGCCCCGTGCATGAGGGGATTTTTATCTCCAGCATTTATTTCTTTAGACAGAATGTTAGGTATATTCATTTATAGCTAGTCATTCATGAAGGAGGCGCGAATGCTCCCCGCCTTTCTTATTCAAATTAGATCAATAAGTGTGGATACCTACCTCTCCCTCCAGAAGTTTCGGTCTTCTCTATAAATACTGAAAAGCAAGACATTGTGAGGGTTCCAGATTTCTGTAAGCAAGCTGTGTAGCGAGAAGACTATTGTATACATCTTGTGGCATTTCTGTATGAGGTTTCAGAGCCCGTTGGGTCTCAGTGAGGAGGGGTTATGATTGTATTGAGGATTCTGGTCTTTGGTATATTGCAGTATGTAATTTCTCTCTCGTGTTAATATATCATCCTTTTTCATGCAAACTTTCTTCTTGTATCATGTTCTAGAATGCGAGTGGATCACTAATTTGCAGTAAGGATTCATCTGAAATGGTGCCCTTTCTGGAATTGGTCAAGCGCTTTAAATAGGCCTAGAAGTGATATGCTGTTCCATGTTCACTCATTTCATAACTTCTGCTATATTAATGGCTTAAGGATTCGTAAATTGATGCGCCCTTTTGTCAATAATATCCTCTCATGTTTCCTTCCTGCACGCACTCCTTGATATCTGATGTCTGTAATATATTACTTGAATCGGCCCTCTTTACAGTAAAGCGGTCTCTTAGCTGTATGATACTATCATGCTGAAGTTTTACCTGATGTCTTTACTTTATTCCTATCTGTGTATCAGCCACTGAAAGAGAATTGGGACCAATTCAATCTATTTCAATTTCCTTGTTTAAAACAAGAGATAGTAAGTGAGTCCCTTGGACTGACAACCCAAACTATAAAGGACTCCTTGCTATATCAAGATGTCCTAGGCACTGGTCTATGGCAACTCTAGACTGTCTCTAGGAGGGTGACAAAATCATCCACAACAGTTGGGATAATAAAATATAGATGAGCTTAACATTTTTATGAAGGGCGCAAGCCATTTCCACTCTATTTAATGAGCTTGTTAAGTCTTTCATTGAAACCTTTTCTTGAATTGACATCAGTTGAAGTCACACCATTAACATGGAACCAAAGCCATGGTTTCTTAAGCGAAATCCTGATTTAAATATGCCGAGGTGTGCTGGAATAAGGCAAATCCAAGTACGTGAGGATGAGACAGTAATGAAATGTAGTTCTTGAGTTAAACCCAGTCCAATACCGGACTTGACAATGGTGGTTTTGTGGAACAAAATTGCCAGCTTCACACTGCTTTTGGGATAGAAGTGGTTTTAAAAAAACAAATGTGATCAGATAGCGTTAAGCCACATCAGAAGCCCGAGACCACCTATTTTGTACTTTTTAATTGTGTTAAAGTCCTGTTCGCAAAGAAATGTGATTAGCATCCGATATTAAGGGAAGGAGATCCAAGGGCGATCATAATAAAAGTTGCAAGGGTGATAAGCCAAGGTATGGCCAGCATTTTGATAATTATTCATTAAATAATTGAGATCTGAATATGTGGGGCTGAGGAATATAAGTGTTGGTTATAATGTTTTATGACGGAGGTTTAACATAATCACTTCACGGTTCAAAGCCATAAGCTCAAGTGTCGGTATTTGTTTAAAGGGGTCGAACGATTGATTCATGGTATTATGACATTACATTTCCAAGGAGTTCTCAAAAGAGATAGTTCGCAATACACATGTAGATTGTATGTGTCATCAAAGTGGCACAGTGGAAACATGGTGACCTATAACCCATAGGCCCAGAATCGGTTTTTGAATTATGAATCTGCAAAATTGACACAAAATTGAGGTTGCAGGTTCATTTTGTAAATAGGAAGGTGAACCTGCTTGTAGTGGGTTTAGCTTTTCATCAAGCGGTATCAGAGTAGGGAAATGATTTCTTGCGAAGGAGAAGAAGTTCACGTACAGAGGAAGAAGAGGTACAGTTTTGCGAAGATTTGTAAGCTTGTGATTTTATTTTATATTGTGAAGATAGCAGCCGAGGAAGGTGAGAAGATTGCAGTAGCCTAGAGCAGGAGTGCTCAAATGGTTCCACAGGAGCGAACCAGAGAGATGCCAAAATCCAGAGCTCAGGAGAGAATCTTGGTTAGGTATCTAGTAGCAGGGAGGACTTGCTATTGTAGAGGTTTTGTTGCAGCTCACAGAGGACAATTCCGCAGAGGATGCGGGTGAGAATTGTTCAAGCATGCTGTTGCAGGAAGATCACAAGGAGCAGTTCCACAGATGACGTGGGTAGAACTACTGACAGTTGTAGAAGACATATGACCAAGAGGTCATAAATTTTTTTTCCTCGGGAGTCTAATGCAGGGGCATCCAGATAGATTTGAATTAAGTCGAATCTGAAGCTGGGTATGCGAATGACCATGTGAAATTGGAGTGAAATTTGTTAAAATCGATGCTATATTTATGTAACTGATTAATAATTAACGATCTACCATGTGTGTGAGTGGAAGACCAAGGGTTTTCTTTGAGCAATTCGGAGAGATTTTATGGATCTCAACTGATTCTTTGAAAATTATATATAATAGCGAATCTGTAATGTGTGAAGGGGCAGCGAATTCAATGTAGTTGTAGGAGAATCTGTGTGCTAAGGCTGAAATGCCTTAGTTGTATGTGAATCTTGTATATAATAGATATACTATGTTGTATAGATTTCTGTGTGTAAGTGTGGGTTATTATTGATTTAATTTTATGGGTTATGTCGTGATTCAGTGGTTTATTGATGCTGTTATAGTGTAGACGCAGATGAAGGTGGATTTATTTTATTGAGTCCTGTGTATAAATTGAATACATATGTGTTCTGCATGGTTGGGATAATAAAATATCGATGAGCTTAACCTTTTTATGAAGGGTGTAGGCCATCTCCACTCTGTTTAATGAGCTTGTTAAGTCTTTCACTGAAACCTTTTCTTGAATTGACATCGGTTGAAGTCATAGCATTAACATGGAATCGAAGCCATAGTTTCTTAAGCAGAATCGTGAGTTAAATACGCCAAGGTGTGCTGGAATAAGGCGAATACAAGTACGTGAGGATGAGATAGCAATGCAATGTAATTCCTGAGTTAAACCCAGTCCAATATTGGACTTGACAATGGTGGTTTTGTGGAACAAAACTGCCAGCTTCGCACTACTTTTGGGATAGAAGTGTTTTTCAAAAAAAAAATGCGATCAGATAGCGTTAAGCCACGTAAGAAGCCCGAGACCACTTATTTCACACTTTTTAATTGTGTTAAAGTCCTGTTTGCAAAGAAATGCGATTAGCGTCCGATCTTAAGGGAAGGAGATCCAAGGGCGATCAAAATAAAAGTTGCGAGGGTGATAAGCCAAGGTATGGCCAACATTTTGATAATTATTCATTAAATAATTTGGATCTGAATATGTGGGGCTGAGGAATATAAGCGTTGGTTATAATTTTTTATGACGAAGGTTTAACATAATCACTTCACGGTTCAAAGCCATAAGCTCAAGTGTCAGTATTTGTTTAAAGGGGTCGAACGATTAATTCATGGTATTATGACATTACATTGCCAAGGAGTTCTCAAAAGAGATAGTTCACAATACACATGTAGATTGCATGTGTCATCAAAGTGGCACAGCAGAAGCATGGTGACCTATAACCCATAGGCCTAGAATCGGTTTTTGAATTATGAATCTGCAAAATTGACACAAAATTGAGGTTGCAGGTTCATTTTGTAAATAGGAAGGCGAACATGCTTGTAGTGGGTTTCGCTTTTCATCATTCTCCCTGACAACAAACATTTAGAGAAAATAATTATCATGCTCGAGCATACTTACGAAGATCGTCATGTTGCATTGCAAACCATTGAAGTGGACAATAAGCACACCAAATATCAGTATGACTGAAATTTTTTCCCTTTTACCTTTCACGAAGGTGATCTTGTTCTAGTGTATGACTAGGATCATGATTTCCTTGGTCATGGGAATTTTGAAAAATTATGGCTAGGACCTTACATCATTAGTAAGGACTTGGGCAAGGGCGCATACCTTCTAGAGGATTTAGAAGGCCAAATCCTTCCTAACCCTCATAATGCACTGTACCTCAAGAAATTTTACCTATAACATCTCCCATTGACATGCGTACATTTATTTCTGTCATGCATTTAGGTAGCTTGCATTGTCCACCATCATCTCATTTGTTTTATTTTTGCACCTTTCATATGGATCCAACATCCACACCATATATCGAGCATGCCGATGGTGCAAGTTGCTTCTCTCAGAATCGAGCCTCAGCATCTTGGGCCTTTTTTCCCCCTTGCATTCATTAGTTCACTCCAACGATGTATGCATTGGATTAGCCACCAAGAACCAAACCAAATATGATGTAGTTATAGGTTTTTTATTCTATGCCCTTGATCATCGCATCCTTCATCTTCATGTTAATTTAGATTCCTTGCTATTTGTCATGCAATGGAATCGCGTTTATCGTGTGCTTAAGCATATCCTATTTAGAAAATATCTACGAGTGAAGATTTTAGCACGTGAATTTGAATCCATTACATTCAGTCATGTTCCTAGAGCCCAAAATCACTGTGTAGATACCATTGCAAATAAGATTCTAGATTGGCATTTATCACATGCATTTAACACAATAAAACCATAAATAAATAAATGACGAACCACAATTTTCATATAAAAGATGCATATCCATATTATGTATCGTCACATAAAAACATAAGTGTTATGATTCCATTAATTAAAATACATATGACATGCCCATAAGATGTTACAAAATAAAAAAATGGGGCACACAAGCCCCTATACCTAGTCACTATCTAGAGGCTCCCAGGACAATGGCTCTTCTCAACCAGCCCGAAGGTCACTAACTTCTTGCCTGACCATAGCTATGCGCCGCGTGATGCCTCGCCACTCCGAGGGAAGACCAGTACACTAATCTATATAATGATCTTTTAAATCATGCCAACCATGCTCTGCCACCCCGGTCAATAGTACATCGAACCTGCAACGAAGGTCCTCTAGCAGAGCCTCGCAGCCAGGTCTCTATTGTGATGTCGATCCCATGTTGCGGCACGTCCTGCATATCCTGTCGGCTTGGCCAGTGCTATATATGCATACCAAAAGTTAAGAATCAATACCACATACATATTATAAAAGTTTTAAATTCACCATAAGATATAGCAACTTTCACTTACCATCTGGTCCCCATGCTCGGCTGGGCGGAAGTGGCAAGTCAGGATCCCCCTGATAGTTCATACTAATTTATGGATAGTCATATATGTATAATGTCATATGATACTAATGTGCGAAGAGCTCTAGTTGGAAAACATGTCCGAATCCCCCTCCCCCTCCTCTACACAGAAGATGCCCCAAGCAGTGCATATTGGGCTCCTGTGGTCCCCCATCACAGGTCTGTACATGAGGTCGAATAGTCGAGATCTTCTCAAAGAATAAAGAACAAAACACTGTACCAAAAGCACAATCATGGTTCACCTGTCTTCCACATAGTGATAACTATCATTTCACACACGACACCATCATCTGGGCCCACCCATAGGAGGCCCCTCTAAAAACACTCTCCAATAGCATCATCTACCCTCTAGTGATGTGATGGAACGCTTGGTTGCCCAGGATCCGCAGCACCGTTGCGGTGACATCTCATGTATCTAGCCTCTCTAGATCACTAATCGAGATGGTCATGCCCTTAACATGAGTACCTGGTCTAAAATGGTGCTCCATGAACTCTGCTATTTTCCTCCCACGAGTTAACATTGAATGTATGTTCCCCACCACCCCTAATGGCGGGAGTTTGATAAAAAATAGATATCCTAGATCATGAGCTCGATCTTGTGCCCTTGCACCATAAAGGCCTCCTGGTTTGGATCCAAGTAGCTCACTATCCTAGATATAAAGGGCTCACCTCCCTCATTAGGGGGTTCTCAACCAACTTGAGCACCCCATACCGAGCAAGCACCCCTCGTACCACATGATTCCATTGAATCTCGGCACGAAGGGCATCCAAATATCTCTTATGACAGTTGATCTTTAGCTCTGCCATACCTAAAAAACATCATCATGTTCTATTAGTTCAGAAAAATACAACTGCACCATAAAATTTCTAACCCTGGTCCTCAGCAAACCAACAGACCAAACCTAATTTTCAGCCCCAACTCGCACTGTACTGCCCTGAAACTATGAGCTCACAATTTTATCTCTGATTCCTGTGAGACAAATTGCATTTCAAGGGTAGAATAATTTGACCCAATCGTGAAATTGGGAAAGAGTCTTTTACTGAGCCCCCGGGACCTAAACTGAAACACTAAACCGCTAAAAATGAAGAGTAAGGTTAGGCCACCTCCCTTCAACTAACGCATCCTGATTCCAATGGTCGGTTTGTCCGCTATAATTGCCGCAATATTTAGGGCCTTCTCCTCCTCTCCAAATTCACCACAACTCATTTAGAAAATGAATTAAATTGGAAGGAAATCACCCTTTTAAAGGAAAAGCCCCAAATTTTACTTCGCCAATTGTGACCAAACTGTAGCTCGGTTTGACGAATTGTCAGCACCATTGGAAATATCTCACGAAGAAGTATAATGGGTCTTATTTTGTTTTTGGTAATTTTAAAGTTCACCAGGAAGCCATTTTTCCAAGAAGGGTCACTTTTCCGCCTCTTAAAATCAGATTTTGTCACATGTGCTGCTTGTACTTAGGGCACCACTTTGCCTTCACACTTTTCAAATCCTGTGTCTATTTTCATCATGAGTAACCATCTTTTTCTCATGTTTTCATGGTCCTCCCTAGGCCTATCCTATGTGGCAGCATCATCGAGTCACCCTTGTTCAGATCATCTAAGTTGAGTCATCATCACATTCATGGAGTCTGTCCCAATTCCCTTTATCTACTGTTACAGTATCCCATCCATCTTTGCATCGCATTCATCACGTGTTTCTAATTTTGGCCTCTAGTCACACTATCCATCATTCCCTCTAGACTCAAGTCAGTTGATGTCAGGTCATCCATTCTTTTTATCCTCTGACAAGGGAAGTCGTATGTATGCTGCTCAGTATCCCCTATTCCATCATCATCCCTAGTGTAAGTCCATCAATCAATTTACTATGATCCCTCATGCCTTAGTTTAGGATTTATCAGTGCCTCACTTATGGCAGACCTCATTTGTCGACACCAACACATTCATTCCAGAAGATAGGTCTAAATGGTGGTGTACCTTGGTTCTAGTTTCCATTCTTGTTCAGTGCCTCGGATCATGCAGAGTGAATCATCATTTCCCTTTGACGTGGTTGTTTCTCATCCACTTGACCTCAGCTCATTATCGCATGATTGAGATTAAAATTCTTGATGGTCCAGTGATATGAAAGATTGTACTAGTGATTCCCTATATGTGTGAGATGTTTCAGACTACATAAGGGAGTGGCCCTTCAGGTAGTCCCCCACATGCGCAGATGACCTTAGATTATGCTACAACCTCATATGTAGTTCTGCAGATTTTATGGGTTTGGCTTCAACTACTCGCAATGCCCACAACATACATGTCTAATTCAGATTATCCATTCATATTTTCAGAGCCCTTTCCTATTCAACAGGGCTTCTTTGGTTGTGATACCCACCCGCCCTCCCCATGTTATATGGAGGGGCACTATTTATGTGTCATGTACTCATATGTTATTGTATTTAGTCCTGGAACATGTTTTTCCAGGAACATTATGTATATGGGAGCCATTGTATTATTTTCTGGACCATTGATACCAACATGTAATGTATCATGTACTATACATTTTGTAGCTCAATCCCACATTGTTGGGCTCATCATTATTTTGTGTACTTTGTCATCTCGGTGGGAATAGGTATGCCTCCCTCGCTCCATTGATAACATGTACTCCAACATAAAAGGAGACTTATATCATTTGTAGGTCTCTCCCCCTCAGTAATTTTCCTCTCTCGCTTTGCTTCACTCAAGTCTCTCTCTCTATGAATCTCCTTCGGTGTCTAGTGATTGTGTTCTTACAACATACTTCAATCATACGATTTTCTCCTAACGCTCGCACGTTGGGGGAAATTTGTTATCACCCAAAATTTTTCATATAACCATTTATAATTAGATGGATCAAAGTACACCATGTAGGATCAATTTTACCATAATAAAATTGATTTCACTATAAGAAACAACTTAATAAAACATATTTTCTTAAGTTATTTATGGTTAAAACAAGAAACCCCGTGAGGAATAATTAAATAAATCCTTATTTATTTGATTTTCCTTTAGGAAAAATTAATTAAAACATTGTTTAAATAATATTCCCGGTCATATTTAACCCAATTATGAGAAATAAGTAGATAAAACATTATTTTTCTTATTTTTCTCTAGGAATAATGAATTAAACCATTATTTAGTTATATTTCCTTGTTAAATTTGACTAAATCACCTAGGAATAATTTAAAAAATCATTATTTGTTTATTATTATTTAACCACATTATTGAAATGATAAATAAATAATTTATTTGTTTATTATTTCTAAATAAAGGTATTTAACCAATTTAAATACATTTTCCCTCCAAAAGAATATAATAAAATATTCCAAGCCGTTAGATCTAGATCTTGGTTAATAATATTTTACTATTCACCATTATCAAGGATAACTCAATATTTTGTTATAAATAGGAGGGGTTTTCCCATTCATTCTTCACTTTGATCATTCTCATTGTCGCTATTATTTTCTTTTGCCTTCTGAGCTCCCACTCGAGTTAAACACATACTTTGGGTTTTCTACACCATTAAGAGAGAGAAACTTCTAAATCTGAAGCATTGAGGACAACCAAGAACCCATCCCATTGAGGGGGACTGGTAACATTTACTTGTTTCCTTTACTAGGTGTTACATAAGATAAAATCATTCTTTAATCTTGTCTTGTCTGTTGGATACTTGGAGTTATTTTTGCATCAGTTCTTATTTCTTTTCATTGTTTAACTACTTTTACTGCATAGATCTAGGTTTTTGTAGGATTTGTTATAATTTTCTATTGCATATCTAAAGAGTTACACAACCATTTTTGTTGTTAGGGCTATTCGTCACGCATAGCTAAAGTAAGATCTTTTTGTACACTCGCGATAAGATTTTACACTAACATTAAGCTTTGTGTTCAAGTTATTTCAATTTTTTTTAATCCTAGATCTAATAATAGTTATGTTAATACTGACCTGGTGGAAAAGTGTGACTTGAGAAAAGAAGTGCATGCAAAGTCTTGGTTGGTGCAGTTGGTTACATGTATGAAGGAGAGAGTTCAAAATTGGGTAAGAGCTTATGCATTTGAGTTGAATGGTATGCCTATAGCAACACATTTGAATGTAATTCCATTCGGATAATATAGTATGCTTTTGGGTATGGATTGGTTGTATCTTTAAAGGACCAAAGTAGATTGTTATGACAAGGTTATTGAGTGCCTAGATGATAATGGAGAGAAGAGAGGCTTGCAGAGAAATAAGAAGGCTACATTAGCGAGGATGGTCAAAGCTATGCAATATAAGCACAATTGCAAAAAAGGGTGTGTGATGTTTTCAATTCATATTTCTAGTGACAAGGGTAAGGATGTTGAGGATGTGGAAATATTCAAGAGGTTCCCTGTATTGTAGAATTTACAAGATATGTTTCGAGCAGATATTCCAGAGTTGCATCGGTGCAGGGAAATAGACTTTTCTATTTATTTGGTATCAGGGGTAGCACCAACATCAAAGGAACCTTACAGGATGAGCACGCATGAGTTAGTAGATCTGAAGTTGTAGTTGAAGGAAATCCTTGATAAGGGATACATTACGCCAAGTGTATCGCCTTTGGTTGCACCAATATTATTCATGAAGAAGAAGTATGGTACTTTTAGATTGTGCATTTATTACTAGCAGTTGAATAAGGTGATGATCAAGAACATGTACTCATTGTCGAGGATTGACGACTTGTTTTCTCAGTTGAAGGGAGAAACAATGTTCTCAAAGATATATTTGTGATCAAGATACCATCAGGTACACATCAAGAAATAGGAAATATGCAAGACTTCCTTCAGGACTAGGTATCAGCATTATGTGTTTGTTTTAGTTCCATTCAGTTTGAATAATGCTCCACTTTTATGTGTTTGATTAATAGTGTGGTGTGGCCTCATTTGGACAAGTTTTTTTATTGTATTCATTGATGGAATCTTGGTATATTCTAAGAATGAGGAAGAGGTTGTCGAGCATTTAGTAGAAATGTTGAGATTGCTAAGAGAGTATCAATTGTATGCTAAGATTATCAAGTGCAATTTCTTTCAAAAAAAAGTACACAACTTGGGACATGTTGTTTCCAAGAATGGAATAACAGTAGATTTGAAGAAGATAAAGGCTATCATGGAGTTGGAAGCTCCTAGAAATTTAGATAAAGTAAGATCATTCGGGTTAGCAGGTTAATACAAGAGGTTCATCAGGAACTTGTCACACATTGAATATCCTATTACATCCTTGTAGAGGAAAGGTAAAAAGTTTGAATGGACAAAGGAGTGTGTGACCAATTTTGAGAAGTTGAAGCTGTTGTTGACAAATGTTGTAGTGTTAAAGTTTGAAGATATAGATAAAGAGTTCATAGTGTGTACAAATTCTTGCAAGAGAGGGCTTGGTGGAGTCCTTAAGTAGGAGGGACAAGTGATATGCTACAAGTCTAGGAAACTGAATGAGGACAAGAAAAACTACGTGACTCATGATTTTGAGTTGGCAACTATTATTCATGCCTTGAAGATGTGGAGACGTTATCTTCTTGGCAAGAGGTTTGTGTTGATGAGCGATCATAGTGGGTTGAGATATATGTTGGAACAAATGAATTTGAATGCCAGGAAAGCTAGATGGTTGGATACCCTTAGTGAGCTTGAATTTGAGATCAAGTACATTAAAGGAAAGGAGAAAATGGTTGCAGATGCTCTCACAGGAAAGTACAATTGAACCATGTTGCACTAGTGAGCTCATATGGGATAGATTTATAGGATCATATATTACAGGAAGGAAAAAAATATGAAAGGTACGTGGAGCTTATGCATAGGTTACAACAGGGTACAAGTGATCAGGATGTGGACTATCATCTCAAAAAAAATGGCTTGACGAGATTTAGGGACAAGATCTACGTGCCAGATAAAAGTGAACTGAAGAAGCTTGTATTGAGGGAGTTTCATGTAAAACAATATTCAATTCACCTAGGATATTATAAGACGTTGACAATAGTGAAGAATTTCTACTATTGGCTTAATATGAAGAAAAAAGTTGCAGAGTTCGTGGCTATATGTTTGGACTATCAACAGGTCAAAGTAGAGTATAAGCATCTAGGTGGGTTTCTTCAACCTATTCCAATTTCAGAATGGAAACGGGATGTCATTTACATGGATTTCATTATAGGTCTTCCAAGGAAATCGAGGCAACATGATTCTATCATGGTTATGATATACATGTTGAGTAAGGTAGCTCACTTCATTCTAGTGAATACTACTTATTCAACCAGCAAGGTAACATATGTCTTCTTTAAGGAGGTTGTGAGATTGCATGTGTTCTAAAAAATATTATGTTGGACAAGGATGCCAAGTTCACTTCCAAGTTTTGGATGAAGTTGTTGGAAGGATTGGGGATAGAGTTGGCCTTCACTACAACTTATCATCCACAGACAGATGGACAGACATAGAGGGTCAAAATGATACTGGAGGATATTTTGAGGATGTATGCCATGCATCAGTAGAGGATATGGGAGTAGTACCTTCCACTGGTCTAGTTCACTTACAATAATGGTTATCAGGATTCATTGAGGTTGAGTCCATTTGAGGCACTATATGGGTAGAGTTGTAACACTCCCATTAGCTGGAGTGATCCAATGAATAGGGAATTATTGGACCAAACATGTTGGAAGACATGGAACATGAAATACATGTTATAAAGAAAAATCTAAAGGCATCACAGGAAAAGCATAATAGTTATGCAGACCAACATAGGGAATTTAAGGAGTTCATGTTGGGGATCATGTGTATTTGCGCTTCAATACCAAGAAGAGCTCCTTGAGGATAGTGTTATCGCAAAATTTCACTTGATTGGCTGCTGATCAGAAAACTCTATGTAACTGTTCCAAAATATCTTTTGACTGAAGCTTAGCCTCTTCAGTGTGAGAGGGCTCTCTCAAAGGGGTTTATGATATTAGATTATGATAGGACTAGATGGCTAACTCTATTTGAAAAGTAACTTGATTTTTGTGTATAGGTTGAAAA
This sequence comes from Pinus albicaulis, assembly GCA_034641835.2. Classification (NCBI taxonomy): domain Eukaryota; kingdom Viridiplantae; phylum Streptophyta; class Pinopsida; order Pinales; family Pinaceae; genus Pinus; species Pinus albicaulis. The sequence continues at coordinate 541,580,992 of CM076576.1, read as the reverse complement.
GAGTGTAGGCTTGCAACCATTGGGATTATGGAGTCAAAAAATCAGTAGATTTAGTGGCAAGGTTTCTTGACATGGAAGCTGAGGCAGATAAGAGTCTTTAACAGAAGGGAAATCACACATTGAACATAGGGCAACACAGTCATTTCATCAATAAAGGAAGTCAGAGCATAAACATATGAAATATGAGTAATAAATATGAAATCTACTGAAATTGGTTCACATAAAGATATAGATTAGAAAAAAATTAAAAACTCCATGAGAATCTCAGGTCTGTCAAGAAGAAGTCCTCTGTATTACTGATATAAGTAAAATTACATAAAGCAACAGTATGGTGAAAAAAAATCTCCAACCATTTACTACTTCGATGATTTGCCTTTAATTAGACCTTCTTACAAAAAGGATGATCTGCTTAATGTCTATATTCATCGAATTCTTCCTATGACACCTCATATAACAAAAAAACGTGTCTTTTAATGAGAAAATGACAACTACACCCTAAAAAATACCTTTCCTAATAGGACTCAAAATCTTATTTATTACATCAGTCTACCTTATCTTAAAATAGTTACATATCAGTTAAAACTAAGAATCACATGCTCGAATATGCTAATAACATAGTTCATCACTACTTGACATATTAAAACCCTCCTAGATATGTGGAACAAAACCCTATTTTTTAGGAATGCAAGACCTTTATCTTCAACGAAAGCTTTAGCTAATGAGATGTCTTTAAAACACTTTTTTCCAAGTCATAAATATTTTATGGTAAGGTCCTTGACCTATTGGATGTGTCCACTTGTCCAAAAGTTCCACTGGGATGCTTCAAAACCTTCAAAAACAGCTCGTTACAAAAACAGGACAGTTTCGTAGCGAACTTTGGTAGTGTTGAAAAATGACTACTGCAGCTAATAACTTTGCTCCTTTGCTATTCCATGGTGTCACCCTAGTCATGAAACATCATCACTATCATTATCCCTCCTTGAAAGCTGCAGAAAATTAATTTAGAAGCAAAAAGGTTGCTACAGAAATTTTCATCGCTTTTCCCTGGCTTTAAGCCTAGGAAATGCTATGAAACTGTGAAAAAGTGCATAAATTCCAGATTTCAAGATTTTCTTCAAAAAGTGATCTCTAGCTATTAAAATGTGACCTTAAACATACCATGAACCTTTCTGCATGTTATGGACCTCATCAAACTAATGAGGAACACAATCACCATCACCTTACATATTTAAAACATCTTTGTAGATTTTTCCTATTTTTTCTTAAAAATAGGTCTTAGAACAGAGCTTATAGCTCCGAATCCATGATGTATTTTGAAAACTTGGAGGAGGTTTTTGTATATCAGAATGTTTTTAAGAAAAAAATCTCTTGGTTCTTTAAATACCATCACCATCTGTCCAAACTATGCATTTGAACAACATGTGTAAAATAGGAAAACTCTGTTTTCTGAAAATAGGGCTCAAAAAATCTCTGTATCTCCCAACTGATAGCACCTGTGAGAAAAGTGATAGAGGTTATTTTTTATTATTCTTTGATATAAGTTCAATTGTCTCAATATTTCCAAATTCATATATGTTCATCCATGATCCTCTCTTTAAACTTACTGCTCAAACAATCCAAAAACACAACAATTTCTTTGTTAGCTCTAGCAGAAATTTTAAAAACTTGAACTGATGCATGCTTCAACAAAGCTAGGTTCCTCCATGAATAGCTTAAGGTCCATGAGCTTCTATATTATCCATAGAGCCTCCTTTGTGTGCTTTCTTTTACATGACCATCTCCTTCTATAACCAAGCTGCCCTCTTAAAAAGGTGACACTTGTAAAGCCAAATTGGACAACAAGCTGCTTGGTGTGATGAGGCAGCTCTCAAACAGTGACATTGAGATGTTTCACATGCAATAATGAATGTTGAGTGACAAATAATAGCTTAGGATAAGGTTTTATGTTTTAAATGACATCTCATTCTTAAATCATGACACATACATGCCAAAAGGGTAATGATGATCTCATACATGGTTATGTGCCTTTGAATTAACCATAAAAGACTTGAATAACCTCCACCCTATCTCCTCTAATAATGAACTAACACCTTGCGCCGAATTTGAAAATATAGATAGAAAAACCTCTTTTTGTAGCGTAGCTAGTATATTTCTGGGAATTTTCCGCTACGAAAGTAAGAAATCTTGGCTAAAGTGACCTTTTCGGATTTATAAGCTTGTGAAATGGAATATGTTAGGAAATAATGACTGATGGGACATGAAAAGACTTGAATGGGGGTGGGCTTGGACCTTAGGATAGGCTAATATGAAAAAATTTAAATTTCCTAATGAACTCTATGACCATACCTTTGACAAATGAACTTCTAAGACTATGTCAAATGATGTTTCAAATTTTATGAGTGGTAACAGTGGCTCCACTTGGGATGGTGTGCCCCTGTGGTACACCAAAGAACCTATAGTTCGAGTGCCATCCATTTTATTAGAAATAAAAGCTCTAAAATTTTCCATGCTTCCTTCAAAATCTAATGGCCTTCACCTCGGGCTCAAGCTTGACGATTACTGTTGAAAAACCAAATTTTTACCTACTGAAAATATGCTCAGTCTACTTGACCTTATTCACACACACTCCTACCTACCCTAACAACTGCAATCTTCATGTTTGATTCAAGCAACATGAAATTTCCAATGAAGCCAGTCTTTGATCTGATCTGACACTTGAACCTCTTGACTATGCTTGAACCAAAAGTAAACATGATACTAAAATGAGCAAGGCAACATAAGCTGTATCTGATCTTCATAATGAAAATATAACTGGAAATTTGTACTATAGAACTATTCCATGTAGTCAGCTATAGGATCATAGAAGACATAATCTGTTTGATTATTCTCAAGAAATTCTATAGCTTTGGACAACTCATATATGATTTGCTCAACAACACAAGATTTCAGTTGTGTACTATCAAACTGATTTTCAAAAACAAGGTATTCTTCCGCATTCTCAAAAGAGAAAGGTAGTAGCATCCTCTCTTTGTGTTCTGGCATTATTTTTTTTTGAAAAGAATGATCTTGGTCATGAAGACTATAAGATTGAATTTGATCTTCTAAAACTTCAATGTCTTTTTCAATGTTCTTAGCAACTTCATCCAAAAATTGAATCTTATCTTCTGATTTGCACTCAAATGACTTTAAATAAGAAGAAAACGACAAAGAAATTTTTTCATCCACATCCTCATTAGTGTGATCATCATTCCATTGTTTAAAACCTTGAATGGAAGGAGACTCTGCCACTAACTCTGTTCTTTCCATCCATGTTTCCACAAAAATAAGCCAAAACTCAACAAATGACTTAATAGATCTGATAGGAAAGCTTTCAATCCACTCTTTACATTTCCCTTGAAATTAATCATAGAAAAATATGATGAAAATATCTTCATGTCTAACTCTAAGAAGCTCAGTAAAGTCACAGAAATCTGATATATACTTCAAAGTGAAACTAAAATCTTCTCCATTAAATTTTGGACCTGTATACCTTTTTCACTCACCCGAACCTCCCAAGTTGTCAATATCATGTGCAAAAGAGCATCTAACATGGTTTTTAATTATATTTTTGTGTTTTCTATTTGATTTAGATTTTGTTCATTCAGTTGCGGAATCTTGCCACTTTCCGCAGCTGCTGCAACTTTCCGCAGCTATTTTGTGAAACTCTATGCTACAGGTGTCTACAAGGAAAACGAGCCACATGGGCAGGTCAGGAATGATGTGGACATGGTTCGTGTCCTATTGGTTTGAGCAAACTCATCTAAAGAAGCCGCGGTCAAAGGCGTCCACATGGAAGTCAACCATAGAGTCTCATGTTGGCAGGACTCTGTTTCGTGTCACATGAAGGTTCATACGGCCGTTTCTAAGTTGCGGAGGATAAATCGACATCTGTACATGGCTCCTTAGTCGAATTCAAGCATCCACTCCTCGTAGATTTACTTTCCAACACGGCCATGATCCTAGATCCGTGGACGTAATGGTCTACGTGTTCTCCACCGGCATGAACTTTAGGAGACAGTTGTATTTCTTTTGTTATATATAATGCGTTTGCATACGCATATAGAGTTAGTTGATGTTAGTCTCTGTTATCTTTTATTAGTCTGCTCTGTAATGTGATTACGCTGCACTTGTGCCGTAACATCACCTTTCTGTAATGACTGCTTTTTAATATAAGAAGACTCTATTTTCAACCGAAATTCGTATTTGAAGATCGTTGCCAAGGCTGGTGTAGAGGGCCCCTGCTCAGCTAAGGTTTTGTGCATTAGTGTATAGTTCTCATTTCGTTTCTTTAAAGGTCATTATGCCATAATCCATTCATATGTTTATACATTGCATTTGCTTCATTTCTGTTTATAAACTTCCATAATTTCCATTTCACTTCTGTCTTTCATGTTTTATGTTGTTAATCACTGATCAGTGTTCTTGTTTCAGGTTATAGATAGGCAGCCCGAGCATTTTCATAGCTTTTTGACTAATGACATGGAATTAACATTGTTCTGCTGCTAATTTGTTTTTCTTAGTTTCTGTTTAATTTCAGTACTGCTTTGTTTAATTCAGTTTTGCTTATTTGCTTTAGTAGTTAAATTTAGATATATTAAACTGCTCATAACATCTTCAGTTGCCTCCGAAAGCCACAGCTGGACTGATGGTGAGGGATTGTATCATGAAATGTGTAGTTTGGTATTAGTTTCCTTTCTGCAAAATTATATATATTAAACTACTCATAACATCTTCAGTTGCCTCCGAAAGCCACAGCTGGACTGATGGTGAGGGATTGTATTATGAAATGTGTAGTTTGGTATTAGTTTCCTTTCTGCAAATTTAGATATATTAAACTGCTCATAACATCTTTAGTTGCCTCCGAAAGCCACAGCTGGACTGATGGTGAGGGATTGTATTATGAAATGTGTAGTTTAGTATTAGTTTCTTTTCTGCAAATTTAGATATATTAAATTATGCATGACATCTTCGGTTGCCTCCGAAAGCCACAGCTGGACTGATGGTGAGGGATTGAATCATGAGTGTATGGTTTAGTATTAGTTTACTTTCTGCAAATTAAATATCAGTTACTCAAATTGTTTATGATTACTTCCGAAAATCATAGTTGGACTAATGATGAAGGATCAGAAGATAAATTGATGTAATCTGATTTAGATTTATTTTGTTGCAATTTTGAATTTCCTTAAGCATAGTTTCTTTTATGTTTAGTTGGCAGCAAGAATAGTTTAGTTTTCATGCTCAATAGTTCATTATTTTGATTTACTAGACTAGCAGCACTTTTTCATTTCAGCGGCACATTTTCATTTCCTTTCAAGTCTTGTCATTGTAAATTTCAAATTTCTTTTTAAAATTTCAAGTTGGTAAATCATTATAGGGGATATCACTTCCTTGAACAAACATAACCAAACTTGTTTTCATCTTAGAATTTCCATTTCACCTTAGAAAATAAAAAACGACAAAAAGTTAAGAAATAGGTTATCTTGCACATATAGTGCGCCGCACTTCATCAGCTTACGATTCCCGGATTGACAAATTAAATGCAACAATTTAGGACACACTAAATTGACCAAACATTTTGGCGCCGTTGCCGGGGAAGTGTAACTAGGTAGCCAATTTCTTAAAAAAAAAAAACACAAAAATTCTAAAAGAAGGGAAAACTTGATAACTTCTTGAAGTATGCTCTCCTCTTGCACCTAGTGTGATCTGGAGGATCAGAAAAGAGGGTTATTGGTTTAGTAATTTCTTAAGTATGCTCTCTTCTTGCACCTAGTGTGATCTGGAAGATCAGAAAGAGAATTATTAGCCCAACTTTTTTTAAAAATAAAAATAAAAATGACATGCATAGAGCAAGAGATTCTAGGGGAAGGTTTATAGCTAAAGCCAAGAGTTCGATTTTCACAACTCCATCTTCTTCAAGGCATAGACCAGATTCACCACCATCTACCCCTAGCCTTAAGATTTTTGGAACTCAAGGAGCAGCTGAATTAGAGGATTCTCTTATACCATCTACTAAATCCCATTTAGAAAACAAAGAGATTCTCTCTCATCCTTCCTTGATAGAAGAACTAGAGGACTTTAAGGACTCTAAAGAAACTATCATGGCAGAGGAAGTACTAGATGGAGGTAGAGGTAGAGGTAGAAGAGGAGGAAATAATGGAGACAACAATGGTGAAGGAAATAATGGTAGAAATAGGGAAGGAGACAACTTGTTTGGATTCCCTATAGTTGATGAGGAAACTCATGCAACAATGAAAAATATCTCACCATCTATTCTCCCTAATTTTTATGGATTGCGAAGTGAGGATCCTGAAACATTTCTGTTTGAGTTTGAAGTCGTGTGTCGAACTTATGACTATATGGAAGACTCTCAAAAACTCAAACTGTTTCCTTCAACATTGAAGGGATCTGCTTTGAAATGGTTCATGGGATTAGCCACTCAATATATTAGGACTTGGAATGATATGAAACAAACATTTTTGGATAGATACTTGGACTATTGTATGCCCACCAATCACAAGGATGAGGTATTCAAAATGATGCAAAAAGAAGATGAAAATTTGTAAGACTTACTTGAAAGATTTCAATACAACTTGAAAAGAGAAAAGATGAGCAACTTAGATGATGAAACCTTGAAAGCCCTCATATTAAAAGCCATTAGAGATGAATGGATAGATATTTTAAGCATGATGGGGAAAGGAGACATTTCTCAACTTCCACTTCGTGACATAACAGAACTATGTGTCCATCTCTCAAGAGGAAAATCTAAAACAGGAAAAGGGCCTAGGGATCCTTCTCTTATTAGGGCTAACAAATTTGCAACTGGATCAGTAAGTAGGGCAGAGATTGGTAATATGCTTGATGAGTTCAAAACTGATATCTTAGGGAGCCTTAGTGAACAACTAGACACCCTTAAAATCCAAAACAAGCAAAAAGCAGAAATAGATGCTTTAGCCATCTTTTGTCCGAAATGTAGGAAGAAACATGCTTTAAGGGAATGTCCCTTGGATGCAAAAGTTGTAGAAACATGTATGATTTGCTCAGAGAATCATGAGATCAAGGATTGTCCTTCAATTCCTGGACTCAAAGCTGTCTTTCAAGAAGACCCAAATTCGGTAGAATCTCTCTGTTTTGTTGCAAGAAGACCTTGGCAGGGACAACAAACTCAAGGGTTTAACAACCCTATGAATCTTCAAACCCCACCAAATTGGAATCCTTGGCAACAACCTTGGCCCCAACATCAAAATCGATATCAGCCATGGGTACAAGGGATGCAAAATCCTTATGGGATATTTGCTCAATTTTATCAATATCCTCCATCTTTTCAAAATCAACAAGCTCCACAACTTTCATTGCCATTTCCACAACAACAACCTTCTCAACAAAATACAAATCCTCAACTCATGCTCCCATACCAACAGAAGACAAATCAACTTCCAGCTCAGCCATTTCCAAATCCTAATAATAAAAATCCTCAGAATACTTATATGGTAGAAGGACAACAATTTCCTACCTATATGATTGTTCCTCTCAACGATGTACAACTCAGATCTAGTAGAGTTTTAGAAAAACCTTCTATAGATATCCAAGAGCAAGATACCTCTGAGAAGGATTCTCTTCAAGTCAATAAGGGTTCTGAGGAAGAATCTCTTCAAAATTCAAACATTCAAAAAGAAAAAGAAAAGTTAACATCCACAACTCCTATAGTTGAGCAACCCGCATCTTCATCTACACCTCCTTTTCCTAAAAGACTACAAATTGACAAGGGGGTGGAAAAACAAATCTTGTTGCCTAACTATGACTTTCTAGATGAATTGAAGAATGTTTGTATCAAGATTCCCTTGCTACAAGCCATTAGAGAGATTCCTATTCTAGCAAAAACAATAAAGGAGTTGAGTTTCAAAAGACCAGGAAGGAAACTAAAAGACACAAGAAGAATCCACCTGGTAGGAAAGATTGCAGATATTATGATGGGAAAAATTACCATGCAGAAGTATGTAGATCCAGGAAGTCCAATTGTCAAGACACATATAAATGGAATAGAAATTCCAAACACATTGATTGACTTAGGGGCTGCTATCAACATTATGAGTAGACAGACTATGGACCAGCTAAAACTTCCTAACCTTCTTTTACACCTACTTTACTGCAACTTGCAGATCGATCAATTATTAAACCAGATGGTGTATTAGAAGATATTTCAGTCTCCTTAGATTCTTGGGAATATCAGGTAGATTTTATGATTTTGACTCCCAAGAGTAATCTAGGAGGGCACCCACTTATCTTAGGAAGACCTTGGCTAGCCACAGCTGATGCTTTTATTAGTTGTAGATCTGGGGATATGTACATTTCTAATGGTAATTCGACAAATAAATTCAATTTGTATCCTCCAGCAAAAACAATCACAGAAGTAGGAGACAATGAATGGGTCGATGATGAGGACATTATACAACTTGTCTTTACCATTTCTGAAATCAGTGAGGATAGTCAAATTCTGAACACATTAGAAAATTTTGAGACATCTTCAGAATATGACCCCACACAATTTCAGTTGGAATATGACATAGAATATTTATCATCAAGACAAATGTCTCTTTACTCTATGGAAGAGTTTGGTAATTCTGCTATTGAGATTTTTCCAGAAAAGACATTGAATATCAACAAACATCTGGAGAAGTCACAACAAGAAGAACTAACCAGAATCTTGCAAAAACATTCTACTGCATTTGCATGGGAGTATGCTGACATGAAGGGTATTGATCCTAAGACTTGCATCCATCATATCTATATTGAGGAAAACAGTAGACCAATCAGACAACCTCAAAGAAGGATGAATCCAAATCTTAGGGAGATATTGAAAGAAGAGCTCCAAAAACTACTCAATGTAAACTTCATTTATCCAATTTCAGATAGCCGATGGGTTTCTCCTTTGGTTATAGTACCTAAAAAGAATGGTAAATGGAGGGTATGCATTGATTACAGGGAATTGAAAAAAGCAACTTTGAAGGATCACTTTCCTTTGCCCTTTATCGATCAGGTATTAGATACATTAGCAGGCAAAAAGTACTTTTCATTTTTGGATGGTTTTAGTGGCTATAATCAAATTCAGGTAGCACGTGAAGATCAAGATAAGACCACATTTACCTGTCCATGGGGGACTTTTGCCTATCGAGTGCTTCCTTTTGGGTTATGTAATGCACCGCAACATTCCAAAGAGCAGTACTAGGAATTTTTTCTGATCTAATCCATGATTGTGTAGAGGTTTATATGGATGATTTTACAGTTTATGGTAATTCATTTGAAGAGGCATTAGAAAATTTGGAAAAAGTTCTTATAAGATGTAAGGAAACAAACCTTTCATTAAGCCATGAAAAATGCTTTATGATGTTTACTGAAGGTATTGTTTTAGGACATCATATTTCGGGAGATGGGATTAAGGTTGATAGATCAAAAGTTGAAGTCATCTCCAAGTTACCTATTCCAAATTGTCAAAGAGATGTTAGAAGTTTTCTAGGATTTACTGGTTACTATAGAAGATTTATAGAAAACTTCACTAAAATAGCATCTCCACTCTTCAAGTTTCTTACAAAAGACTGTGAATTTAAATGGGATCCTGATTGTCAATCCGCTTTTGAAACTTTGAAAACAAGAATATCTGAAGCACCTATCTTGAGAGGACCAAATTGGAAACTTCCTTTCCATATTTCTACAGATGCTTCAGATACAGCTCTTGGAGCTGTGTTGGGTCAACAAGATTTAATTCCTTATGCCATTTATTACACCAGTAAAAATTTGACTCCCACAGAGTTGAACTATACTGTGACTGAAAAAGAGTTCTTAGCTGTTGTTCATGCAATTAATAAGTTTATACATTACATAACAGGCTATGAAACTTTTATTCATACTGACCATTCTGCAATTAGATATTTAATGAACAAACCTGTTACTAATGGCAGAGTGACAAGATGGCTTTTACTTTTGCAAGAATTCAATATTACTGTGTTGGATAGACCAGGAAAACAAAATACAGTAGCTGATTTCTCGTCTAGGATTCAGAATACTAAAGAAGATTCTCCTGTAGAGGATAAGTTTCCCGATGAATACTTGTTTGCAGTAACTATTAAGACTCCTTGGTATGCAGATATTGCTAACTATTTGGTTACAGGGAAACTACCTTCACATTTATTTCCAAGTGAAAAACGAAAAATTATTGAGGAGAGTTCAAAATATTCATGGATTTCTAACGAATTGTTTAAAACAGGGCCAGATCTTGTGATCAGAAGATGTGTCAGGGAAGATGAAATGCCTGATATTCTTAAGGCATGTCATGATGAACCATGCGGTGGACACTTTGCAGACAAAAGGGCGGCCTATAAAATCCTTTCTTTAGGATATTATTGGCCTTCCCTCTTCAAAGATGCAAAACAATATGTCAAAAGGTGTGACAGCTGCCAAAGAGTAGGGAAACCTACCCTTTCAAATGAAATGCCACTGCAAACACAAGTACTCATTGAACCCTTTGAAAAGTGGGCTTTAGATTTCATTGGACCTATTAATCCACCATCCAAGCAAAAGAAGTATATATTGGTTTGTACTGATTATGTTACTAAATGGGTAGAAGCCAAAGCATTAGTATCTGCTACTGAAAATTCAATTGTTCATTTTCTTTATGAGGATATTTTTACTCGCTTTGGTGTTCCAAGAGAAATTGTGATAGATCAAGGAAGCCAATTCACATCCAACCTGGTGGAGAAGCTGATGGAAGAATACAAAATCAAGCATAGAAGATCTACTCCTTACGATCCACAAGCAAATGGTCAAGTGGAGTCTACCAACAAAGTTCTCGAAAGTATCATCACCAAAGCTGTTCATCTACATAGAAGAGATTGGGCAGAAAGGCTTCCTGAAGCCTTGTGGGCCTACAGAACTACATGGAGAAATACAACAGGACATTCTCCCTATGAACTTGTTTATGGGAAAGAAGTCTTGCTCCCCATTGAATTCCAAGTCAAGACCTTCAAGATAGCAGTTCAATTGGGGATGAACTTATCAGAAGCCCAAAAGCATAGAATGGAGCAATTGAATGAGCTAGATGAGATCAGACAAGAAGCAATTTTAAGAACTGATCTAGTTCAATATCAAAGAGATAAATGGCATGACAAGTACATCAAAGAAAAGAAGTTTCAAGAAGGAGATTGGGCATTGTTATTTGATTCCAAGTTTAAATATTTTCAAGGAAAATTTCAGACTCATTGGCTTGGGCCATATGAAATTGACAAGATCTTTAGCAATGGAGCGGTAAGAATCAAGACCATTGATGAGTTTCAAACTCCTCTTCTTGTGAATGGCCATAGATTGAAAATTTATCATAAGCCACTCTCAAAAGAGGATTTTGTCAAATTGTTTCAAGAAAGTTCTGCAATCAGGCTGGTACAGAAGAATTCTTCTTCTCCACCAGCCTAGCTTTTGTTCTTTTCAGTTAAAAAAAAAATTAAAAAAAATGGTATAAGCCTGAAAACCAATCATTGATTGGCAGTCTTATACAGAAAATATAGGGTGAAAATCAGGAACACCTGACACTCTATATTTTCCAAAAAAAATCTCTCTCTTTCATTTCACAAGTTTTGTCACCACCCACTCCATTTCATTCCACTTCATTCCATTTCATTTCATTTCATTTTACTTCATTCCACTTCATTTTATCCATTTCATTCCATTCCATCAATAAAAAAATCTTTTTCATGACCATTTCCATCTGGTCATTTGTCATCTGTTCATTTCCATTCATCCAAGTAATAGCTGTGTCAGTTTCCGCAGCTGACATCTGTTTCCGCAGCTGACTCCAGTTTCCGCAGCCAGAAGCAGATTCCGCAGCTACTACTCTGTTTTCAAAAAGAATGTACAGTCAGATGTTATTTCCATAATTATGAAATAAAATGCAGGTGAGAGGATCAAAAATGAAGATATGGATCATTCGAGACACCAATGAAGAGCAAATAGTTGAAGACCAAGGGAAAAGGCAAAGATTCCAAAGGTATGAATAAAATTTATTTCAAATAGCATTGAAAAACACATTTTTATATAGTTCTGAACCATGAGCTCTATCCATTATGTGCAATGATTATATTGACAATTCCGTAACCTTTCACGATCTCCATATAATCCTCTCGCATTCATTCTCAAACAGTTTCATCATTAAACCCCCGATTTTCACTCATGATCCAATATTCCACCGGTGACAATGAGACGTATTTGATTTGACCAAGGACTCTTACAGCCGCATAAATTCATAACCGTTGATTGAAACATGTTCACATTTATTTCGCAGCCACCAAATTTCAAAATGCGGCCGAGTGTATTATATTATATCAGTCTCTCAGTCGTATCTTTGTTATGCTCACGAAACCCCTTTCTGTTCTGTCTCACTCCATTCCGTTCATTATGCTCATTCTCACTCTCGGATATCTACCCACAGTCTCACTCCATTCCGTTTATGGTGCTCTTTCCCATTTTATGATACATTCCCATAGGCATTGTGCTCGTTCCTGTGCATTCAACCGTTCTATTTCCATTTGAACCCTCACGCAGGCAAATTTGTGAAGAGCAGAAAAGAGAAATGGGTAAATTGCTAAGAGCAGAACCGGAAGGACCGAAGTTTATGGAGGGATATCCGCAAGTAAGGGAGATATTGAAGAAAGCAAAATGGCTGCGTTTTATCCAGAAATTCAGAGGTTATCACAAAGAAGTTACGAAAGCATTTGCAAGGTCGTTTAATGGCTTGGAAGCAGAGATTGGAGACCTTAAGTTTGCGGTCAATGAAGCATCTATAGCAACAACCACGGAACTTCTTCAAGAGGGTGAGCGTTGGTTTAAAAATAAAAGCATCAGTGATGAAGCATGGAAAACAATCTTACGAAACCAAGGTATGGACATAACTGTTTTTAAAAGAGGAATTCATGTGCATGCATTGAAAGAGGAATGGGCTACTTTGGTGCTAGTTATTCAGAAATTCATTACATGTGAAGGTCGTTTTGGGTCCATGTACATGTACCATACCAGGTTACTAATGAATTTTCTAGATAATCAAGCTCTCAATCTTCCATATTTTCTGTTAAATAGCTTGAAGAAAATGGTTGTGACTGTTCAGAAACAC
>CM076576.1:541416039-541567703 GCA_034641835.2 Pinus albicaulis | reverse complement strand
GAGAAAACATAAAATTACATAATGGAATAAAAATTACATAATGAAATAGAAACTACATTTCAAATTTACATAGTAAAGTGAATTTATTGATCACCCTTAGTCTTTCTGGTCTTTTATGCAATGGAAATGATGTTTTAATGTACCTTGAAAACCCTAATACCTAATGGACACATTGACTGAATGGAATTCATGATGATATGATTGAAAAAATGATAAAGTCTCATGAATAATGGACACTCAGAATAGTGATAAAGTGAGCCAGCAAGTGATGAGATGACATTTTTAAAAAAGAATGAACCCTAATTAAAATCTGCACCAAGTGACCAAATTTTTGCATTACCTAGTGGAATGCCAAAAATTTCTGAATGGGACCCCTAAAATGACATGAAATTGTTAATTTTGATCACTGGTCGAAAGATGCAAATACTGACACTAACAAGGTGGTTGAAACTGATTGTAGAGCCATTGTGGGACACTAGTACCCAATCAGTTTATTATGGCTAAGGAAATTGGCAAAGGCAATGGAAAATGCATTGGAAAAATAATGAGGCATTACTTGCCATTTTATTTATGAAAATAATGGAAAATAGGAGAAAAGGAAGGTGAAAGGTCAGTATGTGAGGAGGAAAATGAAGGAAAATAATGGAAAATTAAGAAAATAGAGACCTCATTGATAAAAAGATTTATGAGGATCAGTTTGAAAGTTTTTTCTAGTTCAAGATTTTGCTCCCTATTATATCTCTCTCTCACTCTTGGACACTTATATTTTTCTTGGGGAAACTTAGCAATGAGCCAAGAAGGATGAAAGAAAGCAAAGGAAGGACAAGGAAAGGAAAGGAAATAAAAAATCAAGAAAGGAAGAGCAGGATCCAACAATTTTAGCAGGAATACTTATAGGTAACATATTTCATGTGTGATTTCCTAGCTGGTTTAGACATGCATGGATTATGCATGTTGGTATTTGTTTCTCTTGTTGTCGGTGGCATGTTTTTGTTGGGTTTTACAATGGTTTTCAATCTTACCCTGCCTTTTCCCAAATTCCATTGTGTGTTTGGATTTTTATCTTGGCTTTGAGCTTTGGAATTGTCGAATGGATTTTGAAATTTGGGGCAAAGGTATTCTCAAGAAAATTCACAAAGGCCTAGGGATCCGTTGAACGGTTTTGGTAGCATACACGGTAAATAATAAGGGTAGTGTCTCGATTTAGGGCCTAGTGATCTCGGATCGGATTGCAGTAAATCCTGATAGACAAAGAGACGGAAATTTCCTCATGGATAGTGATGGATTCCAAATGGAATTCTGAGCTCAGTTTGGTTTTGTGATTAGAGGACTAGTTTTGTGGTGATCACGGTATGACAAGGGTGGAGGTGGTTTAACCTCTAGATTCCCTTGGTTGTTTTTGGATTTGTTATCCATGAGATCCCACATTCATTCTTGGAATATGGCACAGGGGTGACTGGCTGAAGAGAGATTTAACCCAACCATGTCTATGGTCGAGTGGTACATGGAAGTCCTGAACCTGTTCGGTTGTTGCCTATGATCAATGAAAGATAAGTTCTCTTAATTTTGTACCTATTTATGCGTCGATTTAATGGCTATTATCTCATCGTTATTTACATGGTTTTATGTCGGTTATAAGCATTATTAAATGAATATTTCATGTCATGGTTATTTCATGTATTCACTTGAAAATGTTTATATAATGGATGCAAGACCTAATTGATGGTATATCAATTCAAGGAAGAGGGTGGTGATGCTTCTTGTAATGTTTTTCCATAATTTTAAATCATTTGTGCTTTGTATTGTATCTTAGAATTATAGATTTCATTCATGTCAAGTATTTGACATAATTTCAGTCCCAGTTGGGGATGGCCAGATCTAGTGACGGAGTCAGATTTTGGGTCATTGGCATTGTCTCCATGTGTTTGATGAATTATGAAAGCTATAAGAAGTTCTGGGAAGTGTTTAATATTTTGGGCTTAAAAGTGCCTTAAATCCCGTGGAAAAAAGCATAGGTTCGGGTAAAAGAGTTTCTAGACGCATGCATGCCCATGTTGTGGGAGTGTACAGAGCCTCCCAGATGCACCCTTTCCTTGATCAAGGGAGCGACCAAGGGTTTTCTTCAGTAAAAGTCAGTGGGACCCAAGGAAAAGTAATATTTATGGCTGGGATAGCCTCTGGGGGTCCTATAGTAGGTGCAAGTAGTCTTTGTTATGGTCGATTCCATTTCCTTAAAGTCACCAAAGAGGTTGAGTATGCTCTTAACTTCCCTTAGCTCGTGTTTACCCCGATTGGCATGTTACTTGAGTAGATGTGAGGGGAGGTGTATGTTACATGAGCTATTAATTTCTTAAGAGGATTGTGCTAGTAGAATATCAACTTGCACTACCTCTGACAGTGAAAGTCCGTGATTTTTTCCATGTGTCATTGCTTAAGAAGTATGTTAAAGATTTTGATCATCTGATTGTCTGGTTTGTATTGCAGGTGGAGCCAGATGGATAATTCCAATTGAAACCTAATTATGTATTTTAGAAAAAAGTGATCATGCTCTAGAACAAGCAATCGAGCAGGTTAAAGTGCAATGGAATCACTTTGGGCCTGATGAAGCTACATCGGAGATGGCAAAACTGATGCGGGCTAAGTATCCTTCATTGTTTACTGGTTGAGGCAAAGAAGTTTTGGTATATGTTTTGGTGTGATTTTTTGGTATATGTGCATATTTATATGCATATAATACTGCCATGGGATATATTATAAAGATCCAATAAGAGGTATGGGTGTCATGCCATTATAGTTGTCATGTTTTTATGATTATCATGTTGGTTTTATTTTCAACAGGGTGATCATTGTAAATACTACATCGAGCTATGTTATAAATATCCATGGGAAATATATTTTATTTTCAAAGGTTTTTCTAAGGTATAGGTGTGGTTGAACACCAAGGACAGTATCCCCTAAGGGGGAGGGTTTTGTAATAGCCCTGGCGAAAATTCCATGTAAAAAAAATTAATAAAGGAAAAATAATAACCACAGTTCTGGGAAACTTATTCCATGTTGAATGTTGGGAAAAACATCCTATTATGGGTGTTCATTTCGATTATTATGGCTAAGGAAATCGGAAAAGGAAATGGCTAATGCATTTGGAAAGGAAAAGTGGCATTTATCGTCATTTATTTATGAAAATAATGGAAAATTGGAGAAAAGGAAGGTGAAAGGTCACAGGTTTCATGTGAGGAGGAAAATGAAAGAAAATAATAGAAAATGAAGAAAATAGAAGCCCAATTGATAAAAAATGCTTCTGAGGATCAATTGGTACCTTTTGTTGGTTAAGTTTTTGAGCGCTCTCTCTATTTTCTCTCTCTCTTTCACTCTTGGACACATAGTTTTCTTGGAGCATTTCAACATTGGATCAAGAAGGAAAAGAGGTAGAAAATATCAAGAAAGGAAGAGTAGGATCAAGTAGCTACAACGAGATTCTTTGTAGGTATATATTTGCATGTGTGGTTTCTTTACTAGATTTGGCATGTCAAGTAAGGTATGCTTTGTCTTTTTATCTTACTACGCAAGAATTCTTCTGTGTGTTAGTAGATTTAATCTCGTCTTGCGACAAGACCGATCTCCCTACTACTAAAAGTATTCTAGTAATAAACAAAACAACAAGCTAATATTTCTCAAGGCATATATATGATCTATAAAAAGCTCTCTAGTACAGTAAAAGATCGACCGTATGTCCACGCAGTTTGAAGTCATTATTATCCCTCGCGCGCTTGAAGGAGTTTTCCTCGTAAACCTGCAGTCACAAACAAGAAAAATATTACATAGCACCTGTATAGAAATCATCATAAACCATGCTTATCATAGTGATCAAGGAATCTATGAAATAAACCATTGATTGAAAGCTTATTGAGAAAAACGAGTATATTTGTATTAATTTCAAAAGAAGAAAACCTTACAACCTCGAGCTCCAGCCGCTGCACAGCTCTGTGGTCCGGCGTGAGTCTCCCTTACTTTGATAAGCTCTCCACCTCCAACCAAGACAAACAGAGGGCAAAATTTCTCCCAAAATTTTTGGCCAAAATGAGTCTAAATCCTAAAGCACTAACTTCAAAATATCTTCAAAGTCGTGAAACTCCCCTCGAGGCTACTCAATCGTCTCGTTTTATAGTGGAAATTGAGAGGTTTCTTGCCCAACTAACAAGGGACAGAACTCTTCTTCAGTGATGTTCCCTGCATCAAGGGGTTAGCTCCATAAGGTAAGGGATACATGCACCTCATAAGAGCGGTTCTATCACCGCAAGATATTTTATGGAAGCTTCTAGAATTCACTTTTATTGAGATTTTTGGAAATTACTTGCGCCTTTTTGATCTTACAGGGATCCACACTTTTAACACAGATAAAGTGCATTCAGGTACGCAGGATAGCTGAACATTGGGTGCGGGACCGCAGGCAAGATAGCGAGAAAGTGCGATACCAAAGTTTAGGAGACTTTTAGGAACTTTTCTCTAATTTTCAAGGCTTGATATGAGGAACTGATAAAAGGACTGCAAGGAGAAGTATGTATAATAATTAGAGAGTTTCATACATAATGTAATGTTAGATGATAATTTTTTAGGTAAATAACATTTTTGTGCTATGTCCGGAATAGATGAACCCAAGTCCGTTTACAGAAGAGTGCAGATTTATCATTTCAAGGATCACCCATGTGGACACCTCACGAAACCCTCGTAAAAAAAACATTATTTAATGAAAAAATATTTATATGTAATCATATCATCACTGTAGGTAGTATCTTGGTTACCCGTACCTAAAACTAACTAGAAACTGATTCAAACTGTTCTGATACAGGAATGATTTTGAATACATCAACAACATAGACATGTGTAGACACAATATGGACACAACCATATTTTTATGAATATTCCACTATATAAATGATAACAAAATTCCTCGCAGCCTGGATGGTAGAAACTAGATCCAGGGCTTGATTTCCACATCTCAAACTAGTATGATTCTATCCATGTGAATGAATGTGTCGAAGTCGAACATGGTAGAAACCACTTGATTACCAGTCAATGATGTAAACTGTTACCAAGTGTGAGAGTAACCACCAGTAATGTCAATGGCTCTCAAAGTAACCAAGATAATCCATGAAATGTGAATGAATGAGTCAGTCAAACATATCACTTAATCATTCGATCGAAGGCCTTCTGCTCAGTGTAACCCAAGGGTATCGAAGGTGAGAAACCTACCATTGACGCATGCAGATTTCAAGGTACTGACGATTTCTGGATCAAATTGCTAGATAATGAGTCGTTGTCGATAGAGTGATCCGGGCTGGAGGAAAGCCCACAATGCGAAATTCATAGATCAAGTTTTGAAATATATTGTCAAGGACCGACTCAGGGCATAGTCAAAATGGAGCGGATGTGTTATTTATTTAATGTTTTATTTGAACTCTGCTCCCTCTTGAACACATAACGACACCGTAAGCATTTGGTACAATTGACCCAAAGCTAATACCCGCAAACCGGCTGAAGACTTATGAGGTTTGATTAATCGTTAGGCAAAGGATTTCCCAACCTGTGGAGATGAAAGTGTCGTGTTCAAGAGTGGTAAACTGCTTTTTAAACAAAGTGTGACAAGTATATTCATTTTCTCTCTTTTTCCCCCACCATTTTTGGCAAGTACCTCTTTATTTTTGACAAGCTTAAGGAGGATAACATTTGCTTGTTATATAAGCTCATCCTTCAGATGAGTCCAACTTAGTTTAAAATCAAACCCTAAGAAGGAGTGGTTCGTTCCCATTTTTAATTGATAGGTCCTTTACTGTTAAATTTTAATGAGTCTAGTATAGGAGAAACTTGGTGTTTTTCAATTTTAGGGAGTCATAAGAAAATCTTAAGGAAACTCACTGTGTAATTTTTCATAATTTCAGTCTCTTAGTCTCTCGAGCCCGGAAAAAAGTATAACAATGCAAGAGAGAACATAGTCCACCGTATTTAACAATTGTAGCACTTTTTTCATAAATAGTCCACTTCTAATGGTAGTAAGGGGACAAACTTATACTAAAGGGACGATCATTCATTTACTTAATAGCTCAATAATCAAGTACTCGGAAATATTTTCATTTTTAGAGAGTTCAAAGGGTATTTTGCAGAGGGGTCCAAGGTTTTTAATTTTTCAGGACTCAAAGAGCCCGAAAAGTGATAAAAGTGAGAACGAGTTTCGCTTTTCTGGAATTATCTTAGTTCGAAAAAAGGATAAAAATGTACTCATGGTTTTCACTTTTTCGTAAGTTTTAACGAGTTCGAAAAAGGGATAAAAATATATTCCTTTGGCCGAATTTCAATTTAATTAACGAGCAGGAAAAGACGGAAAGAACTTGACATTTTCATGTGTTTTATGAGAATGAAAGATAGCAAAATAATCTCCAGATTTTCATGAGTTTAACGAGTCTTGAAAATAACCGAAATTGACTCAAGATAGGTTTCATTTTTACAAAAGATTGAAACAGAGAAAAACTATGCTTCAGAGTGGTTTCATTTTTACACAAGCTTGAAACAGAGAGAAAACTGTGCTTGATGCCCCCTAAGCGTAACTGCTAGAGCGCATGCCCCCCCAGCTTCATTTCATTCAACTAAGTACACTAGTAATAAATAGTTGGATGGAATGAAGGTTCATTTACGAGATCATATGAAAGACCCTACCTAAAACTATAAGAAAATTATGCAAAACTAACCTAAATATACGACTTAACATCTATGAGATCTATTCAAAGACTCGACTCAATTAGGGGAGGATTTGTTTCATTTTTTAACGAGCTTGACACAGGAAAAGAACTATGCTCATGGCAACGTGTTTCATTTTTTAACGAGGTTGACAGTAAAAGGAACTTTCCTCTTCTACATGTTTCATTTTTTTTACGAGGTTAACACCGTAAAAGAAACTATCCTCGTATCTACTTTCTACAATCTACCTATATAACCTACTGATTCATTTTTTAATGAGGTTGACACAGGAAAAGAACTGTCCTCATACCTGATTCATTTTTTAATGAGGTTGACTCAGTAACAGGAACTATCCTCCCATCAACCGAGATGAAATTTATGCTCCAGGCTGACACAAGAAAAAGAACCTGCTCCTCAAAATTGATTCATTTTTTAATGAGGTTGACCTGGTTTGAAACACCATCTCACCAAATGTTTCATTTTTTAATGAGGTCGACACAGTAAAAGGAACTTTCCTCATACCTGATTCATTTTTTTACGAGGTTGACTCAATAACAAGAACCATCCTCACTCTCACTGAATCATTTTTTAACGAGGTTGACACAGTAAAAGGAACTTTCCTCAGACTCACTAATTCATGGCTTCCAACTGGAAGAAACACATGTCAATGGGCACACCTTGATCATGGCTTCCAAGAGGTCTTCATCAGAAGGAATAATAGTTCTTTGGAAGGAACACATGTCAAGGGACTCAAAAGGGATAAGAACATCACGTTCAAATAATCCCATAGAGTTTTCCATGTCAATTACCAGATCTAAGTCAAAGGAAGACGAGCAAACAGTGAGAGGCTCGCTTACATCGGTAACTGAAAACATCGGACTAGTTGCCACATAATTAACCCGTGGCGAGGTAGATACCACTTTCGTATGAGGAACATTAAGGGATGTTGGATTATTGGTAGTCAAAACAAGACTAGGGAACGAAAGTTGGTCTACAGTCACAATATTTCCATTGTGAGGGAAAGACATCACGTGAAAGAGTGTCGATATGACAGCTTTCATTGCATAAACATAGTCTCGCCCAAGGAGTAAATTGAAATCCAAGGGACCTCGAACTACCATAAGATCAATACAGACAGTTTTACCTTCCAAAGTAATAGAAAACTTAGGAAGGATCCCTAAAGGTTCACTAATGGTTCTATTAAAAGCTTTCAGATTCTGCGTAATAGGCACAAGCTGAGGGGAACCCAAAGCTTTCCAAGCAGTTGAGGATAAAATACTAACAGAAGCACCTTCATCTACCTGTGTGCGGTGTATGTCCCTACCACCAAACTTGACAATGATTTGGAAAGGGATGGAGGAAGGAAGACGAGGTTCTGTCAATCTATTCCAATCAAAGGAAAAGACCTCAGTACTTGGAGGGGGTTCTGTAGAAACAGGTGAAATTCCCCCCGGCGTAGAAGAATCTGATGTAACAAGAAGAACCTGAGCGGTATGAAGTTCATTCTCTACAGGGAGAATGGGATCGACTGAATGTGAAATCGAATCGACCACTTGATCAACTAATGGATCATCAACCTGAGTGATATGAGTTTCACTCTCCAATGGAAGAGTGGGATTGACTGTACTTGAAATTAGATCAATCACTCCGTCAGTTGACGGTAGGTTGGGAGAAAGTTTACGGTAACTAGTTGGAAATTCTTGCTGTGGAACAGTAAGGTTTTCCAACAATTTTGAGGCTTCATCCATGTGAGGGCAAATGTGAGTTTGATGACTCCCTTTGCATAACTTACAAGGAAACCTAACTTTACCCTTTTTCCCAGGAACCTGACTATCACTGGTTGATGGATCAATGGAAAGTTGATGAGATTTTTCTAACCATACTTCCAAGACCTTTGGAATACCGGGACAATTGATAAGGAAGTGGTCACCCTTACAAAGCCTGCAAGGGTATTTGGGTTTACGATGCATGTTGGAGGTTTCCTCAACACAACTAACACTTATAGCCATGGTTGGTTGGTTGACTTCTTTCTTATCTTGCTTCTTCTTCTTCTTCTTCTTCCCTTTCTTCTTCTTCTTAGCCACCTGGTTACTAGCGTCAAGGCTTTTACCAAGCGAAGAGGAAGAAATGGAGGAAGAAATATTAGGTGAAAAAGGTAAAGGGTCAATAGAAGGTTGGTGATGTTGAGATGGTGAACTCTATTGAAGTGAAGCATCCGGTTGAGGTGGAACAATTGGAGTATTCAAGCAATTAAGCTGAAAAGAACAATAATTTTAAACCCATTGTGTAGGACCAACATTTTAAACAAGGAAAAGTACTAGGATTTTCTGTTAAGAGAATTTTTGGTTGGTATATTCCTATAAATGCTATTATATTCAACTGAGTGACCATTAAAATTTAAAATTAAAATTGAATAACGTTAACTACACTTCAACAATTAAAACTATAATTAAAAATTATAATGGTCTCAGCAAGTAAAAACAAACAAATTAACACCGCTATCAAACTTAGAAGATACAAACCACACACAAACAAAGAACTTCCCATACCAAACACTAGAATATGAGAACCAAATCCGAGAATTTAACATGTTAAAAGGCGTGCTAATAGTTACTCCATGTTCCCATTAATGAACTTAATGAAACAGACTGGCACAAGTTTCTTCACAAACCATCTCGAGTGAGGGGCCCCCCCGCAGAGTCCAAGTGACCTGAGTCGATGTCCGGTCGTGCTGAAGCGAGACTTTCCTTCACCGCCACTAGGAAACAATCTTTGTTTACAGACACACATACACAACAAAGAATAAATACAACTGGGGGAACAGTCTACGATCCGATTCCACGCGCAAGGGCAGAGTAACAAAGCTCTAACTTTATAGATCTCGACATACATGAACTTTATAATACCTATATAGTCAAGTCACTACATTTATGATCCTAGGTTATCAGTTTAATGCAAAAATATTTATCTTTCCCAATGAAAATGTAATTGATTGTCTCAAAGGTTCGGACATGATCTCGTGATTGACTTCTTTCGAAGAGAAGCTTCGCATTGTACCAATTACAATTGGATTTATTTCACTGCAAGATTTCTATTCATTTACTAGTTTTTGCTGCTTAAAATTTGAATTCCAACCTATTCAAAAGTACTAATCTTAGCTAGACTGTATATTCTGCAAACAAAAAAATCAATACACTTTAATTAAGGCCAAGGTTTATACTCGTTATTACCAGCATGGCAAATGGATATGAAACCAATGAAGGTGAATTCAACCAAAACCAACAACTCTAATATGATAATGTAATCTTTTCAATTCGATGAATCCTACCTAAAGTAAGGAAAGAGTTTCCATTCACTTCCAACAATGCAAAGATTGATAACTAAGAGAAAATATAACAAATTCTCTAATGCACTAATTTCATCAATAAAAACTAATGCAAATCAATCCCAAATTTTTTATTTTGTGTTTTTTAAAACAAACATAAAAACATCTAAATTCAAATCAAAGAAAAAAAATCTAAATCAAAGTACTGATTTTTAATGCAATTATGCAGCTTTTAATCAGTACCATTTTTCATTCATATTCTGAAAATGAGAATTCTAATTATGCAAATGTGATCTATGAAAGAGAATTCTCAAACACAAGATGATTCTAACAATTCAGAACCAACCATGCAAGCTAGAAATCGTTGAGAATTCCAGACCAAAACACCCAAAGGTTATTTAACATCATTCACTGAATGCCCCTGTCAAGTCGAGGGGGGGAAATGCCACAAAGGTGCTGGGGGCAAGATGTGAAACAGGAAAGACCAGACAAATCCTCCATAAGGAACAAAGAAACTAAATTAAGAATTTTCTCAAAAAAGAGACTCAAAACACCCAATCAACTTACTGAGATTATTTTGAGACAGAAATTATTTTAAAGAATTTAAAATGCGTGATTTTATTAAAAATACAGATCTAGGTAGATGCTAAGAATCCTAAATCAAATCTAAACTAAAATTGAAAAAAGAAATCTAGAGATTTTCCAAAATTTTAACAGGGTCCGCAGGCTCCCAGAAGTAATAGGTGCGGTCCCGCACTGTTAACTCAAGGAAATTGCGAAACTACCCGCACTGTGCAAAAGATCAAAGTGCAGTCCCCAGAAAAGTTCAAGAAAAACATAAAAGATTTCAAAATTAAAAAAAACAGAGAAAAACTAAGCTACCCAGGCAGATATCCATCAATAAAAAACCAGGAAAAACTTTTCCTCAAATCAAAATAAAAAGAGAACCAAAAACAACAAGTTCTTTCCCCAGCGGAGTCGCCAATTTGTCGTGTGGATTAATCGTTTTGCCATTTAAGATTAACTTCAGTACTAAAAGTTAATTATAAACAAACAACCAAAAACAAAGTCTAATCTTTTCTAAGTACATGATTCATGAAAAGCTCTATATGTGTGTGGACTGCATCATGTCCAACGCTGTCGAGCTATTATCCTCGCGCGCTTTGGAAGGAGTTTTCCAAACCCCGCTCACAAACAAGAAAAATATTACATAGCACCGAAGACAGTAATGTCATCATAAACCATTCTTATCATAGTGATCAAGGAATCTAAGAAATAAAACCATTAACTAAAAGCTTATCGAGAAAACTATAGTATTTGTATTAATTCAAGAAGGAAACTACAACAACAGGCCCCAGCGCCCTCGATGTTGCACAGCTCTCGGGTTCGAAGTAGGCCTCGATTGATAAGCTCTGCACTCCTACAACCAAGACGAATAGAGGTATGTAATATCTCCTCACAAAAGTCTTAGTCAACTGAGTCTGAATCTCAACAACACTTAACTTCAAATATTCTAAAGCTTGAACTCCCCTTGAGGCTACCCAATGCCTCTTTTTATAGTGGAAAAGAGGAGGTTTTATGTTCCAACTATGAAGGGATAGAATCCTCCTTCAAAGGGATAAGCTCCTCACATCAAGGGGTTAGCTCCACAAGGTAAGGGATACATGCACCTCATAAGAGCGGTTCTATCACCGCAAGATATTTTCTGGAAGCTTCTAGAATTCACTTTTATTGAGCTTTTTGGAATTTACTTGCGCCTTTTTGAACTTACAGGGGTCCGCACCCGTAACATAGATAAAGTGCGTTCATGTATGCAAGAGAGCTAAACATTAGGTGCGGGACCATAGGAAAGACAGAGAGAAAGTGCGACACCAAAGCTAGGGAGATTTTTAGGAACTTTTCTCGATTTTCAAGGTTTAGGGTTTTGATGTAGGTCTGATATGTTAGATTAAAAAAGGGAGAACAGAAAGAATAATGAGTCTATACACATTAGAAAAATGTCGTGATGAATAATTTTTAGTGTAACAAGGTTTGACAATGTTTTTCAACCTATATTTTCCCTTTTAATATATCCATGGTGTGATGGGGTTCTCATGTTTTTGGTTGAGCAGGATTTCCGGATGGATTCGAAGCTGAAGGAGGTGGATATCTAAATGAAATAACACATGGCATAGTAACCCTTGAACCGGACTGTGGTTTGTGGTAAAGTAAGATAGTGTGTTGCCTCGGTGGGCCTAGGAATCCTTGATCGGTTAATGGAGGGATACATGGTAAAGCCTAAAGGTGAGTGCTCTCCATCAGGCCTAAGAATCCCATGATGGGATATATGGTAAATCTTGGACAGTGGAGTCTCATTTATGGCCTAGTGTCCCTGGATGAGACTATGGATTGTGGTAAAGCCTAGATACTAGGATACAGGAAAATTTCTCATGGTGTAGGTGGAGAAATCTGATGGCATCCATACTTGTTTTGGCCTAGTGATTTGGTGGAGATCATGGTAAAGATTGTTATTACATGTTTATTGTTTTGGCCTAGTGATCTGGTGTGGATTATGGTAAAGTCTGGTTTCTATTGATGAGGGTGAGGCAATTTAGCCTCAGGAAGCCCTGGTTGGTTCTTTTGATTAGAGTCCCATATTCATGCTTGAAAAATGGCATAGGGGTGATTGGATGAAGAAAGAATTGGCTCAACAGATCTATGGTCGGGTGGAACGTGGTAGTCCCATGCCAAGTTTTTGTTTTCCTTCATTAATAAGAATCTCTTTCCTTCGTATCTTATGTGTAAATGTATCGGATTATGTGTGGATTCTATGGTTGATGTATCCTTGATATTTCTATTATTATTATGTTGGTTGTAAGCATGTATTATGAAAATGATGACGTATGGCTCTCATCATGTTTTCATTTATAATGAATGAAAAATGTATCTATGACCTAATAGATGCCAGCTAATGATGTAAGGGAAAAATTCTTCTTAGTGATTCTCAGATAAGTATGAGACCCCTATGCTCAGATATGTTATTTAGACTTGAAGATTACATATTTGTGACATGTTTGACGAAATTCCTGTCATGGATAGTAGGGGTCCATTCAATTCCTTATTCAAGTGTTTGCATTTACATTGTCACTTATCTATTATATTTCAGTTCTAAAAGTGTCATGAAATTATGGGTAGTGACCTGGGCTCTGGGATTGAAAAAGTGGCACAGAAATCGGGGTCACATGCTTAGAAATACTGGGAAAAGTCCCTAGTCGCATGCATGCCATGTTGTGTGTGCGACTTGAGGTTTCTAATCGCACTCTTTCCCATGTCAAGTGTGCGACTGTGGGTTGATACTTGAAAATGTCAATTTTATGTAGGGGCTAGCCTTCTAGAAGGTTTTCATGGCTCCTGGGAGTCCTGTAGAAAGTGTATAAGGTTTTTGTAGATGTGTGGTGATGATTCCACTTCCTTAAGGTGACCTGGGAGGTTGAATCATATCATAGTACCCTCTCATCACATGTTTACCCCATTTTTTCTGGTTACTTGGGTAGGTACAAGAGGAAGGTGTTAAAAATATGTTGGTTGCCTTGATGCTACAGTACACTGAGAAAAACACCTGGGGAGATTACTCAAAAGTATATAAGGGTGGTCAGGTAGTATGACTAAAGGTAGGGTCCACCCTCCTTAGTTGGTGTTGTTAGCACTGGAATCAGCATTTGGATTGTGACAAGCACCTGAACAGACACATCTTAAGCTCAAGGGATTTTCTAATGAATCGATTGAGTTCTTTGGAAAGTGGTTGGATATCACACACATTGAAATAGGTTTTGAAAAAATAATAATCACTCACACATATGAGGGCACTGGTGCATAATGTGGTAGCAAGATTAGTTTTGTAGCTTAATGGTTAGAAATGGAATATAACAGTAGCTATGTAAAACGTAGGTCCACTATTAAGAGGAAATGATGACACAAATTCTAGACCTGAAATGTACAATGAAAAAAAGATTTAAAAAGACTTACAAAGGTCTCACTTTACATTTAAAGGATCCCATAACATATAATGCTTCCAACTAACATGACTAAATCAATCAGGAATGCTTGAAACATCAAGACTGGAAAAAAAAAAAATTCATGTATGCTAGTTCAAAAGACTTATAAGAATATGAAACAAGATTCAATTCAACCTCAAGGAATGGTTATGAACTATCTTCAGATAATATTAAATTTGGAATGCTTGATAACAAGACTTACAAAAACAAACTAATATTTTGTGAAGGTTGACAATTCTGATAGTAACATGAGGCAGAACTGTATAAATCATAATTTGGAATGAAATAGTAAATAATGGAAATACATAAGAAGATGAAAAATACACACACCATACAAATTGTGAGTCCTCAAGAGTACTTATGTATATATTATGTATTAAAAAAAAAATGTACAACACAGTATGTAATGAAAGGTACAACCAATGAACCCTTTCCTCCTTGCATTACATAGTATATATACAAAAAATGAGTTCTATCAAAGCCTCCATAAAAGGTGCAATTCTGTTTTTTGAGACTTTATTACAATCCTCTACATATAGTAGAGCTTATCCTAATCATAAAATGAAAACTGAAATAGAAATGAAAGTAGAACATGGGAGCATGGAGCTCGAAGTCGCTGAGTTGAGGTGGCTAAGTGCTCCTCATTTCTTGGAAAAAAATGCCTCCACAAAAAGTGCAATCTGCCAACTGGAAAGAACACCTGGTCCTTTATCTGCAAAATTGTAGGGGTGGCTAACTGAAACGAGTAACCAACTAGAAGATACCTTGACAAGATGAAACATGGAAAAATATCATCATCATTGAGGCTACATTCACTTTAATACCATTTAGTGTCATTCTTTTGAGGAAAAAACCAAAAAGCAACCTCTTCCCCTCATACAAAATCCAAAAATAATAGCTACTTTTTCTGAAAAGGGTAGCTATATCTGAAAATGTTGTGTATAAGCCAAAAATGACATGTCTCTTAAGATTTTCAAGGTTCTGTATATTTAATCATCAGATATATAATATAGAAGAAAAAATTCTAATAACTTCAGCCTTGGTTACCCTTTTTTTTACTTTCTCTTCTGTGCTTCTTTTTTCTGCTGAATATTTTTCTTCCTAGGTTCATTCTCTAGGCTTTCCTCAATGTTTATAATTTCATCCCAGAGAGCAAGGTTGGCTATGAGTTTACTTTTTAATCTGAGCTTGTTCTTTGGCCTAGTGTGAGGCCTTTGAATGTATGGGTTTGGAATATATAAAGGCCTCTTTCTACCATGTATGACTCTGCTTGAATGTCATTCTTCAAACTCTAACTCACTGAACTTTGTCTCC
This sequence comes from Pinus albicaulis, assembly GCA_034641835.2. Lineage (NCBI taxonomy): Eukaryota > Viridiplantae > Streptophyta > Pinopsida > Pinales > Pinaceae > Pinus > Pinus albicaulis. Next base: position 541,552,301 of record CM076576.1, on the reverse strand, counting down.
CTGCTCTCCTCCTTAAAAGATGAATATGAATGAATTACAATTTTCTTCTTCCCCTTGGCTGAAGAAACAATAGATGATAAAAGCTGAGCTATGGTAGGTTCTTGCACTGTGATAGCATCTGAAACTTTGCTTTTCCCCTTTTTAAGTGAGGAAAAGACTTGTGCAAGTGTAGGCTTCTCTGGTGTTGAAATGGCATTGTTTTGTTGAGTCTCTTGTCTAGCCTCTAGAACAGGGCTTGATGTCAAGCTTTCAGGGCTGACTTCCACTGAAAGTCCCTCTTTCATAATGATTTTTCTCCTGTGTTTACCCTTTGAAGAGGAAGCTGCCTCTTATTTGCTCTTAGACACATTGTTTTTTTCAAGTAGGGTAGCTTTTTGTTTGAGTTTGTTTCTATACTCCTGCATGAAATACCTCAAGGTCTGTGGCTCCTTGGATGAATTTCTAGTGTATAACTCCTTGGTTGGTTTCACTATTGGTGCAGAAGTAGTGGTTTGAACACTAGAATTTCTGGCTGAGTTCCTAGTATGTCTACTAAATGATATTGAAGATGGACTAGCTTGTGAAGGAGTGAGTTATAGGGGTAGGGCTTGACTGCTGCTCTTGGGTTTTTAACTTTCTAGGCCTTCCTACTTTTCTCCTTGAGTAAATACTGCTAAATCCTACATCTGCTAAAAACTTCTCCCATGTGGTTCTTTTCTTTCTCAGGTGATAAACTACCAGTATCTTAATCAAACCTCTGTGATAGAGATTATGAAGGGAATAGCCTGAGGTTTTCTATATCTTTCGAGGCATTGATAACAGAGACCCATGAAGGAAAAATGGTAGATTCATAGGTTTAGAGACAAAGATATGATCTAGAAACCTCATCTGGTATTTATAGACAGTTGAAAACCTACCCTCACAGGTTATGTAATGTTGTACATTAGTAATGGCATGTTGCCACTCCAGTTTAAAATATGAAATACGAATGGTAGGAATCCAACCAATATGTTCATGCTAAGGATATATATATATATATATATATATATATATATATATATATATATATATTCGAATCAAATTTAAGCATAGTTTTGTTATTCTTATGCCAAGACTCACCTGTAGCTGAAGTTTGAGTTTCCCTTTCAATGATGGTTTCGGTGATCTTGAAGGTCTGAGAACCAATCCTGATCTTTTCTCCATTGAATGTATCAACAAATGCTTGAGCTACTGCCACATTTTCACCTGAAAAAATTCCTTAAAAATTGATACCACCCTGTTGTTTTGAACTTAGACTTAGCACGATGGTGAGCAAAACGAGTGTTAGTTGGATCTGAACAGTTCACGTTACCTCCTTTGCCCATCCTGCTATCAGTTAACCTAACCACTAATGCACAATTGTAAAATGAAGAACAACTACCCTCCAAGAAGCCCTAACTTCTAGCACTTGTTAATAGATTGTTTTTAACTAGAGGATAAGAAATTTATGTTGCAGCTGTCACAAGAGTGAACGGAGGAAGAGATTTGCATGCCCTAAAACTCAATGAGAGGGAATGAAACAAAAACAAAATTATTTAAACCTGTTGCCAACTCATTTCACTGAACTCCATCACATTTTTTAATAATTTCTACTCGTACTACACTTTAATACATTTATCCTTTAATGAGTAGAAATATATTTGCGTAATCTTAGCAAACAAATAACCAACCTTTTAATGTATCCTCCAATTAAAAATAACCACCTTTCAGGTGAGCAACATCTCTTGTTTTAACGGTTCTTGAATATTTGAATAGTAGTATTTGTTTCACCTGAATAATGCTCCCTTTGTCTCCTTGTACCAATTTTGCAGGTAATAGCTAATTTTTTGAAAAATAAATCTATTCCCGTGTTACTTGTAAAACCAGAAATTTTGAAGAAGATAATTTACTCTCAAGGAAAGAGTAGTTATTCCTGTATTATTCCTAGCACAACTGATGACACTAACATTCTGTCTTTAACCTTGGATAGGAAAATCATGGTGAATGAATAAGACTTTTGAAATTAAACTCATGACCTTAACCACTGAAAGCAGTTAAAAGACTTATTAAAAGAAAAGTTACCCTAACAACTTTATAACATAAAAAAACTATTTGACTCTGAATTCCTTTTGGATTTTGTTAAAAAGTGATAAAGAACTAATACATTTTAACCCTCTAGGTCTATCCACCATAGGTTATGAGACAAGAGAGGATAAAAAACACAACTTACAATGATGAACAGACCTTGAAATTTTTTTGAAAAATTGCAGTGCTAACAGTGGCTCATATTGGGGATGAAGTCCTCCCTATGAGGCTTCAAGGACTATAGATTCAATGCCTTAAACTGTTAGGACTTTTAAGTTTTAGAAGCTAATGACAGAAACTGAATTTTATTGACTAAAATGAGACTAACTCTATTTACAAACATGACTACCATTGGGCATGGAGTATTATTGAAATGGCACTTTGGATATTTACAATGAAGAAACTGACTGACTCAACAAACAAAGAAATTTTTGAGATAATGACCATTGACTGGACCTCCAGTTAACTGATCATCATCTAAATGTTTCAGTAGAAATGTATTATTTTCTAGAACTTGAGCAACTTTAAAATGCCCAAACCACAAGTTATCAAATTTACCATGATTTCCATGGTCTTATCTTCTTGCATCCCAATGCAATACCAAATCATCTTCTTGGAAAACCTATTTCTTTTCTCTTTTTTCAAAGTCAACTTTTACTTTATCTTTATACCTCTATGTTTTGTCCATCATGGATTCCCTTATTTTCTGAGCTTCTATCAGTTGCATCATCCTTCTTTGAATGGGTTTTGAATTATTAGTTTCATCTTGTAAAAACTTCATAACAGGAAGGGCCCACTGTAATGGCATCACAACATCAACACCATAAACAAGTTGAAAGGGAGAAACTCCAATTGATATTTTACTACTCACCCTGTCTGCCCAAAGAGCATGAACTAGCTGAGTATCCCAATTTATTTTGTTTTCTATCATCATCTTTTTTATAATTCTTACCAGACTTTTGTTTGATGACTCGGCTAACCCATTACCCTGGGGTTAATAAGGTGTAGAATGAGTCAAATCAATGTTATACTTCTGAAAAAAATTGTTCATCTTGGAAGATTTAAAATCCATTGCATTGTAAGTCACCAACTTTTGAGGGCAGCCAAATCTAGACATAATATTTTCCAAAATAAATTTAATTATTACCGTGTCAGTGGTGTTTCCGGTTGGAATAGCCTCAATCCACTTGGTGAAATAATCCGTGGCTATAAGAATCCACCTGTGCTATCCTGATGATGGTGGGGGAATATCACTAATGAATTCTAGCCCCCACTGTTGGAAAGGAGCATCTGCTGAAATGGGAATGAGAGGTAGTGGGGGTAGCTTTTTCTTACCGAAAAACTTTTGAAACTTAGTTCAAGCTTTGGCTTTAGCAAAAACATAAGATAAAAGAGTTGGCCAATAATAACTAGCTCTTAAAATTTTATTTGTGGTAGCTTTCCAATAAAAATGTCCACCACATACCCCTGCATGTATCTCTGATATAGCTTCATGTGACTCAACTTCATCTAGACATCTCAACAAAACTCCTACAGGGTCTTTCCAATAAACATGATTTTCCATTATGAAATACTTAAAAGCCTTCAGTTTAAAAGCCCTTCTCTTTGATTTTTCCATTTATGGAGGACAAATGAAATTTAACAAAAAGTATACTATATCCTTGTACCAATTGGAATAAAATATTTAAGGATAATCAATTATACATTCTTTATCTGTTTCTTCAGCTATCTCCATGTTTAGATTTAGAGCTTTGCAATTTGATTCTGCCATCAAGTGAGCTAAACATTGTCCCTTTATCAACTTAGTAGGTCTGATTTCAATGTCAAATTCCAGAATCTTTGTGAACCATCTTCCCCTCCTTCCATGTGTGTTTGGCGGCAACAATACATCCTTGAAAACAATATTTGGCACAAAAGAAATGAATTTAGAATGCAAAAAATAAACTCAAAAATACTTCAAAGCCTTCACCAGTGCATATGCTTGTTTTTCAACCAAGATTTACTTTAACTCAACATCCCTTAATGCATGGCTAAAAAAATAAATTGGTTTTTCCAAGCCTTACTTGTTCTGTTGAAGTAAAACTGTTGCAATAGTTTCCTTAGAAGCATATGAAAAAGTCAGAAAATTCTTCTCAAAATTAGGGTTGATCAACACTAGAGCTTCAATCAAGGCAGATGTGATTGTTAAGAAAGAGTTTTTTGCTTCATCTTTCCACCTGAACTCTTCTTCTTTCTTCAACAAAGAAATTTATATGCTTAATTAATTTTTCAAAATTTGGAACAAAACGCCTCAGAAAATTAATCTTACCTAAAAATGACTGCAACTCTTTCTTATTTCTGGGTAAACCAATTTTATGAATTGCTTCAACTCTCCCTGGATCAATGCAAATACCACTTTCTGTTATAATATGCCCCAACAAATTTCCTTCTTGAACAACAAAGTATGATTTATTTGGGTTTAAAGACAAACCAAACTTTCTGCACTTATCAAACACTTGATGCAAATGTTTTAAATGTTCATGATCATATTTTGAAAACATTGTTATGTCATCCAAATAAATGAAAATATATCTATCCTTTTCTCCTGCAAAGGCAATTTCCATTGCCTGTTGAAATGTTGCACCTGCATTCATTAAACCGAAAGGCATCTTATTGTACATAAAAGTTCCCCAGGGTGTAGTAAAGGTTGTTTTCTCCGTGTATTATTTGTCAAATGAAATTTGATTGTATCCTCAAAAGCAATCTATCATTGAAAATCTCTTTGAGCCTACAACCTTCTACAAAATATTGTCCATTTTGGGTAAAGGATAGTTATCCTTTAGCGAACACTAGTTTAAATTGCAAAAATCAACACAAATTCTAATTTTGTCATTCTTCTTTCGAACCAGTACTATATTAGCTACCTAATTGGAAAATATTAAACGCAATATTATCTTGGCTTCCCACATTTTTCTGATTTATTTTTCAATAATAGGGAGCAACATATGATTAATATTCCTTATCTTCTGTGCCACAGGTTTTGCTTCTGATCTAAGAGGGATTTTATGCTCCATTATACTTCTGTCATATGTCTTCAAATCACTGTAGGAAAAAGTGAAAATGTCTGCATACTGCTTCAACAACTTGACATATTTAGTTCTAGTTTTTTGAGGAAGAAATTTAGAAACTTTAACATATCCAAGTTGATTTTCAGTACCAATGTTGCAATCAAATGTAATTTCTCCATCTGTCCTACTATTAGGTTTTAAAAAGACATAATTATTGTCAAAAAACCTCTCTAAATGAACCAAGCCTTTAGGAATGAATTTTTTTTGCAGATCAATAATGTCTTTTCCAAATAAATTCTTTTGGAATGGCTTGTTGTTTTGACTTTCAACTGTGTCTTGTTCATTAACAATTTGAATGTTTGAAAACTCCTCTACACATTCCAAGAATTTATGAATTTATTTATCATCTTCAAACACTTGCCATTATTTGATATTTCCAGGAATGGAAGGTATGTTTTTAATCTAAATATCATAGGTTGCTTTAATATCGAGAGGAAGCTTAAAATTACTAGTAGTAATGGCCAATGAACTTTCCATTTCATTTTCTTCTCTGGAAAAAAAATTCAAATTGAATGCTGAAAAATAGTGTTTAATAAAATCCTAGACTTAATTTATGTAATTCTTCAATTTTAAATTTTTACTTGATAGTTATCTCTCACCTATTGTACCACCGACTCTGCATCACCAAAAACAATCAATTTCTCAGCTCCCAAACCTTGTGTTGCCTTCATTCCCAGAACCAGTGCTTCATATTCAGAAGTGTTATTAGTAGTGACAAATTGTAATTTTATGATACAATCACTACCTATTGAGTGGGATAAATAATAAATATACCATCCCCCGATCCCTCTCTTGATGAGGCTCCATCAAAATACAATTTCCAGATCTATCCTGATTTTGAATCCTACTCTTTTGAGATGAGTAGTTGCTATTTTTTTACTGATAGAAGGCTGAAAATTGTTGTCATCGGCATCAAGGTGTAAAATAGATGACCCTAACTCCTTCTCCTCTGCATATATAAGATAATTTGAGGGCTTTTTCTGATCACTTATGATATAAGCCATCTATGTTTCCCTATACAACCTCCTAAATTCTCCTCCAAAGACTGGGATAGTGGCATATGTCATATCCATTTGAAGAGTACCTCCTAGCTTTTTGGACCAATATTTGGAAAGAAGCATTCCAAATCTAGAAGGTATGTCTGCAACCACTTGTCCATCATTAGACTTTTCATAGGAAGCTGGGTAAGAGAAATTACCAAGTCTTTGATCACTCCTAAACACTTGACCCTTTTGGAGTCAAAAGTGTAGAGGTCATGGTATTTTTTAGTGATTTCTAGTCCTAGCTCATCCATTACTTTCTTAGGCATCATATTATGAGAGGCTCCAAAATCTAATAGGCAGTTGTGCAACAATTTGTTATGAATGTTGAGTGAAAGATAAGAAGGTGGAGAATTATCATCATTTTTATCTTGGACATGGCTGCCTAAAAATATAGTAGGATGTTCATCTTCAAGATTGACAAAATCGAGAGAAAGAGATGGTTGTAGCATACTTTTAAATGACTCTTTGTAGGCTGCATTTTTCAACAATTCTAGGAGTGGGACTAGATATTGATTTTATTCAATTCTGACTTGAAACTGAAATTGAGTGAAGTCAAATCTTTATTTTCTGCAGTTGTTTTGATGATTGGGGCAAGGTTAGGTAATGGAGGAACATCATTAGCCTTTTCCTTTTGTTTGACAACAATTTTTTAAACCTCTTGCTTTTGTTGAGGCTGTTGGAAAACCCCTTTTAACCTCAAAGGATAATTTCTTATCTAATTTTCAGGCTACTTTTTCTCATTTTGAACATGAATATGAGCCTCTTCATAATTTGAAAATAGATTTATCCTAGACTAATATTCATATTCTTGCAAAGTAAAACAAGTTGACTGTGATGTATCTCCAACGAGATTTATATCTTCATCCTACTCTTCTTGTTCTTGTTGATTTTCTTTAGCAATATTATTCAGTGGAGGCTAAACATTTTGATCATTAGGATTTCTTCTTGGGCGTTGTAAAATTTGTTGAGGCTGAAAGGGTCTCCTAAAAGGAGCATAATTTCTGCTTCCTTCATTTTGAATGGGAATAGGAGAGGGCCTATTTTCTAACTCCAGTTTTGTCATCTTGGAAGCAAGATCCTTAATCAAATTAGACATTTGATCAAGCTTTTCTTCAGATTTGAAATTTTTAGAGGAGGAATATGGTTTCTCTTCTTTAATTTTCTTTTTATCCTTTGCTCCCTCCCCCTATTCAATTTTTAGTTTGTTTGAGGCCATAAGATTAGACTGCACTCCAATAGTAGCCTCCTACATACCGACCAATGTTTGTGGCTTCTAATCTCTCAACCACGATGAAAACTTGGAGTCTAAGGCATTGGCAAAGGTTACCATGGCTGTGGTTTCAGGAGGTTTGACTTCTACAGGAATCTTTTGATATAATTTATTGAATCTCTTTGTGAAGTTTGCCAATGACTCATCACTATTATTTTTTGAAGCCCCAAACTCCGTGAGATAATATAGGAAATCCTTCTAGTCACCCCATTGTTTTAAAAAAACTTCCTCCAAAGCATGTATTCCTATTACTTAATTTGGTGGAAAATTTCTGAACCACTTTTGAGCTTCTCCATCTAAGCTCTGAACAAAAATTATTGACCAGACATCTTCATGTTCAATGTTTTGGATATCAGCATAACTATAAAAGGAAAATAGGTGTTCTTCAGCAGATTCTCCTTATCTCTCCCCTGTGTATTTAGGAAAATATTGTATATAATCCCCTTGAGGAAGAGGATGCAAAGGTTGACGAAGGGCGAGTGGTGCATATCTTGCAGCAATAATCTGCTACATTATTGTAGGATCAGGATGAGCCATGAATTGCTGAGGTAAAAATAATGGAAAACTCGTTGATGCAGAAGTTTGAATGCTGCAGAAGTTTGAATGCTGGAAATTTCAATTTGTGGATTTGAAAACAATTGATTTTCAAAGAAATGGACAACAGAAGGATTTATTTAAACCTCTCCAAGAGAATTAGTTTCAGATGTATATTCTTGAAGGATTGGGGCAGCTTCAAGTTTGTTCCACTGAACTAAAATGTCAGAGAGATCAAAGGTTAAAATTTCAGGAAGGTTACCTCCTCCTTGATGAGAAGAAGATGAGCCAATAACTGGGTTTTGAGATAAAGGAAAATACTCTTGTTGTGGGTTGAAAGAGGATGGATATTCAGGATGATTTTGAAGAAAACTCAGAATTGTTTTAATTTCTTCTTCAGTTAAAATAACCCTATCTAGGAAGGGTGAAATTTCCAATACTTGTTCTAATGTTAGCACAAAGGTTTCTAACTTTTGGTTTTCTTCCCTCACTCCTAAAACCTCTGATTTATCTTCTTTCACTGGAATAATACTTGTTTCTGATTTAGTAAGTGATTAATGAGAGATACTTTCAACTGAATCTAATATAACATCATCTACTTTTCCTTTTATGGAAGTAGTTTGAACTTGAAATATTTTAGGAGATTTCTTTGAAACTAAAATTTATTTAGGTTGTGAGACAAACGATGGTACCTTTTCTTTTGGAATGTACCTTGAATGAAGATTTTTCACTAAATTTGATGTAACTTCAGCTGATTTCTATTTCCCTATTGCATCCTTTATGACCTTATCTGGGTCAGAAACTAGAATCATGGGAGGTGATCTCTGATTTCTTCTTGTTGTTGTAGGTGTTCTTGAAAACCCTCGTCCTATTTTTGGAGTCGCCAGGTGAACCGATTACAATAAAAAATAGGGACTAGTATTTATTCACCTTTAAAAACTAATACTAGGAATTCATGTAAACATTTTGAGAGAATACTGAGTTCAGAATCTTCGTCTCCCGACAGACACACCAAAAGGTGTTAGCACTGGAATCAGCACTTGGATTGTGACAAGCGCCTGACTAGACACATCTTAAGCTCAAGGAATTTTCTTATGAATTGATTGAGTTTTTTGGAAAGTGGTTGGAAATCACACAAACTGAAAGAGGTTTTGAACAATAAGAATCTCTTACACATATGAGGGTATTGGTGCATAATGTGGTAGAAAGATTATGTTTGTAGCTTAATGGTTAGAAAATGGAAGATAATAGTAGCTATGTAAAACAGAGGTCCACTATTAAGAGGAAATGATGACACAAATTATAGACCTGAAATGTACAGTGAAAGAAAGATTTAAAAATACTTACAAAAGTCTCACTTTGCTTTTAAAGGATCCCATAACATAGAATTCTTCCAACTAACATGACTAAATCAATCAGGAGTGCTTGAAACAATGAGACTGAAAAAAACATATTATTCATGTATGCTAGTTCAAAATACTTATAAGAATATGAAGCGAGATTCAATTCAACCTCAAGGAATGGTTATGAACTATCTTCAGTTAATACTAAATTTGGAATGCTTGATAACAAGACTTACAAAAACAAACTAATACTTTATGAAGGTTCACAATATTGATAGTAACATGAGGTAGAACTGTGTAAATCATAATCTGGAATGAAATAGTAAATGATGGAAATACATAAGAAGATGAACAATACACACACCATGGGTAAACTATTGAAATGGTGAATATTTTATTACTATTTAAAAGACTTTATGAAATTAGAATTCAAAAAATCAGATGTTATTTTTTTTTAATTTAAAAAAAAAAAAAAATCACATTTTTTTAATTCAATTTCTCCGCACATCGGTGCATTCGATAGTCAATCACACCAATGCGTTTATATAAAAATCACACCAACCCTTCCAAGACTCCATAATTTTTCAACGCACTGATATGATTCAATTTTTTTCATTTTTGATATCCCAAAACGGCGCGATTATTTTTTTTAACACAACTATGTGGTTGACATTTAAAATAGCACTAAGACGATTGAATTCGTTTTTATTTTTCTAAATTCGGGAAAAAGTTGCGTACTAGTGTTATTTTTTATTTAAACATATCGGTGCGTTTTTATGTGAAAGAGCACTGATATGATAACTTATTTTTGTTTTTTCGGAATTTCAGAAACTGGTGTGGATATTACTTAAATCCCCCAATGCTCTTATTATTTAAACATACCAATGCGGTTTATTCTTATTAGCGCACCAGTGGGGTTTAAAAGCTATCTGAAAATTTATTTCCACATAAAATGGCATATTAATCTCAAATTATTCTTTAGGACGCATCCGCATGAATTACAGAAGTGCAAAGTATGCATTTTCCTCTTGAAGTCTCATTTTCCTTGAAAAATGGTTTCAAAACTATATTGAAATTCATATTGTGGTTATATGGTTCTCGACATTAAATTTAGATATTCACAAAAAATTTTATTTCCAGTTTTTCTCAAATACAGGGAAAAAATCTCAATAATATCAAATGGCCAATTCTTCAAATTCTAGCTCATTCCATATTGTTGATCAAATTCCTTCACGGAGTTTTCCCTTTCCATCTCGAGTAAGTTCATATTTTATTTATATTTCGATTATCTAATTGAATTAATTTTTTTTAATTCATGTCAATTTTAATAAAAAACGTATGTAAATTATTTTCAAGATAAAAATTCAAAATCGATTGCAGATGCAAAAAATATTACTCCATATTGTTTTAAAAAATGCCAAAAGCTCTTATCAGGAGCAACATATCGCAAGCAAATGGTAGATGAAAATGGGAAGCCTCTTCACCCTGCCAATTGGAACATGGCATCTTCTAGCCACAATATTGGGTCAACAATGGTAGTAATTGTTTAGTATACTGAAATTTTAACAAATAAATTGCATTTTCGTGCTTACTAATATCACTGATATTGTATTAATGATGTTCAATATTTTTTGAAATTAGGATTATAGTGATGATGAGCGACCCACCTACCATCTTCTGGTACACCCCACTACAACTTCAAATTGAGAGAAGGTTGCATTAAGAGCAAGACTCAAAGAGTAAGCATACAAATAATGGTTGAATCAACCACCTATTCAATTCCCACTACGTCCAGATTCATCAATTAGGAATGACTACAAAAATAGTATTTCTTCATCGCAAGCTGGAAATGGAGGTTGGTATGGATGATTACTTATGGGATACGACTATCATGGAGGAAATCTTGTTAGATGCATTCCATAATGATGAGCTAGGGGATGTTGCTCATATCACTAATATCTTATTCGAAAACCTGAAATCTGCTTCTACAACCCCTCTCTTTGGACCCGGTGACAAGTCAAATTCTACTCAGTTTGGGACAACGATGTTTTAGTACAATGTGAAAGAAAATTTTGGCATGTAGAATTCATGTTTCTTGGAAATATTAAGGTAATTGAATTTCATAATTGATCAAGGCATTTTGTCACACAATCAAATTTATAAAAAATGGTCATTTTATGAATGTTAAATAATGACATTGTACAAGTATATTCCCCACCAACTGCAAGATATTCAAAGATAATGTTCTTCCGAGTGATAATGTCTTGTTGAGTAGTTGCGAAGAGGAAAAGAATTTTTTGAAAATGCATGTCTGAATGATTGTAATCTATATAGAAGAAAATATGTAGACAAATATATATGTCTAAAATGTGGGCATGACAAGTACAATCATTCAAAAAAAATGGGTAGATCACATAGTCATCCTCATAAGATATTGATGCATATTCATGTAATCCCAAGGATTCAACGACTCTTTCGTTGCAAATAATTAGCTATGTTGCAGGGATGGCCTGCCTCACACAAAATTGATTCAGGAGTTATGTGAATCCCAACAGATTCAATAGCCATGAAGCATATAGAGGATACATGGCCTGAAAAATTCAAGGATGAGGTATGAAGTCTACAACTCAACATATCCATGGATGGCATCAACCCATATTCCCTACCAACTATTATGTTTGCAACGTAGTAGTGATAAAAAAAAATACCTCCCCATGGTCGTCCTTGAAGAATGAACATCTTATGTTGTATCTCATAGTCCCTGGAAGAAGACAAGTACTGAAGAATATGGTCGTCTACTTACAACCATTAGTGGATAAATTTAAGGAATTATGGGGAGGGATACATGTGTATGATGTATTAAGGCCCATCACAACAAATAGGAGTTTTACATTGTATCACATATGTGTTTACACCATACATGATTAACCAAGCTTAGGAGTTTTCTATAGAAAATTACATTCTTATTGATTTTTTTAGTAACAATATTGTTTCACATATTGATTTAATTCCTTGCAATTGTTTAGATCTTCATGGTCTCTCATGCACCGACATGTATACAATAATTTAACCGGTCTTGTGACAAAAGGGTATCATGGATGTAAATGTTTTGGACCTTCTCTGAAGGCTAGGTGGTTCGACCGCCTATGAAATACGGTGTATTAATTCTCCAGGGTATTCCTCACTTAAGAACACCCTTACATAAGAGAAACATCTTCTTTCAATGGTAAACTAAAGAGAACCCAAAGACATGCAATAATGACACCATTTGTATGGCTTAGAGCATATGAGATAAAGAAATTTATTTCAAGGGAGTTATTTGCAAGAGAGATATAATAGAAGCACTTTGAAATAGTAGCATAATACTTTGGAGCAACAGAACTATTCAAAATATCAAAATCTAAAAGGAATGGTGATTAACTCAAAAACTTGCAAAGTAAGTTTTAAATTGTATTGTTTATTTTACTAATAAAAATTTACAATTTTTGTTAACGTTTAATTAAAAGAGAGATCATTTGCAAGAGAATATCAAATCATAGCTGCAAAATATTTTGGATCCGCCGAAAGATCATAAGTTGGAAGGTATGGTCATTCACTCAAAACTGTGGATAGCAAAAATATTAAATTCTACAGTTGAAATATTTTATAATTTTTGTTAGATTTATTTACAATTCAGAAAACAAAAAAAAAAAAATTAAAAACCATGTATTCCTATAGGATTTACAAGGAAAAAAATTTACAATCTATGTTCCTTTTTCAATTTAATTAAAATTCAGAGAAAAAAAAAACAACTTTACTTAAACCCTTGCTTCTTCCTGCAAAATTTCACATTAGGGTTTAACTTTCTCTACCACTTCACAATTAGGCTTTTTCAATTTAGGCATTTTAGATTTAACAGGTTTGTGTACTTACTATATATATGGTGTTTGACATATAAATTATTGGAATCACTTATTGAATTAGATCCAAACCTTGTCGACCCTCTCTATTTTTTTTAAAACGACTATATGTTGTGTGGTGCACCATCTATAACATAATGCACTGGTGCTACCTAAGAAATACAACACATCGGTAAATTATAACACTTTCGATTCTATCTATTTTTTTCATTGTTTCTCTTGGTGTAATATAACACACCGAGGCACCTATTCCTAATAGCACAATTATATCATTGTAGTGCATTGAGCCTTACAAATCACATTGTCAGCCCTCTCTAATTTTTAAGAAATGGCTATATGTTTCGCGGTGCCCACTATGTAGCATAATGCACCAGGGCGATCTAAGTAAAACAATGCACCGATATATTATAACACTTTTGATCCTATCTAGTATTTTCATTGTTTCTCCTGGTGTTATATAACATACTCGCACACTTGTTCTTAATAGCACCGTTAAATCATTTTGTTGCATTTAGCCTTACAAATTGCATTGTCATCCTTCTCCTTTTAAAAAAAAGGTTATATGTTATGTCGTGCACCCTTTGTAATATAATGCACCTGGGATACTCAAGTAATTCAACGCACCGATATATTATAACACTTGATTTTTTCCAATTTTTTCATCGTTGCTCTTGGTATAATACAATGCACTGGCATGTTTGTTCCTAATAGCACCATTAAATTCTTGCAATTCATTTAACCTTAAAAATTGTACCGTCCTAATTTAAAATTATTTTTAAGAATAAATTTTCCATGAAGGTGCCAAAAAATTAAAATCCTTGTGTATTTAATCTTATAAATGCACCAGTGCGTTTATTTAGATAAACACACCGGTTACCAGATATTTTTTTTGAATGAAAATTATTTTATTTTTTTGTAAAATATATATAATGCCTTTTTTATTGAATGGTATAGATTGTATATTGATAAAAAATGTCTCATAAGGTCTCAAGTAACAAAAATACTGATCGACACAATGCCAACACATCAAAAAAATTAGAGAAGATTAGTTCTTTGTAAATTATTTACAAAATTAATATGTTTGAACTATATGTAATTTTAAATAATATGTATTAGATGGTGTGTGTCATGAATATCCTCAAAATGAAGAAGGTCGATAATATTATTTCTAATCTAAGTGCAAAAAAGTGTAAAAGCCTAATATAAAATTTGCAAAATGATGAATCAGGTGAATGAAAAAATACTATTCAATATGAGTTTTTTTTTTTTTGAATTTTCATTAATAATATACTTAATAATATTAGATAACATGTTTCAAACAATATATTAATTCATATATGTTTAATGTTCTACATGGAGAAACAATGAAGGAAAAGATCAATGTCATTCTAAGAAAATAAAAAAATTTAGGTCATGTAAATGACGATGAATTTCTCTTTCAACAGAACAATTGTTGAAAGAAATCATGAGATTTGGTTTTGAAATAATGTGTATAATTCACGAGTCACTTCTTGCTATGTTACATTGCTTTTCAATTTACATTGATCTATATTATTTATTTCAATTTTCATTATTCTCACCAATGTGGATACACTCATTACACTTTATTTTTATGTTTTCAGATGGTATAAGAGCAAGAAGATTAAAAAAATCGACGCAATAAAAAAAAATTCCTCCAAAATAACCCAAGTAATGGAAGTAGCTAGAGCATTGATATCAGTTCCAACGAATAATGATGATATATTAGGGTATCAATGCAATATGTTGTATTTTTTGAAATATTTTTCTGTCAAAATAAGACATTTTGTTTAATGTAATCATGGTCATAGTGTCTCAATTGAAAGATAAGTGGTGACCAATAACAATCTCATTTTATATGACAAATTACCTCTTCTTGATATATAATAAAATACATTTTAATTTATTCTATTTTGTTATCAAGTGTCATTGTGAAATGCTACACCATTGATTAAATATATTGATGATTAAATATTATAATAAGAGATGTGAAATCTAGTAATATAACAAATTAATCCAAACATCATATATAAATGCAATAATCAAATATTAATTTATATGAATATTGTTATAATATATATGTCGATTTATCAATGAATAACGAATTTAAAAAATTACAATAATTGCACTGTCATAGGTCTATGTCTCCAAAAAAGAGAAAATATCATACAAAAATATCGGTGCATCTATAACATAAAAAAGTATCATAAAATATCATATTTTAGCATAAATGGTGCATTTTCGGAAAGAATACATCATTGGGCCTTTTAGATCTGCAAGCACCGATATTTTTCTTAATTAATGCCTGGGTGCATTGTAACTCTTAATGCACCAATGCTTTCATAGAACTAACACCCCCCGATTCTACAAAATATTATCTCCATTCTCAATGCACTATTAAAATTAACAACACCGGACCCTCTATATAACAAATGCATTGATGTGTTTATGTAAACAAGACGTGTCGATGCTGCATCTTTAAGACAAAGCACCAAAATTGCAACTATTTTTTACATGCCCCGTAGTCGTTCTTTCATCAAAGAATGACCAGGGATTTTTTTATATAAGCACTTGTGCGATATAAGTTTCGAGGTCTGGTGCTCTTTGAGTTGAACGCAAAGGGGATTTGTTTGTTGTAAGCACTATGGGGGTATAAATTTAAGGTTCAGGTGATCTTTTAATTAAACTCCCTGGTGATTTTAATTATGTATGAAGCCCGATGCATTTGTATAAGTAGCGCACCAAAGTTACTTGTTCCATAAATCGCACCAAAAAAAAATATCCGCTAGAACCTCTAACCGCCCTGATTTTTTTAGTTGTGATGAAGTTCCATTATAAGCTCTGCTAAAACATCTGTTTCCAAAAACAAATGTTTTAGCGGATGTTTTTTTGACAATTTTTGCCAATTTTATAACACTAAAAACCTCTGTTATAACCTTTGCTAGAAGGTATTTTCCTTGTAGTGTACCGGCATCATGAAAAAAAGAGAACCAAACACATAAATGCATGTACCATGCATTCAAAAACTGACTAGGAAATCACACATGCAATCTGTTAACTGCAAGTCTTCCCGATGAAGCTGCTTGATCCAACCTTCCCTGCTTGTCCTTTTGATTTCCTTGTTCTTCCTTTTCTTCTGTTGTCCTTCCTTTTATTTCATTTTCCAATACTAGGGTTCTCCAATAATTATTTAAGTGTGCAATAGTATGAGATAATAGAGAGAGCTCCAAAACTGAACTGAAAAAAATGTTTTGAACTAATCCTCAATTTCCTTTTTATTATTAAGGCCTCTATTTTCTTCAATTTCCTCTATTTTTCCTTCAATTCCCCTCTCATGCAAAGCTTTGACCTTTCATCTCTCTTTTGTCCTATTTTCCTTTATTTTCATAGATAAAATGCCAATTAATGCCTCTTTTCCTTTTCCAATGCCTTTGCTAATTTCTTTAGCCATAATAGAATGAAATGACACCCACTATGATGCATTGCCCAATATTCAGTTTGGAATATGTGTCCCATGACCTTGGTCTTATTTATTTTCCCTTATTAACTTTATTACAAGAAATTTTAACCTGAGGTTGTTACAGTTACCCATTAAAACCTGTACTAAAAAGGTCTTTTGATAGTTCTCTTTTCAATTTCAGGCATAATTTTCACTAAAAGAGCATGTGATTTTCTTCAAATGATGACAATATTACCTTAGTGTTGCTAATTTTTAGTTTAGGAGGGATTTTTTGGCCTCTTTTAATTTTTAGTTGATAATACCAATGTAAAGGAAAATCAATGTTTCTTTTAACCAAACAATTTATCTAGAAACATCTTCTTCAAAATTTGACCTCTTAAGCAATAATTAAGAAATGATGCTTTACAGTTGAGGCCTTGGTAAGTTGTAAGCATATAGACCAACACAACAAGTGTTTAATGATTTGAGATCATACATGAATTAAAAACAAATGTGGAGAAAAAATTACAACAAAAATATTTCCCATTTTGGAATAATGTTAGAGTGATAAAAGAGAAAAAATTATAATATGTAGCTTACAATAAATATTGAAAAATATATTAAAACACATATTGAAGGTTTTTGGTGTTAACTCATGTAAGCCATCTACCCTATGTGACAATGAACCTTACACCTACTTAAGTAATATAGGATGGTAGGGAACTTTTTTTCTTCTAATTAAAATTAAAATTTTTGGAGAATCTGTAACTTTGACCACATCGTCTACCACTATTACACCAGATACAACTATTTCATAAATTCCACAAAGGGCCAGTTACAACATATCTCCAAAGACTTGAACCCACACAACTAGGGAAACCAAATGTTCACCAAACCACTTGAGATAAGATCCTTTGACTACAAGATGGTAGGGACTTGACTAACCAAGCTTCTACAATATATGAATCTTTCATTTCTTGCACTTGGTAGTTGCATATTGATATCAAATTAGTTTCTTAGTGTTTCTGTAAAATAGTTACAATATATCTAGACTTTGGAGGTTAATGGCAATGAGAGAAACAAACCCAAAGGTTCCAGATATTAGCACAAGGAATGAGATAATTCAACCTTAAGCCTCATACATGGTAGATCAACATGAAAATGTACTGGAAGATGAATCAAAAGAGATATTTGTAAAATTATAAGAGTGAGTCTCGAATATCTCCATGAGTATGGAAATTTAAATGGAAACTCTAGAAACCTTCAAGGAGGAGGTTGAGTATAACAAGAAAACCAATTCTCATGGAAACCATAAAGATGAATAAGATTCAAAGAAAGAAAAGGCAATATCAAATGATATATGTACTTATCCTTTGTTCAAAGTGGAAACCAATGTTGTTAATTTTAATCATTAGATGTGGAAAGTAGAGGTTTTTAGAGGCCATAAAATAAATGTATCAAAACATAACGTTTTCTGAACTAAAGCTAGAGGACCATACCTGAACATTGTAAGAAAGTTATACGACACTAAGGCTAGAGGGTGTTAATGAAGTTGTAACTAAGTGGGGGCTATTCAAAACCGAATCATGTCTTATTTCTTTCCTCTTGGGAGTGATAAATAAAAAAGGACTATTTAGAAATACTACCAAGGGAAAAGTAAAAGTGTACAAGAGTATGCTTACTAGGTTAAATAAATAAATAAAATTCATTTCAACATATCTCCATAAAACTCGCATATAGTCATCAAGTAATTGAGTATTTTTCATAGTAATTTAAGGAACATTTGAGATGTAAGTAATGATCTTCAATCCTCCGTGTAAGCATAATACTTGAAAACAAATAAGAAGAAATTCCAGGTGGTTCAAAGAAGAAAAAATAAAAAGGCTCTACCAAAGAGAATAACAAGTAGTATAAAGGGAATGGTAGGAATACTACCACTACTTTGCATTAGTGCAAGGATCCAAATAACCATTGCAACCAATGTAATATAGATGATTTCACCAAAGATAAATGTTGGATGCTACATCCTAGACTAAATCCAAGTAACTATAATAAAGAGCATCCCAAGAAGAAGAACACGATAGGTCGAGAATGTCCTCAAATGATTGGTAGTTGAGATGGAGGAGAAGGTATTAATGAACCTGTTCTCATGCAAATGCTCCTCATTCACTCATGCACAAACATATGCTGGATAAGACCTTAAGGAAGGTCAAAGGATTGAGTGTTTATGAGATGGGAGGCTTGAGTTGGTATGTACACGCTCACTATGTCATTTCAATAGGTCCTTGGTCATTTATGATCCATAGAGTAGCCGAGTCTCTAAATTTATAGGGGTCACATAACTATCAAATTTTTTTCAATGTGGTTGCAGATAGTTATGGGATATATATCATTTGACCTTATAAATATTCAATTATAGTATTTAATTTACTTAATGGTGTGTTAATAGCTAATAAATCATGTGATGGGTTGCATTATGTGAGTTATATGTAGATTTGTGATATTTATTGGTACAACCACTTGAATGTCATCCATGAGAAAAATTAGGGTTAATATAGTTGCCCCCTAATGTATGAGGTTGGGAGCATAGCCACCTACAAAAAAATGAGAGAGAGAGAGAGAGAGAGAGAGAGAGAGAGAGAGAGAGCTTAGCTCAAGTGATTGAGAGAAATGTTGTTATCCTCCCCACCTGCGTTCAATTCATGCATATGACATGTTGAGCTCATAAAGAATATTTCTTGTAATGAATTTGAGCCTTCTTTAAATGATTCCCTTAGGAGCGAAATATGTATAGTCTTGTTATAGAATATAAATATATTTCTCACAAAATATCATATTTGTGTGTGTGTAAAAAAAAAAGAGACCATTCCCATGTTTGTGAAGCTATCAAAGAAAAGTACAATATGAGATCGTGGTGAGAGAAGCCAAATCATGAATACATTTTAAAATGATGCTTATATATAAATACATGTGAGGGAATAATGGTTCCAACAAGGGAAAATAATTACAACAAAGAAAACTCTTATTAGAAGTTTGGAACAACATTAAAAAGAGTCATACATGTATACGTTTTTCAACAAGAAATAAAACATAGAAATCATCAATATGTATGAATCTCCACAAGGCAATAGTCAATTAAAACTCAAAATGGGAGAAATGATAAGGTTGAAATTCCTTCATGATTTGAGGCATCCCATCACTAAGGTGAATGGAAACCAAGGTACTGAGGCCTCTAAACCAATCTACATAATAAATAAATTATTGTTAAATTGAGGCCTCTAAACCAATGTACGTAATAAATAAATTATTGTTAAATTGTGTTGGAAATGGGGATGGAGAATATTTATAAACCAACATACATGTTTGAAATAAATAAACAAATATAATGAAACAACACTTGAACATAAATAGGGAAACTTGCCAATAAATAAAAATTTGATATTGAACCTAAATATATAACATAACTTAAATTTGATTTTCTATATATATATATAGTTATTATTATGTTTTTACAGTTGTTATTATTTTTTAAAAATTTTATCATTAGTAATTTTTGTTTTTAAATAATATATATATATATATATATATATATATATATATATAATTTTGTTGTTATTATGTTTTTAGTGTTTATTATTTTTAAAATTTTTATCATTAATAATTTTTGTTTTTAAATAATATATATTATTTAATTGTAAATTTAATTATCCATGAAATTTTTGTCATTTAAATTAATCCTTCACATTTTCATAGTATGATTTTCTATCATAAAGATTACAAATATTACATCATAAAATTCCAACAATTCAATTAACAAAAGCACAAAGTACCATTAAATAAGATAAATGCTCAAAATAAGTGCCTCCTCTTCTTCATTTTGTACATTAATACCAATAAAATAAATGCTAAAAATAAGTGCCTCCTCTTCTTCATTTTGTGTACATATTTTAATCCACATTTTTTATTATGCCACTTAGAGACAATTTCGATGTTCAGTTTTCAAAACTTTATTTATTATTATTATTATTCATAAATAAAATCCAATACCACAACCTGCCAAAACATTTATAAATAAGTGTTACATATAGCAATAGATTCTGGGGATAGATTCTAACGATAAATTAGTTATAAGTAGAGTGGATTTCCATTTAGTTATTAGTTATAAGTATATAACTTTTTTTAATTTCCATTTATGTTCCTTTCATGGTTTTATTATTTAAAATTATAATAGGTATTAGAGTGTGGTGATTTAATTTTTATTTATTTTTTAATAAAACTATGATAATAATGATAGTGGTTAAAGTCTAGTAAAATTAAATTTTATTTAGTGAATTTTAAAATGTTAGATTATGTTGATAAATGTTTAGTTGTCTTATTCATATGTTTAAACATTTTGTAAATTTAGATTATTAGGTTATTTATTCTTTTATAGAAATTTTAATAGAGATAGTTTACTTTAAATAGAACTTTAATTTGATTAATTAATTAATTAAATTTTTATTTTTTTTGTATGTATTGTGTTAAAAGAGGATTATATAGATTAAAATTATTTACTACTGGTCTATTTGTAGGGAAATTTGACTAACAGCATAAGTTCAAAGTTTTGAGGTTGCTAAGACCTCATTTAACTTGAGCATCTTGTAAATAAAAACCCCTACAGACAGGTTTGTTTCATCAAACCTTTATATACGACAACATTTGTAAACAAAAAAGGCTATTAGAACTGTAAACAAAAATTCAGTGTCATAATAACTACTGGCCAAAACCTACAGGTATCTGCATTGGTTGATCACCATCCTCGTCTGAAGAAAAGATGATGTTGGTTGATCACCCGATGAGAATGGTCAACCTGCGATCTATGTTGTCAACTTTGTCCTCCAACTCTGCCAATCTGATTGAATTTCCTTATTGAGTGTCATCACAATCAGTGGGTACTCGTCCCATAAGAATTTTGGTGTTCTATTAAACATTAATTTCTTGCATATAGTAGGAAAATCATGACTGAGTAAAAGTCCATGTATCAAGAATCTAATCATGAGTAGTTGCATCGACATGGGGGTTAGGAATGAATTGTAAGTCGTGGCTCACTTTAAATTCCACTCGTTCAATTTATTTTTGGATAAAATAAAGAATGATTTCCAGATATTAACCCATGGAGCCACAAGCTTCGATTTTAGTGCAGAGTTGTGAGGTAGAGGCAATGTGGCAATCCATCTGGGTAGAGATAGAGGAGTGCCCCCACCTACCCCTTTAGTGTCCAGTGGTTGGCCTACCATGAGCCATGGTTGCGTGAAGAGACAAGGTGAAGGTAGGAGGATAATGGAATAGAGCATGGGAGTTAGGGGTGGCGCAAATGGAAGACCAAGAGGGAGAGGGGTTGAGGTGGGTCATTGACAGCCTGGAGGAGGAGTCTGAGGATTTAGTAGGAGGATGATGTAGCATTGAAAAAAGGGGAGAATAGTTGGAAACCTAGATGCAAATACAACCTAAGGTGGAATGGGACAGACGAGTGAAATGAAGAAAAGAATAGAGAGCACAAGAGGAAAGAATTCCCTAGAAGAAGGTGAGGGTCAATAAAAGAAGGAATGGCGACAAATATGGGGCCTTTCTATAAAAATTCAAGAGAAATATGAACACAAAAACTATCAAACCCACGATTGAGAAAACTTGTGCGAAAAGAGATGGATAAATAATAGAACTGGACCGAGAAAGATATTACCAAACACAGAGCAACTTCCACGAAGAGTTTAAGTCTAAGTACTTTGGTGGATATTAGCAAAAATAAGTTGGTGTTTATAAGCATGACTCCAACAATTATCGGCATGATTAGCCTTTAGCATTGTGCATGCTTTGGATTGTGAAGTATTTCTAAGGCCAAGGATCCTTTAGCGTTGTGCATGCTTTGTCTTGTTGTTTTTCAAATAATTGCACTTATTTGAAAAACAACAAGACAAAAATTGGATCCAATAATGCTAGAGGATTTGAGTTTTATGTGAATCCTGAGTGCCATATAGGATATTGGTGGAAGTTCCCATGGTAGGTGTCCTACATGCAAAATGGCAACACAAATCCGAACACACTATCATTCCAATTATATTTTGAGTGGTGAGGAGCCATTGTGGGTGGCAACCAAGATCTCATGTACTCCCTTGTGCCTCCCGCAAATTTCAAGTGATGTTCCCCCTAGTGTTAACTTAGAGCCATGATTACTAATTTGACTAGACCGTATGCAATGCACTAAGTATATTATGAGTTGTAGTCCCCTTTTTTAGTGATTGTCATATCAAGGGTGGGGGGAGTTGGGAAATTCCCACTCCTAAGTACCTTACATGGGGGCACATAGAACCTTGGTTGAAATTTTTAGATTTTGGCTATATTTAAAAGGATTTCAAAAAATGTTTTTGGATAGAGATATTTGTTGTGATAACCATATTTTGAATAGGGTTCCTACTAAAGTAGTTTTACATGTTACTCTTGAATAAAAGTGAAGTGGAAGGCAACCATACATTATCAATTTCAAGGTATTTGGATATGAAGGTTGGGCACATATCCCTGATAAAAAATAGAAGTTGGATTTCAAATCTAATAAATTCATATTTATTGGTTATATTGAGTATTTTAAAGCTTGAAAATTGTTTGATCCATCCAAACATGATGTCACCATTTGATGAGACGTGTAGCTCAATCCAGTCTCTCCACAACCTGAGTTTGTTGAACCTAAAGTTTCCTGGAAATTTCTTTCATCTTCAATTGAGAATGTGTCCACTACTCCTTCCTCAAGTATTATGAAAGACCTATATCATGTCTCACCTAATGGTTTAAGTGATCCACTTAAATTTATTAAATATACTAGAATTTTTCCCATCACTACTATTCCTCTTCCAATTTGGGCACGAAAGACATTTGAATTTATAGGTTTTGAGATTGGTGTTCCATATAACACTTGAAGTACTAGATCCAATTTTTCTCTCATGGAAAAGTGTTAACCACACATGATCCCTCCACATATGTAGAAGCTAAATGAAAACCCGAATGGGAGAAAGAAATGGCTACTGAATACAGCTCTTTGGTGAAGAATAACACTTGGAACTTTTTCCCACTCCCTCATAGTATGAATCTTGTTGGTTGCAAATGGATTCATAAAAAACAGCTCATTGTAAAAGCATAGGGCCCATTTAGTTACAAAAGTATTTCTTTAGAAATAATATATTGACTATACTAAAAAAAATTCTTTTGTTGCTAAAATGAATGCCTTCAAAACCAACATTTCTCTTGCTGCATTATTTTAATTGGAAAATCACCAAATGGATCTCAAAAATGATTTTTTAAATGGTGATCTTCATGAACTTGAAATTTATATGCAAAACTGCCTAGTTTTATATCCTCTAAAAACTCAATTTGGTAAGCAAATTGAAGAAATATTTATATGGTTTTTAAATCATCACCTAAGGATTGGTATGATTAAATTGATACTCATTTATTGCAGATTGGTTTTAGACAATATTGATCCAATCCAAGTCTATATTTCAAATTCTTTGAAGATGATGCTCTCATGGTTTTTATTTATGTGGATGATCTAACCCTTATGGGAATCCAACTCTCCTTAATCAAAAAATAGAAGAATAATCTTAATAAGTGATTTGAAATGAAAAACTTGATCCTATTGCATTACTTTATTCGTAGTATGGCATATGGTTGATGAGATCTTCCTTTCTTAGCCTAAGTATGTTTAAATTGGATTTCCTAGATTGATTTCATATGGGTCATTATAAGCCTTCACCAACACCATTTTAGTCTTGAGCTCCTCTTTTTGATGTAATACTTTATCATTAACTTGTTCGGAGTTTGATATATATGACAAATAAAATGAATGCTATATTTTGTATTGTTAGCCTGGTGTCCAAGTTTATGCAAAAGCCTCATGAAAACCATTATAAAGTAGCCAAAAGGATAGTTATACATATTCAAGAAACTCTACATTATGGTGTATTCTATTCAAGAAAGGATTTTATTTAACTTATTGGTAGCATCGATTATGATCGAGTAGGAGATACTATTGCAAAAAGGTCTACTATAGGATATATATTTCAGCTTGGTTCAACTACAATTTCATATTTCAATAAGAAGTTGAGAACACTTGAGTCTTTCTTCTTTTTAAGTATAATACAAGATAGCTAAAGAGGCAGTATGGCTTTGGCATGTTGGAAAATAGGATAATACCGGGGGGGTTGGGGGGGGGGGGTGGGGAATCAATATTTTGACCAATTTTAGCAATAAATACACAAATGAAAATATTCAAGAAATTACCATGTAAACAATACATAAATCATATAGAAACACCATAAACATCATGCACATATGAGACACAATTTTTTACATAGAAACCCATAAAGGGATAAAATCACCAATCTTCTTTTTAATTTTGATGAAAATCCAAGCACCAGCTTATTTTTACACGATATTATGCATGAACCAACCTATAGGAGGCTCCAACCTATTTTTATTTGAAAGCACCAACTCCCACTATCTACATGCATCAACATGTTGATCTTTTTCAAGAACCTACCTGAAGGAGACACCAATCCCCTTATAAAATATGTAAATATTTGTTCTATCCAATGCTTATGATAACCTTTTGGAAACAATCTATGTGTTTTTGGTCCTCTACAATTTTCTTATACACAACAACTTCTGCTTTCACTCTATCTCCACCTACAATCTTTGTTTGTCCTTATGTTCCTTATCTTCTTCGTATTTTTTACATTTGATATATTTTTCACTATCTTTTCATGTCCACTATATTTATCTTTCTCTTTCTCTCATGTAATTAATTTGATCATAACAAGAGAAAAAAGTATTAAATACAACTCAAAAAACTGTTTTATATCAATTTCCTCTCATTAGTTGTGTCTTTCACATTCACAATTATCAAGAATTAAATCACTTCAAGTTCATGTTGTTTGAAATTCATTGGTTTGTTCCTTTTAGATTCACTCTGTTTTAAAGTTTCTAGTCTCTAAATATACATCACTAGTTCCCCATATTCACATTAACTTAACTTCAGATTTATTCGCAGTTATGAATTCATCACTCAAACAGCAGTTTCCCTGATCATCAGCTCTTTTACCCATGTGACTAGATATGAGAACCAAGTATTTAACCCTTCAACACTGAAATACAGTATCCAGGTGTTTTTAATTGTGGCATTTATCCTTTGAAATTAGATCATAGATAATCTAGATGGCTCTTCAAGGAATCTGGTATTTGGGTCCTTTTCAAAGTGAGCAACCTTTATTTGAAGTTGAATTATGGATACTCCAGATGCTCTTAAGATTGTTTTGGCCCCATTGTTTAGTCATCAATATGTATACAAAAAATCATTAACCATTGAAATATTTTCACAAACCATCCCCTTGATGTGGATCCCAAGAACGTCTCTTGTCATCCACCATGTCATTTTCTAACATCATCCTACCACAAGGCATCCTTTGAGTGGTACCATGTTTCGCCCACAAATAAGTCATATGGCCACCCAAAAAAATATAAAATCACCTACCACGCATCATACTATCGATGCACCATGTTATCACGTTGGCCTGGTTATTACCACTTGTACACCACTTCACCAGCCATGTCACTCTATCACGCCATCTCGACCTCATATTGCCACATAATATTCATCGTTTAATCATGTTCCTCAATGTGTCACTGCTACCACCTGTTCTGGTACAAAAAAAAAACCAACATCCAATGATTTAGTGTTCCCCTTTGTTAAAAATGTTCAGAAGGTCAGATCTCAAATTCAATTTTAGACTTGGAACCAAGAACTTGGAAAAATAACTTAGTTACTTCATTTTAAATCTATGTGTTTTACAATTTTGTACAATGTGAAACATTCCAAAATGGTGTATGCCCATATTTACCCTTGCATAGTGCATAACTGCAATCAACGGAACCATGAAAAGACTGGGCAGTGTAAAATCTAGATTGGTGTTTTTTTATAATTTGAAAAGTTTTTAGACTTTTCCAAATAGGCATATGTTCCAAAATTTCTCCGAAGACACATATTTCTTAAAAAATCTAGATGGACCTAGATGTCCCAGATATTCTTGAATCTCCTGAATATTTCCTGAAGTCCCGAAGTTTTTATTGTTAAACCTGGTTGTTCTTCAAACCTTCATTTCTCACCAACTCTTAGGAATTTTCATAAGTGTTATATGCCACTGGAAAGGTCTCTGAGAGGACTACATAAAAAACCACTTAGTTTTCTCATATGAGCTTAGGAATTAAGGGAAATGTCTTCAACTCTATAGCCTCCATTCTTGACTCGCCAAGCTCCATATGAACTTGACACAATCAACTAAAACTACCAAATTTGACATCAATGAAAACACTCTTTAACATCAATGAAAACACTTTGCTCAACAATCTCCCCCTTTGGCATTGATGGCAACACATCCAAACATTTTTGGTCATTGATTGGAAAACTACTTTCTAATGTTTGTTCATTCTCCACCTTTTGAAATCAATAGAAAAAGGGTCTGGATACTCTAAATGTAACTATTCTCCACCTGAAGGAGTATAATAGGCTACTGATTATTGTTGTTGTATGCATATGTTCCCCCTAAGCTTTTGAGAAGCCAATGGTTGATCGTTATACTTATAACTCATCTATGTGTTAGTAATGATACTATATCTCTCCAATGTTGTTTCAATGTTAACATTGTTACCGATGAAATAGGTAACCGCACTGTTACCTACTTTTTTTTGGTAGCATAAAAAGCACCCGATTTTGAA
This sequence comes from Pinus albicaulis, assembly GCA_034641835.2. Classification (NCBI taxonomy): domain Eukaryota; kingdom Viridiplantae; phylum Streptophyta; class Pinopsida; order Pinales; family Pinaceae; genus Pinus; species Pinus albicaulis. The sequence goes on along the minus strand of CM076576.1, from coordinate 541,524,769 downwards.
AAGTGGTGATGCAGAATCACCTTCTTCTTTTTTTAGCACATTTTCGACACTCTAATATTTTTATTTATGAAGTATGAATATTTGTTTTAAAATGTTAGTGATTTTCATGCTAATTTTGAAACGTATTGATGCAGCATCAACTTTTTTTTTTTTAGAGCGGTGATTTTCATGCTAATTTTGAAACGTATTCATGCAGCATCAACCTTTTTTTTTTAGAGTGGTGATTTCATGTTGGTAATAAAACACAAAACTTATATATATAGAGAAAACATAATATGAAAAGACATATTATATATATATATATATATATATATAAAATATATATATATAAATATAATAAAAATAAAAATAAAAATAATTAATAAAAATAAAACAAATTCTATTTCGTAAAATAAAAATTTAAAATAAAAAATTTAAACAAAAATAAATAAATAAAACAAAAAAAAACAAAAATATTCGAAAATTATATCAAAACAAATGACAAAATTTGAAAAAAAACACATAATTTAAAGAAAAAAAACAAAAATTAACAATTAAAAAAAAAAACATCAAAAACATTTTTTTTTTCTAAGTTATTAAAAAAATCCATATAATTAAAAAAAATAAATAAATAAATAGAAAATTAAAAAATAATTTAAATTACAAAATTAAAATTTAGATAAAAAAAAATAAAATACAAGAAAGAAAAAATTAAATTTAAAAATTTAAATTAAAAAAATAATAATAATAAGAAAACAAAAATACAAATTTTAAAATTAACAAAAAAAAACAAATTTAAAAAAAAAAAAACAAAATTTAAAATTGAAAAAGAAAATTATAATAAAAGAATTATAATAAAAAAAACTATCATTAAAAAACAAAAAAAATGAAAAAAACCACGTGCAAATAATTAAAAAACAAATATCCATAAATTTGTTGTTTTTTTTTAAATGAAACAATTTATAAATTTTAAAAATGAAAAACCAAATAAACTAAAAGATTTAAAAAAAAAAATTAAATTAAATTAAAATTTAATAAATTTAATGAATAAATTTTAAATTTTAAAAAATAATTAATCTAAAATATTAAATTTAAAAACAAAATTAAAAAAAAACAAAAAAAATTAAACAAATTAAATTTAAAATAAAAAATTTGAATTAAAAAAAATAAAAATAAAAAATCAAATTAAAAAAAAAAAAAAAAAAAAAAAATTATCGTGGTGGCGCCGCCAATCGGCCTCCCACCCATGTGGCAGCGGAGGCCAGCAGCTGGGCGGGTAGGGAGACTGCATGCAGCCCCTTGCCTACCCAGCAGCCAGCCTCCGCCGCCAACTGGGCAGGAGGTCGATTCCGGGAATCGCCCTCCTGCGGCGAGAGGCCGATTTCGGGAATCGCCCTCCCGCCGCGAGAGGCCGATTTTGGGAATCGCCCTCCCACCGCGGGAGGTCGATTCCAGGAATCGCTTTGAGGCCGATTCCGAGAATCGCCCTGAGGCCGATTCCCGGAATCGCCCTCCCACCGTGGGAGGCCGATTCCGGGAGGGTGATTCCCAGAATCGGCCTCCCGGTGCGAGAGGGCGATTCCCGGAATCAGCCTCCCGCTGTGGGAGGGAGATTCCCGGAACTGGCCTCCCGCCGTGGGAGGGCGATTCCTGGAATCAGCCTCCTATCACGGGAGGGTGATTCCCGGAATCGGCCTCTCGCCGCGAGAGGGCACTCCCGGAATCGGCCTCCCACCACGGGAGGGCGATTCTCAGAATCGGCCTCCCACCACGGGAGGGCGATTCTCAGAATCGGCCTCCCGCCTAGCGGTCGGCCTCCGTCGTCACTTGGGCGAGAGGCCGATTGGCGGTGCCACCACGATCAAAATATTTTTTTATTTTTTATTTTTTTTAATTTTTAATATTTTTTTTTTAATTCAAAAAATTTTAATTTTTTTTTTTTAAATTTAATTTTTATATTTTAATTTTAATTTGTTTTTAATTTTATTCATTTTTTTTGTTTTTAATTTTTTTTTTTCTAAATTTTGTTAATAATTTTTATTAAATTTTGTTTTTTTTTTTTTCATATTTTTTTTTTTATTATTAAATTTTATGTTTAGTTTTTTCATTTAATTTTTTAAAATTTAGTAAATTTTGTATTTTTTTTTTTAATTTATTTGAATTTAATATTTTTTTTTTAATTTTTAATTTTTTATTATTATTTTTTTAATTACATGAAATTTTTATATATATTTTTTTATTTCAATTAAAATTGTGTATTTAAAATTAGATTTTTTTTATGTTAAACTTAAAATTTTCAAATTAATTTGTTTTTTATTTTATTTTTTATTTAATATATTTTTTTCAATTTTAATTGATTTTTAAAGTTTTTTAACTTTTTATTTTAACAATGTTTTTGTTTTTTGTTTTTTTTTGCTTTTTTAATTAATTCTTTCTTTATATTTAAAATTTATTTTTTAATTTAAAATTTATTTGTTTATTCATTTATTTATTAAAATTTATTTTTTATTTTTTTAATTTAATTTGTTATTTTAATATTAACATTTTTTTTTTAATTTAATAAAATCTAATATATATATATATATTTTTAATTAAAGTATATATATATATATATATATATATATATATATATATATATATATATATATATATATATATATATATATATATATATATATATATTATTTTTTATAATTTAAATTTAATTTATTTTTTAAAATCTATTTGTTTTTTTAATATATATTTTTTTAAATTTAATATTTTTATTGTATTTTATTTTTCATTTTTAATTTTTAATTAATTTTTAATTTTTTTGCTTTTAATTTCAATATTTTTTTTTTTTTTAAGTTTTAAATTTATTAAAATTTAATATATTTCTTTAAATTTAATTTTTTATTTTAAAATTTAATTTAATTTTTTTAATTTAATAAACATTTTCTTTTTTCTTTTTTAAATTTAATTTCTATATTTTTTTTTTTATAATTTCTTTCTTTTTTTAACTTGTTTTTCTTTTTAATTTAATATTTTTATTTATTTTTTCTTTTATTTTTTTATTTCTATATATTTTGAAATTTTAATCTTTAATTTTTTTTTTTTTTCTTAATAGGTTTTTTTTAATGATTGAATTAAAATTTTTATTTTGTTATTTATTTATTTATTTATTTATTCCTATATATTTTTAAATTTTAAGCTTTAAAATGTTTTTATTTTTAAAATTTATTTTTTTTCTTAAATTTTAGGGTTGTTTTTAATGTTTGAATTTTAAAAATTAAAAAATGTTATTTCTATTTTTTAAAATGTCAAAAATATGACAATTTTTTTTTTTTGTTATTCCAGTGTCAACTGGTTTTGTTTTGAGGGTGTTTTTTCAATCCTTTTTTCAAGAAACAATTTTGTTTTTAGCATAATTTTATAAAATGTTGAAATTTGACCTTCAAAAAAAACCAAGTGCATTCTGGAATACACTTTTTTTGTTTTTGGGGTGTTTTTTCATGTTTTTTGAGTCTTTTTGGGCTAGAGTTCCCGTTTTGAGGTCAGGTTACCTATTTCATCGGTAACAATGTTTGTTTTCTCATTCTCCCTTTTGACGCTTCACTAGTGCGTGGATTTGAAGATCCAATTTATAAGTAATCTCCCCCTTTTACCATTATCCTTATAAAAGGGTATACAATACTGCTAAATTGAATTGTTGTTGAACATACTGAATTTTGTTTCTAGATTCGTCTTTCCATGTACTCCAATGTTCAAACTCCTCTCCTTTAATCATTCTCCCTTTAAAAAAATTCTCAACATACATAGGTTGCTCACTCTTTCCGATGGCACATCACTGCTCAATTCAATAACTATTGGTGTTCTACTCCCCATGTGGATGTTTCCATTTATGTTTTTTGTAACCATACTCCATTTCTCTCACTAATCTTGTACTACTATTGCTAGTCTTGAGGCTCCATCTGGGTTCACTTTCCCTAATTGTCTTTGGAATCTTAATCATACAACTATCTTTGAATAATTTAGATAGCTACCATATTTCAAAATAAAGTAGTGAATATATGAGGGGGAATCACTCCCGTACTTTGTCTCAAGTACTCAAATGGATCCATGGCAAGAGGGTTTGGTGAATATATCAACTATTTGTTCGCTTATTGGTATATACTCCAACTTTACAATCTGATCAACTACATGTTCTATAAGAAAGTGATACTTGATAGGTATATGTTTGGTTTTTTAGTGAAGAACAATAATCTTGGATATAATTATAGTGGTTTTATTATCACATTTGATGGGGATGGGTTCATCATAAGTTACCTTTATGTCTTATATTATTTTCTTCATCCACAATATTTGAGTGAAAAATGTTGGAACTATTATGTACTCGGCTTCTGCAGTAGACAATGAGATAGAGGTATGTTTTTGCTTAACCATGCTACCAATAAGTTTCCTATAAGGAAGGAACCACCACTTGTACTCTTTCAATCATCTATAATGCTATCCCATTATTTGTTTGTGTATCATGTCTACAGAAAGTTCTTACCCTTTGAATACCATAATCCATAGTCCATTGTGCCCTTTAGATATCTAATTTTTTTTTTTCTAATAACAAGTGGCTTTACTTGAGAGATGATTGGTATCTTGATACCAAACCAATATATTTCATTACATCTAGTCAAGAGGTTATTAGATACAACAAAAAACCAATTATTGATTTGAACAAGTTTTTATTGACCTCTCGTGACTCATCATCTTTACTTCGCTTAGACCCAATGACCATAAGAGTACCAATAGGTGAACACTCTTCCATTCCAAATTTCTTTAATATTTCTTTGAGGTACTTTCTTTGGGAAATGAACATGCCTTTTTAAATTTGTGTAATTTGTAAACTGAGAAAAAAGGAGAGTTCTCCAAGAGTAGACATTTCAAATTCAATATTTATTTTAGCTGCAAACTCTTGGCTTAGTGAATCTGCATTACTACCAAAAATTATATGGACAACATAAACAACAACAACCAAAAGATCCCCATTATCATATTTTATATATAAATCATTGTTAGGTGTCCCTCCTTTAAAGCCTTGTTGTTGTATATATTTGCCTAATATGGAAAGATATTCCCTTGGTGCTTGATTTAGCCCATATAATTCCTTTTTCAACCTACACACATCATTGGGATTGTATTATAGTTGAAATCCTATAGGTTTTTCAATATACACCTCTTCGTCATGTTCTCCGTTCAAGAATATTCATTTCACAACCATTTGGTATACTTTAAAATTTGTATGGCAATCAAATAAAAGAAACAATTTAATTTCTTCCAATATTGCTACAAGAGAAAAGGTTTCTTCAAAATATATTCCTTCACCCTTTGCATAACATTTACACACTAATATAGCTTTGTTTCTAATAACTTTTCCATTCTCATTTAACTTCTTCTTGAAGACCCATTTTGTACCTATGAAATTATTATTTATTGGTCTTGGAGTCAATTATGAAGTCTGGTTATTTTTAGTTTGATCTAATTCCTCATTCACAGCAGCTATCTAATACTTGTCTTCACTTTCTTGAGATAATTGTTTAGGTTTGATCATGGACATCATGGAAATTTGTGCTTGACTAGGAATTCCCCCTAGTTTTCTTCTCGTTTGAACTTCTTCTTCCTTATTACCAAGTGTTTGGTAAATTAATTGTCTTTTAATTTAATACATTAAATGTCAGCTAGAATACGTGTACTTGTGAAAGGTATGTGCACTATATATGCTAGGATTTTTTTGTGAATTAACTATTCTAAAAGATGAAAATATGAATGAATGTCTTAATACAATTTGGAAACTAACATCACACAAGTTATTTAAATCCAAAGTCCTAACTAGCTAAATCAAATTCTTAGGATAAATATCTATATAAATTATGAAAATCCAAAAATGAAAAGAAATTCTTGAAAATCAAATCAAGAAAGAAAAAAAATTGAATTCTACTTCTGCAAAATTAAACCTATTCTGCACTAATTATTTGAAAAGAAATCCTTAAACTAAACTGCAATTGGAACAATATTATTCTAAGTAATGTGAGAAACTAAAAATGGAATCTAATTTATCCAAAGTAAAACTACTTCTAAAAGGAGATGATGAAGAAATCTAATCTATTTCAGGTAAAATGATTTTTAACAAGAAATGATAATGAAATATAAAACTTCTTTTTAATCAGAAAATATAATGAAACCCAATCTATTCAAAGTAAACAAGAAATGATAACGAAATCTAATGAGAATTCTATTCAAGACTGATTACTGATGTGCATAATTATTTTCTAAATGTGCCTTCAAGGTTAAACAAAATGTATTGGTTAATTACTGATAAATTAATAGAAACGAAATGTATTGGTTAAACAACTAACTAAGAATGGAATCAAATGAAAGAATTTAAGTACAAAAACCAGAAATGCATTTGTTTTAGAAACTATTCTTGGTATTTTATGGTTTATGAGTACTCTAGACAGAATCAAATAATTGTAATGAAGAAGACAAATTGCAAGTAAAAATAATAATACTGAAAACAATAACTTAAACAAAACCTCACGCTTGCAAGGGAGCCTCCTGTAGTGAATGGTTGATCACTCAATCAGAACGCTTTTAGGCACGCATTGAAAAGTAACAATAGCTTGTATTAAAAGAGCGATGTATCAAATTGTCACAGAGAAATTATATACTTAATAACAGTAACCATGATTGTGTTATTTGTCCTACTTACTGTTACTTATACAAATAATAAAAACAACTCATAAGATTTTTAAGCCGATCAACTACAATCGAAATTGACACCTATGAAATTGTTGTTAATAGTATTTTCTCTTTATGACTTGCTATTGCAAAAGAAATTCATACGATATTTCATATTTCATCAGCTAGATGTCTCGCTCACTTGATTCTTTGTCTTCGGTGTGCAACTATAACACACAATTCCCTAGTTTGACTCAACCTTTGACTTTAATATTTCTCATTCGGTTTGGCTTGCCAAGTAATGCCAGTGGTGGATCACCATATGGAAGCTAAATTTCATCTTTTGACAGTCTTCTTTCCTCTTTTGGAGTAGTGCAACTAATTGAATAATGAACTCTGCCGCATAACCAGATATTAGTTGCAGAATGAACAAAATTCAATATTGTTAAGATACTTTTGTCATACTTTCACTAAAAACAAAGAAATTAAATATGGATGTTTTAGTACCTTGTGGATTTTATCTTTACTTTTATATGTTGGGGTTTTACAAAAAAATTAAAGAAAATGGAAAATGATGGAAAAAAGGGTGGTCAAAAAGAGACATTTTTATACTTCAACATCCTCCCACACTGAAGGCTTTGCATGTCCTCATGCATAAAAATTCAAAATGTATTCCTGTCCTCTCCTTTCAATGAATGATTTCTGATTCCTGGGAAAGCAAATCCAGGTTAGTACTTTTTTTCTTCTTTTTCATGATGAACATGGTCCCTTGTTTCTTTATAAGACCTCTTGTTTGTAATTCTTTGACCTTGTTTTTAAGAAACTTATTTTGAGCTTTAAACTTCTTGTTCTTCTTGTACCAATGACAAAGGTGTAGAAATATGATTTCATTCTGAGTCCTTAATATCTCATTTTGAACCTTAGCCTCTTCTCTCTCTTGAATCAAATTCCTATTAAGGATTTCTAATTCATAAAAATCTTGTTTCAGGTTTTCTTCAATGTTTTTTCCCTGTTCTGTACTTGATTTTGTTGCTGAGGCCTCACCTGTTTCAAACTAAGATGTCTTTGTTTTTTGTTGTGCATTTTTCTCTAGAGATTATACATAGTCGTAGATCTCTTGTTGAACAAGGTCGATTTCTGGGGTCTGAGGGACTCCTATTAGACTATAAATTGGATTGATTATACAAGGAGGTTTATTAAATCCTTCATGTTAAAGATCAATCATCTTTGGTGATTGAGTATTTTATATTTTTGAAATTCTCTTACTCCTCCTTAGATTAATCCCTTAGCTTTTGATGTTTTGTTTCTCTATTCTGTTGTCCTCTTTTAAATTTTCCTATTCAAGTATTGGCTGGCTCAAGCTAGATTTATTTCTTTTAAGGTCTTGTTTTTCACCTTTGTGTTTGAATTTGTCAATGAATTGAGACATTGGAGTATTGTCCTCAAGTGAGTCTTCTGGAATTTAGTGACATTTTCCTCTTGAATTTCTTCTTGAACTTATTATTTTCCAGGGCTAGGGTATAATTTTCTTCTACTCCGCTTGACCCTACTATTTGGTTCTGGTTCTAGGTATTCTATAAAATGATTTCTTATCAAGAAATATTACCTATTATTCCCTTTCAATTTGAAATGTGCTTCTAATAAAATATTGTTGATCCCATTCTGATACAAAGAGTTATCTATAGACCTAGATTCCCTCTGAATATTAGATGCCATTTTCTTCAAACTTTGCAGTAAAAACTAGCGTAAATTGATTTTGAAACCATCAACAAAGTGCATCATAAGCCTAATATGATAAACAAACATCGTTCTGAATATTCTTTCACATATTATGAATTTCTGGAGTACTAACAATAGATTACGTCATTTTCCCTTCAATGTTTTTACAATAATTCCTTTCTTGAAAGTAGACAAGTCCATACTTGGTAATTTTAAGAATTGCACCCAATCATTGTCCTTGGTTTTCCTGTTTTTAAACTAGCTCTCCCCATTCCTTGGTAATCTTATTGCTTCAGCCACAATTTACTCTGTAAGAATGAGCTTAATATCTCCAATCTCAGCTTCTACTCCATCAAATGCCCGAGTAAATTCTTAAGTGACCTATGGTTCATACCCATCGAACTTCTTGAAGAGTTGAAGCCAACCCACTTGTTTTAACTGTTCCTGAACTCTGGAATAGGCTTGGAGGAATTTTACACCATTTGGCTCATAGCGAATGACATACCCATAGTGTGCAGAATTTTTCAGCTTATAATTCTCTTTTTGACTAAGGAATGGAAGGTAGTGAAAGGAATTAAGGGTGCTTTGAAATGAGCACAGTGGATATGGGTGGATTTGAAATGATGGCGAGGTAAATATATTAATGGATATTGATGAAATAACTCATGTTTTATCCAACTTGTACTTGCAACACCCCCCAGATCCCATTTAAAAGGGATTGGTGTTATGTGCTTGGTTTTATTGATCGAACTTGATGTGACAAGTGGTGTATGATGAGGGGTTAAGATAATAATGAGTAACATGGTTATAAGGTTTTGAATCTTTTAATATTGCATCCATAGTTTAGAATCTAAGTTTTTAAATGAAACATAACTCAAGAAATCTTACATACCTTAGGATTCCCTTTGTTTTCTTATTATCTTTGATTTTCTTCTTTGCTGTGGAATTGGATCTTGATTGTAGAACTAAAAATTGGCTACAAAATGATGGGAATTATTTTTTCATCTTGTGGATCTGTTGGAAAATAATTTCCTTATTGTTGATAGTTGATCACCTGAAAATTTTTAGGAAAAGAGGGATAAAAAGGAAACAAGGATAAGAGAAAAAGGAATTCTAAAAATATTGACTGCCAAGAAAATCTTGGTTTTCAATCAAGATTTTATGTATAAGCATGCCAACAAAGTTTGTTTTCATGTTTATACATTTATTATTTTTATTTTTATTTTTATTATTAGTTTATTATTATTATTATCATTATTGTAAAAGAAATTAGAATGAAGCTAAAAGGTGAGGAGGAAAATCTCCTTCCTTAATCAAATTGAACTAAGAATTTTCTTGTAGATACTTAATAAATTCATCCTTTATTAATGGTTTATGATATAATCTCAATATATGACCATTAAGACGAAAATAAATTTGGTCTTCATCAATAGTCTTGATTTTGACTGATCCATTGTCAAAAACAGTATCAATCTCATAAGGACCAAGCCAATGAGTCTAAAAAATTCCTTGAAAATCTTTAAACTTGGAATCAAAAAGGAGTTCCCATTCACCTTGTTTGAACTTTTTATGTTTGATTAACTTTTCATGTCATTTTCATCTTTGTTGTTGCACTATACTAGTTCTTTGAATAACATCTTGTCAGATTTCATCTAGCTCATTCAATTGTGCTAGTCTTTGCTTCTGAGCTTCTGACAGCTCAAGTCCCAATTTAGCAGTTGTTCTGTAGGTCTCCACTTCGAACTCAATTGGAAAAATAAACTTGTTTCCCATAAACAAGGTCATAAGGAGCATGCCCATTTTTGTTTCTCTAGGTGGTCCGATATGTCCATAATAATTCTGGAATTTTTTCTACCCAATTCTTTCTATGCAGATGCACAATTTTGGTAATAATTGATTCAAGAACTTTGTTTGTATATTCCACATGCCCATCGGCTTGTGTGTTATGAACCAACTCCAAAAATAGAAAAAAGATATATCAACGCCTTAGAAATAAGCCACTTCGAGGGGGAAACCTCATTTACATTACATAAATGAACAATTCTTGGATGATACAAATGAAAAAACCTCCTTCTATATATAGGATTCTATGGGGTCACAATATAATCCTAGCTGACCTAACAATAATAATTTAAGGGCACAATAATAACAATATTGGGGTTACATGGGTACAACAATAACAATAAGGGGGCTGCACTAACAACAATAAGGGACTACACTAGTAATATAGGGACCTAACATGCCCCTCTCCTTCAAAAAAGTGTTGTCCTCAACGCTTGAGTAGCTCTAGATGCTTCTATATAAAATTATCATCCTCCCATGTAGAATCTTCAGTGGGTAAGTTCTTCCACTTGATGAGATACTCTGAAATTGATTGATTTTGTAGCTGTCGTGTTCTTGTTTCCTTGAATTCTTCATGTTCCAATATGATTTTTCCTTCTTCATCAAGTTCTGGAAATATTTTTTGAACTGGAAATTTGTCACCTATAAACTTCTTTAAGCATGAAACATGGAAAACTGGATGCACTCACGAAGAAGCAGGAAGCTCCAATTTGTATGCCATAGTACCAATCTTTTGCAACACCTTGTAAGGACCATAGTACTTTAGAAATAATTTATTATCATTCTTAGCTAGCTTGAGGGACATTTGTTTGTATGGTTGTAGCCGTAAAAATACCCAGTCTCCTACAACAAAACTTATCTTGCTGCAATGTTGATCTGCCTGTTGTTTCATTCGATTTTGTGCCAAATTTAGGTTATCCTTTAAGAGTTGGAGAACTTGTTTTTGATGCTCGATGTGATCTTCCATTGCTTGAACCTTATAATTTTCTCTTAAAGATGATGTGATGGAAGGTGGATGATATCCATAAAGTGCCATAAATGGGGTCATTTTTGCTGCAGTATGGAAGGAAGTGTTATACCACCATTCAACCAGAGGTAACCAGTTGACCTATTGTGCTTTTTTATCCAATACAAAAAAACGAAGATATACTTCCAAACATTTTCTCACTAGCTCAGTTTGACCATCGGATTGAGGATGATAAGATGAGCTATGAGCTAGTTGAGTACGCAAACAAGAAAATAATTCCGTCCAAAAATTTCTAGTAAAAATTGGATCTCTGTCGCTTACAATAATATTTGGGTTTCCATGTAGCTTTTGAATTGTTTCCATAATTGTAGTAGCAACTATAATTAATTTATATGTATGAGATAATGCACAAAATTGTGCATACTTTGTAAGTCTATCAACTACCACCATGATGAAACTCTTTCCTTCGGACCTAGATAAACCTGTGATAAAATCCATTGAAATACCCCCCCAACGTTGACTTGGAATGGATAAAGGTTGTAGAAGAACCAGGTCGTAATTGTATCAACTTTATTTTGCTGGCAAAACAAAAATTCCGCCACAAAATTTTGAATATCAGATTTAAGGCCATCCTAAAAAAATTATTTCTTCACCCTGTGGTGAGTTTTTAAAAATCTTAAGTGTCCTTCTAAAGGAGAAGTGTGCAATTCCAAAAGAACCTTTTTTTTTTAGTTGGGAATTGTTGCAAAGATATAAGCGATATTTGAACCATAAGGAATCATTTTTCCAACTAAATGTATCAGATGTACTAGGATCTTGCTGCAAATTTTGAATGAGAATCCACACTTCTTCATCCTTATTCCATTCATCCCTTGCTTCGGTTATCCAATCTGATTGGATAATAGAAATGGCACAAAGCAATGCTTCCACCTCTTCATCCTTTCTTGAGAGTGCAACTGCAACAACATTTAGCTTCCCCTTTTTTGTAGATGATTTCAAAGTCATAACCCAGCATCTTTGTGACCCATTTTTGTTGCTCTTGTGAAGATATTCTTTGTTCCAAAAAGTGTTTAAGACTATCATGATCGGTTTTTATCTTGAAGTGTCTTCCTATTAGGTAAGGTCGCCATTTCTTTAGTGCATGTCGTATTGCCAACATTTCCTTCTCATATATATATTTTTGTAAATACTTTCCTTTGATTGGATGACTTTCAAAGGCAATGGATCTTCCTTCTTGCATTAAAAAATCACCAATTCCATTTCCTGAGGCATCACATTCCACAATAAGGGTTTTTGTGAACCCTGGCAAAGCTAAAACCAGTGCTAGGAACATTTCCTCTTTAAGATGTTCAAAGACCTTAGTTTCTTTAGGATTGCATGAAAATGCATCTTTCTTCAATAATGTTGTTAGAGGTGCTACTATTCTCCCATAATTCTTAACAAACTTGCGATAATACCCTGTTAACCCAAGAATCCTCACAACTGCTTTATGGTTGTGGGGAATTTCCATTCCTTAATGGCTTTAAATTTTTTAGGGTCTATCGTAACACCCTCGTGAGATACAATATGACCTAGATATTCCACCTCTTGTACTCCAAAGAAAAATTTGGAGGTTTTTGCATATAATTGTTTCTCCTCCAATAGTTTGAGCACCTTGTAAACATGTTGAACATGATCCTTCCAAGACCTGTCGTAGATTAGTATATCATCAAAAAATACTAACACAAATTTCTAAGCAAGGGTTTTAAAATGGACTTCATCAACCCTTGAAATGTAGAAGGTGCATTGGTAAGGCCAAAAGGCATGACTAGAAATTCATAATTACCCTCATGATGTCAAAATGTTGTTTTCATAATATCTCCAGTCTTCATTCTAATTTGATGATATCCTGAACGAAGATCCAACTTGGTAAAATGAATTTCTCCATGTAATTCATCCAATAATTCATCAATCACATGAATGGGAAATTTATCTTTAAAATTGAGCTTATTGAGCTCCCTATAATCTGGACACATGTGCCATGATCCATCCTTCTTGTGCACCAACACTATTGGAGAAAAGAAAGAACTTTGACTAGGTTGAATTATACCAACCTCTAACATTTCTACAATCATACATTCAATTTCACTCTTTTGGACATTAGGATATCTGTAAGGCCTGATGTTTGGAGGAAAACTTCGTGGAATCAAATTAATAGCATGATCATGATCACGAATAGGTGGGAGTCCTTGGGGAGTTTCAAACACCTTGGAATTATTGTCCAATAATTTTTGGAGATTTGGAGAAATAGATGATTTTGATATTGGAACTTATAGTGAGCATAATTGTGCAATTATGCCCCGTTGTTCTTTCTTCAGAATATTTTTCATGACATTAGAGCTTATTATCTTCCTCGGCTTCCCTGCGATACCCCATAATTCGACTTCCTTTCCTTCTGAAAAAAATTTCAAGAAAAGTTCTTGAAAATTAAAAGCTACCATCCCCAAATATTGTAACCATTGTACTCCTATTAAAACATCAACACCTCCCATTGGAATGGAAATCATTGGAATATTCAATACATATTTCCCCATGGCTAGCTTGATATTATGGCATTTTCTAGAGAAATTGATAGTTCCTCCATTTGAAACCATCACTTGACATTCTGGTGTTGGGTATAGGAAGCAATTCAATTCCTTGGGTACCTTACAATGAATAAAATTATGGGTACCACCCAAATCAATCAGCACTATTACCTTTTTCTTCTTGATATGTCCTTCTATCTTGAGAATTTGAGGAGTGTTAATTCATGCCAATGCATTACAAAATTGTAGGTTTTAACCCTGTACAGTAATTAGCTGCAAAAAAATCTTAAATACAGAAAATAAACAATAGCGAGAACATCAAACATAAAACATATATACATAGAGATTTTCCCCTGGATCCCAAGTCGGGATGACCAGCTTGATTTTTCATTATATTCCTTTTAGTGTTACAACACATATATATACATGTCGAAGCATACATAAACCCAATCCATTAACCCTGGATTAGAACATAACTGTATTTCCCTTGATCGGATCTAAAAAATACCAGGGCAGAAAACCATCATGCCCCAAAACCATGTGCAAACCCATGCAGAAAACCATGGGCGGGTCCACCCACCAGAAAATAAGGAACAAAAATTTTTTTCTGGGGCACTGCACCGGACCCTGACAGGGGGGTCTACCGCCCCCCTTGTTACCCCCCGCGCATGATTAGTCATGGAAATAATATAACACAAACCCAATATTCTCCCACTTATTGTTTTCTTTCCACAGGGGGCCATAGGAGAGCTGAGTCATTAGCCGAACTTTGCAACACCCATTATTTCTCTACACCAAGAGAACTTCTAAGTGCTCACAGACTTTGTAAATGCATTTGTAACATTCTTCAAAGTGTCCACCTCTACCAGAAACACCCTTTTAGCTTCAGCCATATATCACACAAAGTGATATTGAACATCAATGTGCTTTGTCTTTGAATGATAAGCAGGGTTCTTAGCCAAGAAAATTGCACTTTGGCTATCACAGTCTATCCTTATAGCTTGCTGCACCAACCCCATACTTGAACACAATCTCTGCAACCAAAATTCTTCCTTGCTTGCATGAGTGGTTGCCATTTATTCTGCCTCTGTAGTTGAAAGGGCCACTACAGACTGTCTTTTACTCATCCAACTGACTGCACCTCCAAATAGGATAAACACATACCCACTTGTAGATCTTCTTTTGTCCAGATCTCTAGCCCAGTCTGCATCAACAAAACCATGAATGTTCAACACTCTTTCCACTCCTGGTCTTCCTTGGTAGCACAAGCCATAATCACTAGTGCCACACAAATATCTAAAAACCTTCTTCACTGTTGTCCAATGCTCCTTCCCTAGGTTTGACATAAACCTGCTCAATACTCCCACTGCATGTGCAATGTATGGTCTAGTACAGACCATTACATACATCAGGCTACCCACTGTACTTGCATATGGAACACGACACATATCTTCCTCTTCTTCTTGTGTCTTGGGACACTGTTCAGCAAACAACTTTGTACCTACATGAATCGGAACATTCACCGTTTTACTATCCTGCATATTGAACCTCTGCAATATAGTCTCGACATAATTCCTCTGGTTTAACCAGAGCTTCCTCTTTGTCTGATCTTTCTTAATTTCCATGCCCAAAATATAGTTTGCAGCACTAAGATCCTTCATGTCGAATTTGGAGAACAGCTGGGTCTTCAAATCTTGGATAATTTCTTTGTCATTTCCAATCAAAAACATATCGTCCACATACAAGACCAAATAAATAACACGGTCACCAATTAATTTAAAATAAAAATTGTGATCCTCCTTGCTTCTATTGAAGCCAAGTCCCCGTATATAGGTATCAAAGTTCTGATACCACATCCTTGGTGACTGCTTTAACCCATACAAAGACTTCATTAACCTGCATACCAACTCTTTCTTCCCCTTCACCATAAAGCCTTTAGGTTGTTTCATGTATATCTCCTCTTCCAGATCCTCGTGAAGAAATGTTTTCTTCACATCCATATGTTCTACCTCAAAATCAAATGCAGCAGCAACAGATAAAATTAATCTAATAGAAGTAACTTTGGCAACAAGGGAAAAAATATCACCAAAATCAATTCCTGGCACCTGGGAATAACATTTTTATACCAACCGAGCTTTGTATTTCTCCACCTTGCCTTCTACATTCATCTTCTTCTTAAACACCCATTTGCTCCCGATGGGATTCCTTCCAACCAGCAACTCCACCAAATCCCATGCCTCATTTTTATGCAAGGATGCCATTTCATCAACCATGGCCTCCTTCCAGATTTTTCCATCCTCTGAATCTACTGCCTCCCTGACGGTTCTAGGATCATCATCAGTTATATTTAAAGCAAAATTTGAACAGAAATCAGATGGACTATACCTTTCTAGTTGTCTTCTTTCCCGAACTGATCTTCTTACAGTTGGAGTTTGTGGCTCTTCCTCTTCTGAGTCTTCTTCTGTTGTAGAGTCTGACTCATCCTCCTTTAGCTCAAACTCTATCTTCTCAGGTTCCTTTGGTATGACTTCATGTTTAAAAATATCTTTCACCTATCTAAACACCACATCTCGACTTTACACAACCTTCCTTGTTTCCGGGTTCCAAAGCTTGTAACCCTTTAAACCATCCTTATACCCAATAAAGATGCACCGTTCAGATTTATTATCCAACTTGCTCCTTTCCTCCTTTGGAACATGTACATATGCATCACATATAAATACCCTCAGATGTGAAATAGAGGGTTTCTTACCAATCCATACCTCATGTGGAGTATTATCCTCCAACGCTGATGAAGGTGATATGTTAACCAAGTAACATGCAGTCTCTACTGCCTCTGCCCAGAATTCTTGTCCTAACCTGGTACCACTGAGCATGCTTCTTGCCTTTTCCATCAATGTTCTGTTCATCCTTTCTGCAACTCCGTTTTGCTGAGGTGTTTATGGAGTAGTCTTCTGGCGTGCTATACCACACTTCTTCAGAACTCTTAAAATTCCTTCTTGCAAAAACTCCCCACCATTATCTGTCCTCAGCACCTTTATCTTCTTCTCTGTCTGGTTTTCCACCAGAGCCTTAAATTATTTAAATATGTCAAATACTTTAGATTTCTTCCTCAAGAAATATATCCATGTATTCCTTGAGAAGCCATCTATGAATGAAACATAGTACATATAATTACCTAGTGATGGAATTGACACAGGTCCAAACACATCACTGTGCACAAGCTCTAATATCTTGTTCGCCCTCTTAGCACCAGAAGGAAAACTCACCCGATTCTGCTTCCCATATACACAATGTTCACAAAAATCGAAATCCAAAGAGCTATTAGACATACCTTCTACCATACCATTTCCATGCAGTATCCGAAGGCCCTTCTCTCCAATATGTCCAAGCCTTTGATGCCATAGCATGGTCTTTTCTCCAGAGACCACTAAGCTTTCCGCTCCACTTTCAGGAACCACAGAACTGTTGCACCCATCAATAATAGTGCTGACCTGAATCTTGTACAGAGTTCCAATCCGAACTCCCCACATTAATACCAGTGCTCCCCGAACCATCTTACAGGTATCTTTCTCGAACACTGTTTTTACACCTGCATCATCTATCTTGCTTACAGAAATCAGATTTCTGGCCAATGCAGAAATGTGCAGAACACCAAGAAGTGTTCTAATCCTTCCACCTTGCAGCTTCAGCTTGAATTTTCCACGTCTGACGATTCTGGCCTTCCTTTCATCCCCTAGGAAGACATCACTGCCATCATATTTCTTAGACTCGCATAACCACTCCCTATGGGGAGTGAAGTGAAAAGATGCACCCGAGTCAATCAACCATGACTCATGATCTACATGTGTATTTTAAGAAGAAGCCAAATACACATCCCCACCTTCATCCAAGGTGGTTTTTGCCTCTACAGAAGGAGCATCATCGGATCCCTTTCCTTTCTCAGGAGCCTTAGATCTACAGTCCTTTTTGTAGTGCCCTTCCTTTCCGCATTTCCAACACACCTTTACAAACTTTCCAGGTGATTTAGATCTTCCTCTAGATTTGTATCTCCCACTCGAAACCTTATTCTTTTTTCTATTTTGGGACCTTCCTCGTACAGATAAGGCATCTCCATTTTGACCCTCCATATTTCTGCGTCTCATTTCCTCCGACAACAAGGCTGAGACAATATCATCAAAATTCAAGGTATTTGTATTGCTACCTATTGCAATAACCAGACTGTCCCACGAGTCTGGTAGAGAACACAACAAACTGATGCACTTATCTTCATCTAAGATTTTAATATCAACCGATGACAGCTGACTTACCACAGTATTGAAGGCGTTTAGATGCTCTGTCACCGAGTCTCCATCCTTCATGCTCAGGTTATACAACTTTTTCAGCAGGAACAATTTATTCACCAGAGATTTAGATTGGTACAAGGTCCCTAGCTCTTCCCATAAGGTCTTCATCGTAGCTTCTCCAGATACATTCAAAAATACTAAATCTAAGACACACAACTGTATTGTGCTCTTTGCCTCCTGATCCAGTTTCTTCTAGTCTTCATCTGACATTGTCATTGGTTTAGTACATGGATCTACCGTGATCCATTGATCTAAATCCACCAGCAGGTCCTCCATCTTGAGCTTCCACAACTCAAAACTCTGAACATTAAATTTCTCGATCTCTATCTTTCCACCTCTCACCATTTTCTTTCACCGCAAGAATCGATCTCGCGGATCTCCCACTAAATAGGGTCTACCTCAAGCCCGAGAAAAAAACCCCTTAGTAGCAAAGGCGTCCCTTTGAATCCGAAACTGCTCTGATACCAAATGTAGGTTTTAACCTTGTACAGTAATTAGTTGGAAATGAATCTTAAAAATAGAAAATAAACAATAGTGAGAGCATAAAACATAAAATAGATATACACAGAGATTTTCCCCTAGATCCCAAATCGGGACGACCAACGTTATTTTTCATTATATTCATTTTAGTGTTACAACACATATATATACATGTCGAAGCATACATAAACACCAATCCATTAACCTTGGATTAGAACATAACCGTAGTTCCCTTGACCGGATATACAAAATACCAAGGGCCGAAAACCATCATGCCCCAAAACCATGTGCAAACCCATGCACAAAACCATGGGTAGGTCCGCCCACCAGAAAATAAGGACCAAAAATTCCGGAGACCTTTGCCACTGTGACCCCCCCCCCCCCCCCCCCCGATGTTGCACCCAGCGCAACGTACAGGAGGGGCTATCTCCCCCCCCTGTTACCCCCCCGCACATGATTAGTCATGGAAAGAATATAACAAAAACCCAACAAAAATATGGTCAAACTCATTTCTTCTTTATATAGGGTTGGATCCTGGTGTATATCCTCTTCTTTTGAAGTTTCTTGTTCATTTTCTTCCTCCTCTTCACAATCTATGTAAACTAATTTCTTCTCAGCACACTTATGACCTTTAGTGTATTTGCTATCACAATTGTAGCAAAGCCCTTTTTCTCTTTTTTCTTCCAGTTGTTGTGGTGTCAACCTTGTAGGTTGTGGAAGTCTAGGAGTAGCAACACTTCCATCTTTATATATGTGAGTGGTAGGCTTCCTTGTCACCATAATTTTACATTCAATTTTTCTTGTCAACATGAATGCCTTCTCCAATGAATCAGGTTCCCAAACTCGAACCTCATGTTGGATATTATCCATTAGAGTCCCTATGAAGACATCAATCCTATGTTCCTCTGGAATATCAACTACCCTTATATTCAATTTTTGGAAGTCCTCAATGTGCTCCACCACTGAAGCCTTTTGTTTAAGATTTATCAATTGGCTAAATAAGGTGTTGCTCTTTGTATCCTCATAATGTGCTATCATTTCCTCCGTAAAAATTGACCAAGTGATAATTTTTTTATGGGAGTAAAGTCATCGATACCATACAAATGTATTTTGTTCTAAATATAAATTTTCAATGCATACATTCTGTGTGTTTTTCACATTATTGAGATTAAAATATTGCTCCATCTGTAGTATCCATGTTACGGGATCCTTGCCATCAAACTTCCTCATATGGATCTTTGGAATATGGTGGGCCTTCAATCCAACATTAGATTTTATGAAATCATGATCAACATTTATTTTGTTCTCAACATGAGTTTCCTCTATTATATTTCCGCCATTAGGAATCAATTCTTGTATCAACCTTGTCAAACCCTCCTTCAAAGCTTCCATGTCGTTTTTTAGATCATTTTTCATGTCTTCCATGTTGTCTTTCATTTTTTCATCGATCTTAGATTCCATGCCATCCATCTTAGCTTCCATGCCAACTTCCATGCCATCCATCTTAGCTTCCATATCATTCCTCAAACCATCCATCTTAGCTTCCACGCCTTTCTTAAAAACTTCCATTTCATTTTTTTTTCTCTTTGCGAGAGCGAAATTTGGTGCACTTTCTCTTCTAACTTTGATATGTCATGTTGCACTTCTTCTCTTCATGAGTTATAGTATAGCCTTATGAAGGCTTAATGGGTGTTGAATTATTTTTAGGTACCATTTTAGAACCCAATACTGATATATATGTTTCAATATTCCCTTGGAATCACTTCAAACTGATTTTTCAAACAAGACTTATGCAATTTAAAAAAAAAATACACACATTTTTCTTGCTTTTTAGGAGCTCGATATTGAAACTGATGTATCTTTGAAATTTTGAATCTTCAATATTTGAAATTTAGTCCTATAGTATCCCTCTAAATCTTCTTTTGAATTCCACAGGTCTGACCTGATTTGGATGCTTCAAGGAAAAGTTATGCCCAATCTCCCACAATGACCTAATTATGGACTGATTCAGTAGATCAAACTTGTACGTCATGCCATGTGTCACTGTTTCCTCCTTCGGCACTGAAATTGATAAACAGTAAAATAAAGTCTGTGCACTTTCAACTACTTTTTACATAATTCCAATATGATGCTCAAAGAGATATTTATGACGATTTTACCAAGGTCACCTATTTTAGATGAAATTTGGGAGCTTGAAAGAACCCTAAATTCCACAAATCATATCTCCGAACATATTGCGAAAAAATATCTAAAATTTTTACACAAAGTTCCTCGAGATTTCGATTTTGTGTGATACAAATTTCAGCTTCTGAACCTTCGTAGAAAAAAAATTACAGAAAAAATTCCACGATGACCTGTTTGGAGTAGTGAAACCGTAGAATCCAAAGCTTTGATACCAAAATTTATGAAACCAGCTCCAAAAATAGAAGAAAAGAGAGATCAACGCCTTAGAAATAAGCCACTTCGAGGGTTAAACCTCCTTTACATTACATAAATGAAAAATTCATGGATGATACAAATGACAAAGCCTCCTTCTATATATAGGAGTCCATGGGGTCACAATATAATCCTACCCAACCTAACAATAATAATGTAAGGGCACAATAATAACAATATTGGGGTTACATGAGTTCAACAATAAAAATAAGGGGGCTACATTAACAAAAATAAGGGACTCTACTAGTAATATAGGGACCTAACATTGTGGATGATATGGAGTGGACTTTCAATGCTTAAATTTGTACTCCTCCATAATCTTCTGTACCAACTTGGATGGGAATAGGGTACCTTGATCTGTTACAGTTTCTCTTGGAACACCAAAACAAGTAAAAGATCATCAAAAAGAAATTTAAGTACAAAATTTTTAGTTGCAAATAAAAGAGGCTTAGCTTATACCCATTTTGTGACATAATCTGTGTGAACAAGTATGTACCTTTTCGGTTTGGGTGGAGGATTTATATGTCCAACAAAATATAGAGCCCATCTTTCAAAAGGATCTATAAGTACCTGAGGTTGTAGAGGAATTTCATATGAAGGTACTGGATTTCCAATTATTTGACAAATGTCATGTATTTTGACATATACTTTGAGATCTTTGAAAATAGATGGCCAATAATATCCCAAAAGAAGGATTTTGTATGCAATTATTTTTCCATAAAATTTCCCTCCACATGGTTCATCATGGCAAGATTTTAAGATTTATGGTACTTCATCTTCTCAGACACATATTTGAATGATCAAATCAAGTTTAGTTTTGTAGAATTCCCCATCTATCCATGAATAGGATGCACTGGTTTTAATAAATTTTTGCTTTTCCTTTTTTGAAAATTGTGGTGGAAAATTTCCCTGGCTAAATAATTGGCAATATATGCAAACCAAGGCAATTTAGTAGATACTACAAAAATATATTCATCAGAAAAATTGTCTTTTACAAGAACACCAATATTATCATTTGTCATTCTAGAAAGGAACTCAACAACTGTGTTTTCTTTTCCAAGTCTATCAATAATAGTAATATTTGATTCTTGTAATAGTAACAACCATCTTGTAATTATTTCATTAGTAATTGTTTTATTCATTAAGTATCTAATGTCAGAATGAAATGTATGGATAAAAGCTTCATAACCACTAATGTAATGATGAAATTTGTTAATGGCATGAACAACAACTAAAAACTCCTTTTCAGTTACAGTATAATATAACTCTAATGGAGTCAAATTTTTATTTGTGTAATAAATAGCATAAGGAGTTAAATCCTTTTATACCAATACAACCCTTAAGTTTGTGTCTGAAGCATCAGTAGATATGTGAAAAGGGAGAGTCTAATTTGGTCCTCTTAAAATGGGTTCTTCAGTAATTCTTTGTTTCAATGTTTCATATGCTTTTTGACAATTGGAGTTCCATGCAAATTAACAATCTTTTGTCAAAAGTTTAAAAAATGGAGAGGCTATTTTTGTGAAGTTTTTTATGAATCTTCTATAA
Organism: Pinus albicaulis; assembly: GCA_034641835.2. NCBI lineage: Eukaryota > Viridiplantae > Streptophyta > Pinopsida > Pinales > Pinaceae > Pinus > Pinus albicaulis. The sequence goes on along the minus strand of CM076576.1, from coordinate 541,502,183 downwards.
TATCCTGTAAATCGAAGAAAACTTCTAACATCTCTTTGACACAAAGGAATTGAAATTTTAGAAATAACTTCTACCTTAGATGTGTCTACCTTAATTCCATCTCCAGAAATATGGTGACCTAAAATATACCTTCATTAAACATCATAAAAAAAAAATCATGGCTTAATGAAAGATTTTCTTCTTTACATCTAACAAGAATTTTTTCTAAATTTTTCCATAGCTTCTTCGAAGGAATCACTATACACAGTAAAATCATCCATGTATACTTCCACACAATCATGAATTAGATCTGATAAAATACCCAATATTGTGTTAGAGTCGGTCTTTTCATCCCTCCGTCAGAGATCATTTCTCTTATTGCATTTCATTTTTAGGTGTCCCATTCAGTTCATTCATCTGCACTCCGTTAGGGGCATGCCATTATCTGATGGAAGGGCCTTCTCAGTCATACCCCTCATGCCTTATACGGCTGGCTTAGGTCTGTTCATCAAATCAATTTTAAAGTCATTCATAGTCCTGTTTTGGCCTCTTGGTCAGCAAAGAGTTATTTTAGGGTTTTTAGGTCTTTTTAGGTCTAGGGTTTCGCAAATTTCGTCTTCAAAGTGTCCAATAATGCCAGCAGGACAGAGGGAGGTTCAAAATAAGTTTTCATCACAAAATTTCATCGTTATAATGATTGATCATGACTTTTCTTCAAAACTCTGTTTTGAAGAAAATCGTCATTTTGTCCTTTGTAATAAATGCTATGTATTTTTTCAAAAAAATTACAGTTGTCAGATTCTTCAAGGCACAGCCCTGGTCACCTTTGCCAAAACACGCCACCATCCCTGCAAAAAATCAACAAAGGAGCCATCATTTCAGCCAAAAATCAAAGTGGAAACAAGAATCAGAGTTTACATTAAAAATGTGAAAAGTGCCAATTTTAAAACATTACAAAGGTGGGTCTTTGCAAAGAAAAAATCAAATCCATGACTTTACAAAGATATTTCCATGTTTATCAAATCATTTTCATTCAAGAAGAATTAGAGAAGTCGAGCTCAATTGTGAGAAAAATGAAATTGTGAGTTTGAAGGTCGACTGTGTGTTTGGAGTGCGCGCAACGCATTGGTATGTCGCAGCGCACATAGCCACTTTCCGCAGTGTTGATTTGCTCTGGTGCGGCGCATCCAGGAGGCACGGCGCACTGGGTTTGTGCGCGGCGCACAGAGCCTCCAAACAGAAATTCATCACGGCTTCATCAAAAACCAAAAAAATTCCATCTCTTTTGCTCCAAGTAAGTTTGAAAACTATTGCCAATTGATTTTAGCTTGTGTTGGGTGTTGTTTAGAGGGAGAAATTGGAGAGTTTGATTGGTGAAAATATAAACCCTATATGCATATCAAAATCTTCTCCTTAGGGTTTCAAATGGTGTTTAAAAATTCATTTTCATGCTAAATACTCACTGTCATACTATCATTTCTCAACTGTGATTCCTTTCCCCTCACTGTCACATCATTATACAGTCCCTTTCCTATTCCCCTATATTCCACAATCACTCATATCACTTGTCCCCATTTTTTTCTATTTCTAAACCCTACCATTTCCTACCATTTTCCCTCTCCCATATCATTTGTAGCAAATTCCCAAACCCCACATCCCTAAACACAGTCAAGTGACTGTTAACACATTTCAAATCTCACTTGACGAACTCCACAGTCCACTTTTCCCACTGTCCCATATTCTTCACAGTTCCTTATTGCTCTTTGGCATATTTGGCATTGAAAACAAACACCAATTTATCATTTTCAACAAACCAATCATACACTTGCCATACACATTGCAAACACCATGACGGACACAGATTCATCATATGAGCAAGACAGTGACTCAACCACTGAGATTCATGTATTGAGAAGGTCTCGTAAAGGGGGCAGACACGTCAGAGAAGAGCCCACTTCATTGACTCAATTGCAGGCCTGCCCACTTGCAATGGCTTGCTTTCAGCAACAGTCATTCTTTCAGTATTGTGAGATGATTTCTCAAACTCAGCATCATCAGGAGTTGGTTCGCTTGTTTGTGTTACATTTGTGAGATGGTCAGGTTACCCTCGTTGGTGTAAATTTCACCTTGACACCAGAAACCATTTCTCAGGCCACAGGAATACCAAATGTAGGTGAAGAGTGGAACAAGAGACAACAGGTAGACAGAGTTCATTACGAGCCATACATCAGGCCTGGCTATCTGAGGTAGCTCAGCAGGGTATTCCCATTCCAATTTCTGAAGGAATCCTATGCGCCATTGATGAAACTCATCATCAGGTACTTCAGCTGTGAGGGCCGGTTCTCGCGCCTTTATGCTTACCATATCCGATTATTGATGCATTTCACGAGAGTGAGGATGATGAGCATTCCATATTTCATGTGTCGAAACATAGAGCGGATGACTACTCTTGTGCAGAAGAAGACTCCTGAGCGACAGCATAACAACATTTATCATTATGCGCTCATCAAGATCATTGCGGTACATCAGCTTGGATTGCAGGGCATTGCATGGGAGGAGTTAATTTCCCATGGCTTCTTTACAGCCCCTCAGCCTCCTCCGGAGATTTTTCATGATGCGGGTGAGCCTTCACGTCAATTTGAGGGTCCTGAGATAGATCCTATCAGTGTTCCAGTATGTGTTACCTATCAGAGAGGCACCAGAGCCTTATTTGCAGCAGCAGGACGAGTACTATCTCCACCCGGGGTGGAAGGGGTCTCGTTACCTTCATCAGCAGCGCGAGTACTATCTCCACTTGGGGTGGAAGGGGTCTCACCTTCGACACCAGCACAGGTACAGGACAGAGGCAAGAGGCCTATACAGGATGAAGGCCCTTCAGGAGGCCAAGACATTGATTTTACACTCATTGATGTTGATTTGAGCTCTCCTAGCTCAAAGCTGAGAGAGACCATCCAGGAGCAGAAATATGAGATCGACACATTGACCGTGAACTTGCAAAGAGTTCAATGGATTATAAATTACTTGGAGCAGCGGAATAAACAATTAGAGGATCAGCAGATGCTCATGGAGTTGCAGAAAATCCGTGAAGATCGGGAATTGGCCCGAAAAAGACCAGGTGACATGACACCCTTTGAGCGAGAGATTTGGCTTACGAGGGTCAACATTCATCTATAGAAATTATTGGTGAAGGCAAACAAAGACAAGGACATGCTCAGACATATGAAGAACCACTATTGGTCCCGCACACATGTTTTCAAAGCAAGGATCAAGATCTTGAAGGCGAGGCTAAGGAGGGCACTGAAACGTCGGAAAAGGCCTGATCCACTTCAAATCTTGGCCGAAGCTTCTTTGGATGAGCATGGCACTTGATGGGGGACCTTCACTCCAAATTTCAGCAAATTTGGAGAAAATTTTGTCATTTTTGAATTTTTGGTCACAAAACAGATTTTCCTGCCCAACGCGTAGCGCCACCTTGCGCACGCTTATGATTGGGAGACATTCTGGAGGAAAACTTGGTATTTCTAGATTTTTTATGAAAATTTATACATGCTCAAGAATGGCCTAAGGATTTCATCAAGTTTTGGGTGGCCTAAAGGGTCAAAAACACCTTGAAATTGGCCTTTCTGCCACTTTTTACACACACAGGAACCAGTTTTGGGAGATTGAAGCTTTTGAGGGGAAAATGACATCCAAATCCAGAAATTCCACTTGGGTTGGAAAGTAGACAGGCAGGGATTTCCAATGAGCTATCATGAGCTCAATTTGGACTTCAGGAAGTGCCTCAAAATCAGCTCCAAAAATGTGTTACGCATAGAGATTTTGGGCGCGACGCATAGAGGATTTTGGCATATTTTTCACTCTTCAGCTCAGAATTTCGCCCATTTTTGACTTGTTTCACTTTTTTATGTAACTCTTGATCTACCTTGATGTAATTTTATGACTATGATGTAAATTTGGCACATTTTTACTTGTTCTATAGGATTCATTCACTAAAAAGTGAAAATTAAATGAATGAATCAGTTTCCTACCATATAGAGGCAAGTTGTTTGTGTTAGCCCCCATATGAAATTTTTGACAAGAAAATGGGGGGCTAAATCATTGTTGAGTCTTCAAGGAATGCCTTTCCCCTGAAAATCCATCCTCCTTGAAGTCTCTCGATTTCTCTGCCTAATACAAGTTCCCCTCTACCAGTAAATTACTGAAAGGGCCTGTCATTCCTTCCTTTACCCCTGCAACACACATCAGTTCCCCCTCTTCCCCTTTGTCCAAATCCTCTTTCTGTTACCCTCGTTTAGCCCCTTTTATCCCCCCTTAGCTCCCCTTCTATTTCCCCTTTTACCCCTCAAATCCCCCTAAAATCCCCTCTAATTTCCCCCTCTTACCCTTTGTTTAACTTTTTTCCCCTTTTTTCCCCTTATCGTTTCCCTTTAAAATCCCTTAAAACCCTTTAAAATGGGAAAAAAACCCATATTCCGACCTTAACAGGCCTCGTTCAAACCACTTCCCCACATGACCCCGCGCTGGGACCAAGCACTTAAGTCCCGAGCGCCCATCGCAATCGGAACAGCCGGCGGGTGCATTTCCTATGTTACAGCAAAGAACCCCGATGCGATTGGTTTTTAACACAAAGTCTCGCGATGAGTTGTGGTCCGTTGATCTGTCGTAAAGATCGATGGCGGAGTGCTAATCGCAAGCTCCCCTCCCATCGCAATCCCAGCACCCATGTCGCACCCTCCGATCAATCGCAACTTTGTCTTCTGATTCCCCGATCGCACTGTCCCCCAATTGCATCTGAGCCGTTGATCTGTTCCGCGATCCGACGGCCAGCGCTCAATCGCATTGCCCAGCCCGATCGCATTCGCAAGTCTTCCCTCCGTCCTCCGATTCTATTGCAGCCGTCCGTTCTCCCGCTGATCTAACGGCTCAGCGCTGTCGCATCGCTGCTCCGCTGCCCCTCTCCATCTCCCTCCGATTAGACGTGGACCGTCGATCTGATCCTAGATCCGACGGTTGGTGTTTAATCGCAGCGTCTCCCCAATCGCAATCGGAACATTCGTGTTGTGCATCGTGATTGCTCCCCGCTCTGACCTCCGATTGCGATTGTGCGATGGAATCCTGACCGCCCGTTCCTCCCTAATCTGATGGCTCGGATCTAATCGCCCTGCACCACATTGGGTCCCACTCTTCCATTCGTTTTCGTTGCATTTCATGCGTTTTTTATGTTACGCCTATTTCATGTATTGTTCCGCCAGATCAGTCCCCACCGTTGATCTTCGCCTCCAGGCTAGGATCTAATGGTCTGCGCTGCATCTTCACACCAAACCCTATTGTCCGTGCACTCCACCACTTCGCTGCATTTTCATCGTTCTTTCACAAAACTGCGTTGTTTCCGCCACTGCCGCACCACCATTTGGTTCACCCTGCGTCCATTGCTCCGTCCACTGTTTCTTCACAAATTTTCCGTGTTGCAGAGTTTCTAGAGAAAGAGGGCCGCCTCTGTTCAATGTACTGCCTCAATGGCAAGCGACGCAGTCAGGATCAAATCCAATGAACCAGTACCATCAAGAAAGTCAAGGAATGGGGCTGTCAGGACTTACATTAAAGGAAAGCGGAGTTCAAACGCCGAAAATATTGCCAGCGCCATTAAAAGCTCGAGCTAACCCGACAGAGGCGGTCATGAAGCAGCAAAGATTTTCAGTACAGAGCATAGGGATTAATGCGCGTCAACGAAGATATTGAGCCCTGAAGCAGAGGTTTAAAGAGGCAAAGCATCATTTTGAAGACCCCGAGAATCGATTCTGGAGATCCTGAACATCAATAAGAGGTAATATCAAGGTTTTCTTATCAGCAGAATGTTTTTCCATAAAGGACAGGTCTCCCATGCAGTATTTATTATGCGTCGTGTCCCTGAAGGAGTTTTCCGTCCCAGCAAGTTCTTTCATTTTGTTCAAATCACCTGGAGTACTACAGCCCAAGAGTCAAATCGTATCCGGAGCAGATCTTTCTTTCACGAGGAAGGTGACAATGATCAAATATACAGTGTATCAAGCAGAGTGGGTCTCGGCCCTGCATTCATTGTTGTGTTTAATTGTAACATTTAAAACTCACCTACCTCCTCAGTCGGTCCTCTGTGTCTCTTCTGCTATAAAGCACAGAGGGATATCATTGTAATGGTTGTTGTTGGATTATCAGTGAATTGCAAGCATTTTTGTCTCGAGCCAAGTTTCCTGTGTAATAGTTGTATGACAGGCTGAGAAATATGATGTACTCAGGCTGAATGTAAAAGCTTTGGGCAGTGACGTACCTGATTGGTGTTGTGTTTAACATGATAAGCAGTTTTCATTGGATCCTGATCTACAACAGTTGGTGATGTTTTTCTTATCTCTGTGTTTATTTCCATTTCATTTCACGTTCTTCTGACTGACATCTGAACGCATGACATAAGATTTACCCTTGTTAGGTACCTTATGTCCCAGCTCTCTCAGTCTTTAATGTTTTCTGCTCATATGTGTATCTGAATATTGTTTTTAATTGACTAAACCAGTGTAGTGGATGATTATTGCCTGCTCTCTGATGTGCAAGTTGATAGAATCGGTGTTCAGATGTCTTTGTTAAGATTTAATTGAAAGAGGTTAGGAACATTGGGAGGTGTAAAGCCTGTCGCTGCCTCTTCATAACCTGCCCTTCCATACAAACCTTTTCAAGACCCCTTGTGTTGCCTATGGTTTTGTCCAAGCAGGTCTGGAGTTAAATGACCTCTGGCCTGATCTATAGACAGAATCAGATGGTTTTCCATCCTTCATTCTCATTCCTTAGTGTTCCATCCCACCAATCAGTCTTTGAGATCCAAATGCTCTAGATGACTAGCCCAACTGAAGCTTCCACATTGAACATAAGTAAATCCTTTCTTGAGTCCATTGCCCAATGGCCTTGATGTTCCCTGAGTTATCTATTCTTGCCTAGCTTCCTTCTTTACCCATCCTTGTCTTATGATGAAACCTTCCTTCCTGATTCTCAACAACCAAACTCAAACAATCAAACAAACAACCTTGAGCCTATAACTAGCCTAAAATCACAATTGAGAACTTCAAAGACATATATCCTTTGATAATCATAGAGAGATCCCTCTATGGACCTAGGAGGGCTAGATCCTAAGGTCTGAAAGTGGTTCTATGTTGTCTCATCTTTTGGTCTCTGTAAACCTGGCCAAAACATGGGAACCCCAACATAATGGCGACTCCACTGGGGAATTCTGAGTACATTTCGTCTTAAACACCCTTTAAACCTCAGAAACTTAGAACTCTGGCTAGGTTGATGGTAAGTCACACCTTTCTTGAATCAACCTCCATTATTGAATATCCCCCATACTCTTAGACAGAGCCTGGATAGGGCCAGGTAGCCTCCAGATCTCATCCTCTCTTCAGGGGTGACATATCTGGTAAATGCCCTCCCAGTCAATCTCTAGTTGGAGCTTGTTGCTTTAGGGGAGATTCATGAAAGGTGATACTGCCTGAGCATTGTGGTGGACAGTGTACCCTAGAATCATCCTAAACCCTCCACCTGGCGACTCCATTGTTCCTAAACGTTAAAGACTCCACTGGTGATCAGTAGGCCTGCTGATTATCTCGGTTTCACATCAGACTCCACTGGGAGACCAGTCCCAAAGCATAATGAAGACTCCACAGGGAGGCCATTTCCCAAGACAACATTAACCACAGTAGAAATAACAAGTAGGGCTAAGCTGCTTGGCTTATAAACAACACTCTGGCTCACAGAACCATTCATACAAGAGCTTTCCCTGACCCAAACCCACCTGAAACAGTTGATAACCCTGATAAAATTCTTAAAGGAACACCTGTGAGTAGGAGATCAACTATTTCCAGCAACATTCATAGAGCCAATTCTGCACCAGAAGATCTTGCAGCTCTATTAGACCCTTTCTTCGACCTAGACCTTCGAAACAGATTACCTAGAACTAGGTCATTCAGTGTTTCAGACCAGCTAGACCCTGGGGTCAGTGAAACCCCTCCTTCCACACCACCTGATCTCCACTTTATCCTAAACTTGGGGCTTTCTCACCCGAGATCTGCTCAACAGACTTCTGCTGGTCCTACCATCCCTGTCATCCAACTACCAGCTGCTCAAGCCAACCCTATACCTCATCAGAACATCATCATGGCAGCCTGGTATGCACCTCTAGTTTTACCTCAACCTCTACTGCCCTTACCAGGTGATTATCAATCAAAAATCCCACACTTCCCTGCTAAAGAGCCTACAACAGCACAACAACATGTAGATAAAATGGAGGACTCTTTTGACTATATGGAAATTGATGATGAAACAATAAAAATGAGAATTTTCGCGCAGAGCCTGGGGGGAGAGGTTAAAAAGTGGTTTAAAAACCTACCTGCTGGTAGTATCCAAGATCTCCCTGCTTTATACCAGACTTTCATTAACAAATGGGAAACTAGAGCAAACCCTCGCCAGCTCCTAACAGAATACATGTCTCTTAAGAGGAACGCAGGAGAGAGTGTTCACGACTACACCACTAGATTCAATAGCATCTACAATGCTCTTCCCCCACACATGAAACCTCCGCGAGGTATGGCCCTGGCCAAATATCCTGATGGATTTGATGTTGACATGGCCTATGAGCTTAGAGATAAAGAGTACACCACTTTGGAAGACATGCAGAAAGGGGCAGTAAATATAGAGGCAAACTTAATTGAAAAAAGGGCCAAACTGAGAGCTGAGAAGAGAGTAACATACAAGGATGACACTATAGCCTCCACTTCAGATCCTAATATTGACAGATTGTCTAAGAATCTGGATAAGCTATGCCAAGTGGTCGAAAAGATGGCTATCACTCAGAACAGGAACCAAAATCAAAACCAAAACCAAAACTTTAGAAGAAACAACAACACTCCCAATAGGTAGAAAGAATCAGGTCAGCAAGTCATTCCCCCATTCCAAAACTTTCTTGATGAGGATGAGGGAATCATAGAAGAGTCTGAAGGGAATGTGATAAACATGTTCGAAACAGAAGATTCGATCCTAAACTATGATTCAGAAGAGGACCAACCCTCAACCTCTTATGGGGAGGAGGAGTGGTTTGAATCTGAGGATTATAGGTTGGGATTCGAAAATGCCATGTTACAGGTCAGAGAACAATATGAGCTCAGGAGTAAAAAGAACCAAGACACTTCCAAACCTAAAAATCCTGAGGTAACCATCAAAAAGAGGCCTGAAAAATCTTCTAAAGTAACTGCCGTGAACAACAATTCAACGGCCAAGAGTTCTGAGAGTAACAAAGAAAAGGACAACCAAAACAATGAAAAACAAAGTCAACCAACTAGTAGCACTAGCAACTCAGTTAGTGCTCCTGATAAAACTGTGTCTACACATGTACATAATGAGAAAACACAAACCGATTCAGCTACTAAGGTGGTTGCAAATAAAGCAGAGTTGAACGCTTCCAAGAGTCAATCCACTTTCAGTTTAGAAAGTGAGATTGCAAAAATCAAAATCTCTGTACCATTATCTGAGCTGGCCTCTCAGGATGTATATAAGGGCCAGATTTTGAAAGCATTAAATCTGAGTATAAATAATGACACTGTAAATTTGAGCGATGATCAGCCTGCCCTCTTATTCGGTCCCAAGATTGAGGGAAAATTTCAGGAGGGGGTAGTTCCACCTTTTTATATCAGTCTTAACATTCATGACAAGATCCTCCATAATGCCATGCATGACTCCGGTGCATCACACAATCTAATGCCTAAGGTAGTCATGGAGAAGTTAGGCCTCGAAATCACCAGACCCTACAAAGACTTATACTCATTTGACTCTAGTAGAGTAAAATGCCTAGGCCTCATCAAAGACTTATGTGTGAGCTTAACTCAGATTCCTGTGAAATGTATGGTCATGGATGTAGTGGTGGCAAACGTGCCACCCAAGTATGGCATGTTATTATCTAGATCATGGGGAGCCAAGCTGCAAAGGCACCATGCAGATGGATGGCTCATATGCCACTATCCCTGTATTTGGCCAATCAAGAAGACTATATAGAGAATCCCAAATGAAATTCTTAGTCAGCAGCCCCGAGAAACCTGAAAATTCACCATTATATTCTGTACATACCGACCTTGACTCCTTCATCTTTTGTAATGATGAATCCTTAGAAGAGCCAGAGTCCCAGAATAGGAATACAAATGAGAACACCGAGCCTATGGACCTCTATATAATGGCCACTCTGGAAGAATATGACAAGGAAGACCATGGGCAGCACACTGAAAATGAAGAGGAAATCAACAATCAAGCCTGTAGGATCTGTGGTGGACCTCTCACTCCAAGTGAAACAGAAACAGAACAAGAACAACAAGCTAACCACCTTCCTGACATCCATGGCCTCTATGAACAACAAGATAGCTTACAACCTAGTACAGACCTCCCAACTCAACCTAATGGCGAACCCAGATGTAAGGGAGAAAGTGAAGTGGAAGTAAACAAAGAGCCCCTGTGGGAAATGAACTTTGATGGGTCCTGTACTAGACAAAGCGCTGGAGCAGGAGTGTGGCTGCGTAACACCGAAAATGATCACGCGGAGAGCCACGCTGTCAATCTGCATTTCAAATGCACGAATAACATTGCAGAATATGAGGCTCTAATCTTGGTTTTAAATCTGCTGAAAAAATTAGGAGCCCGTAGGATAGTCGTGAGAGGAGACTCTAAGTTAGTAATCAAACAGATGGATGGTGAGTATTTGGCAAAACACCCCAGGCTTAGGGCATATAGGAATGATACTCTAGATATGCTGAAAACGTTCATTGAATATGATTTAGTATCCATTCTTAGGGGTCAAAACGCTATTGCAAATGGACTAGCCTGCCTAGCTAGTTCTTATCCTAAGGCCCCAGTTGACCAACAAATCATCATTCAGACTAAATTCTGGCCTGCAGTGCCAGACAATGAAAAATATTGGCAGGTCTTTGAAGGAGACAAGCAGATTGAAGATTTCCTGATGGGCAGAAATGAGTTTGAATTTTCTGATTCAGACTCAAAATCTAATGACAACTGCCCAAGTGAGGATTCCCCAGATGAACTAGAGACACCTTGTAGTATATAAATAAATTCTTTTTCTGAAGAAACTGGAGATTCAGCCATAAAACGTGAAAACGCAGATAGAGAAGAAATGGAGGTGCTGCAAGCCAAAGACAAGAACATACCAAGAGGCCTAGCACCCTTAGAGGATCTCTTTGATTTTGATGATGTTGAAAAGAAGCCCACAATAGAACATGCAGAATCAGATGTAGAAGAATGTAACGTAGGCGCTGAAGACAAACCCAAAATGATAAAACTGGCTAAGTCTATACCTGCAGACATGAAGAAAAGATACATTGACTTGTTTAAGGAATTCATTGATGTGTTTGCATGGAGCTACGAAGACTTAAAGGCCTATGACACCAACATTATACAACATAAGATACCACTGAAGGAAAATCAAAAACCTTTCAGACAAAAACTCCGTAGAATTAATCCAAAACAATTGCCTGCAGTAGAAAAGGAAATTAAGAAGATGTATGATGCAGGCATTATAGTCCCTGTGAGGTTTTCTGATTGGGTGTCGAACTTAGTGGTTGTAAGGAAGAAAACAGGGGAGATTAGACTGTGCATAGACTTCAGAAACCTCAATAGAGCCTCCCTGAAAGACAACTACCCCTTGCCTAGAATGGAACATATCTTACAAAAGGTAGTGGGCTCTAAAAGAATCTCCCTGCTTGATGGTTTTTCAGGATACAACCAGGTTCTGGTACTCCCAGAAGATCAACTCAAAACAGCTTTTACCACTCCATGGGGCACCTTCATGTATGTGAAAATGCCTTTTGGATTGATGAATGCTGGAGCTACCTTCCAGAGAGCAATGGATATTGCTTTCTCGGATGAGATTGGACACTTTATAGTTATCTACTTGGATGACTTAACTGTCTTTTCTAAAACAGAAGAAGAACACTTAAAACATCTGAGGAAAGTTTTTGAAAAATGTAGGAGGTATGGTCTGTCCCTAAATCCTAAGAAGACTGTTTTCGGGCTGCAAGAAGGTAAGCTTCTTGGCCACATTATATCTGAGAAAGGGATTAGGATAGACCCCCAAAGAGTTGAGGGAATACTTCAAATCACACATCCAAGAAACATCAAGGAGCTACAGTCCTTCATTGGGAAGATCAATTTCCTTAGAAGATTTATCCCCAACCTTGCTGAGCATCTTAGGAAAATGACTGAAATGCTGAAGAAAGATGCTGGAATTAAGTGGACTGTCGAAGCCAAGAAATCTTTTGAGTCAGTAAAGCTTGCACTCACCCAGGCCCCTGTCCTTATCAGCCCTGACTTTTCAAAAGATTTTCTGATATTTTCCTTTGCTTCCCCGCACACAATAGCTGCAGTTTTGCTGCAGAAAAATTCGGAAGGTAATGAACAGCCTATAGCCTTCTTCAGTAAAGCCTTAAGAGATGCACCCTTAAAGTACAACATCATGGAAAAGCAGGCCTATGCCCTGATTAAGGCCTTAAAATACTTTAGGGTGTACATTCTGCATTCTCACACCATCGCCTATGTGCCAAATATAGTGGTCAAAGATATCCTGTCCCAAGACCCAGATGGAAAAAGAAGCAAAAGGATTGGCTCTAATAAACTCAAAATCTGAGCCAAAGGGAAGAAGAATGGCTGGTCCTTACAAGCTCAAAATCTGGATCAGCAGTGAAAGAAGATCCAGCTCTAATATGCCCAAAATCATAGCTGGAGCAAAGGAAAGAAGTGACTCAAATATGCTCAAAACCTGAGCCACAAGAAAGAAAGAAGGACGTTTCACAGTTGCAGAATTCCATGACTTCTCAGTTTTGTTTTCTTCAAGTTTCTGCCCAGCAAGTCAGACAGTCTAATCCTGGCTTGGCTGTGTTTAAATTTCCTGTCTTAGAATGTAGGTGAAGAAACCCGTTGGACAGTTTAATCCCAACAGGTAGTAGATTAGGTAGAGAAATAGATGAGGCCAACAGTCTAATCTGGCCTCATGGAGCAATAAGGGTAGAATTAGAATAGGTTTGTTTTTGTTTTGAAAAATAAAATGTAAAGGGTCTGCTAGTTCAAATGCACCCAAGGGAAAATTGTTAGAGTTCTAGTTTGGGTAGGTAGATTGGTTGGGAAAATGTTTCTGCTGATTTGTGTATCTAATATATTGTGGCAGCTAATCTAAAGAAAGAAGGGATGGTTCAAGCAACAGGCATCTGGCCTACACCAAGAGATCAATTTCTGAATTCTTGGCTCCTTCAAGAAGGAGCCATCCCCATGTGGAGCCACTGTTAGCCCCCATATGAAATTTTTGACAAGCAAATGGGGGGCTAAATCATTGTTGAGTCTTCAAGGAATGCCTTTCCCCTGAAAATCCATCCTCCTTGAAGTCTCTCAATTGCTCTGCCTAATACAAGTTCCCCTCTGCCAGTAAATTGCTGAAAGGGCCTGTCATTCCTTCCTTTACCCCTGCAACATGCATCAGTTCCCCCCTCTTCCCCTTTGTCCGAATTCCCTTTATTTTTTCCCTCATTTAGCCTCTTTTCTTCCCCCTTGTCTTCCCCTTCTATTTCCCCATTTACCCCTCAAATCCCCCTAAAATCCCCTTTAATTTCCCCTTCTTACCCTTTGTTTAACTTTTTTCCCCTTTCTCCCCTTATCGTTTCCCTTTAAAATCCCTTAAAACCCATTAAAATGGGCAAAAAACCCACTTTTCGACCATGCTAACAGGCCCTAGCCCCTTTCCCGTTAAGCCCCTTCAACCACTTCCCCACATATGCCCGTCACCCAAGACCAAGCGCTTAAGCCTTGGGGGCCAATCGCAATCGGAAGCCGGGCGGGAGGCAAATTCCTTTGTAATACTCTAAAACCCCGATGCGATTAGTTTATAACGTTAAGTCTTGCGAAGCGTTTCGCGCCGTTGATCTGTCACAAGATCTGATGGTCTGCGCTCAATCGCATTACTCCCCCTGATCGCAATCGCAACACTCATTGTGCGCCTCCCGATTGCGATGCTCCGAATTAGTCCTGACCGCCCATTCTCTTATAGATCCGATGGTCATCGCAGCTTCCGACCACAGGTCCTCTCCCGATCGCACTGCCCTTCCGATCAAATCTCCACCGTCCATTTTCGCCCAGATCTACGGTCTGCGCTCAATCGCATTGCCCCGCCCGATCGCATTCGCAAGCCTTCCCTCCGTCCTCCGATTCTATCGCAGCCGTCCATTCTCCCTCCGATCTAACGGCTCAGCGCTGTCGCATCACTGCCGCATCGCTGCTCCGTTGCCCCTCTCCATCTCCCTCCGATTAGACGTGGACCATCGATCTGATCCCAGATCCGACGGTTGGTGTTTAATCGCAGCGTCTCCCCAATCGCAATCGGAACATTCGTGTTGTGCATCGCGATTGCTCCCCGCTCCGACCTCCGATTGCGATTGTGCGATTGAATCCTGACTGCCTGTTTCCTCCCTGATCTGATGGCTCAGATCTAATCGCCCTCCACCACATTGGGTCCCACTCTTCCATTCGTTTCCGTTGCATTTCATGTGTTTTGTATGTCACGTCTATTTTATGTATGGTTACGCCAGATCAATCTCCACCGTTGATCTTCGTCTCCAGGCCAGGGTCTAACGGTCTGCGCTGCGTCTGCACACCAAACCCTATTGTCTGTGCACTCCACCACTTCACTGCATTTTCATCGTTCGTTTACATAATACCGTTGTTTCCGCCACCGCCGCACCACCATTTAGTTCACCCTGCGTCCATTGCTCCGTCCACCGTTTCTTCACAGATTTGTCGTGTTGCAGAGTTTCTAGAGGAAGAGGACCGCCTCTGTTCAATGTACTGCCTCAATAGCAAGCGGCGCAGTCAGGATCAAATCCAATGAACCAGTACCATCAGGAAAGTCAAGGAATGGGGCTGTTAGGACTTACATTAAAGGAAAGCGGAGTTCAAACGCCGAAAATCTTGCCAGCGCCATTAAAAGCTCGAGCTAACCTGACAGAGGCAGTCATGAAGCAGCAGGGATTTTCAGTACAGAGCAGAGGGATTAATGCGCGTCAACGAAGATCTTGAGCCCTGAAACAAAGGTTTAAAGAGGCAAAGCATCATTTTGAAGACCCCGAGGATCGATTCTGGAGATCCTGAACATCAATAAGAGGTAATATCAAGGTTTTCTTATCAGCAGAATGTTTTTCCATAAAGGACAGGTCTCCCATACAGCCTTTATTATGCGCCGTGTCCTTGAAGGAATTTCTCGTCCCAGCTATAGCTCAAAACAGTCTAACATCCATGAGGCAGACCTCTCAGCAAGTTCTTTCGTTTTGTTCAAATCACCTGGAGTACTACAGCCCAAAGGTCAAATCGTATCCGGAGCAGATATTTCTTCCACGAGGAAGGTGACAATGATTAAATATACAGTGTACCAAGTAGAATGGGCCTCGGCCCTGCATTCATTGTTGTGTTTAAATATAACATTTAAGATTGACCTACCTCCTCAGTCGGTCCTCTGTGTCTCTTCTACTATAAAGCACAGATGGATATCATTGTAATGGTTGTTGTTGCATTATCAGTGAATTGCAAGCATTTTTGTCCCGAGCCAAGTTTCCTGTGTAATAGTTGTATGACAGGCTGAGAAATATGATGTATTCAGGCTGAATGTAAAATCTTTGGGTGGTGATGTACCTGATTGGTGTTGTGTTTAACTTGATAAGCAGTTTTCATTGGATCCTGATCTACAGCAGTTGGTGATGTTTTTCTTATCTCTGCGTTTATTTCCATTTCATTTCATGTTCTTCTGACTGACATCTGAATGCATGACATAAGATTTACCCTTGCTAGGTGCCTTATGTCCCAGCTCTCTCAGTATTTAATTTTTTCTGCTCATATGTGTATCTGAATATTGTTTTTAATTGACTAAACCAGTGTAGTGGATGATTATTGCCTGCTCTCTGATGTGCAAGTTGATAGAATCAGTATTCAGATGTTTTTGTTAAGATTTAATTGAAAGAGGTTACGAACATTGGGAGGTGTAAAGCCTGTCACTGCCTCTTCATAACCTGCCCTTCCATACGAACCTTTTCAAGACCCCTTGTGTTGCCTATGGTTTTTTCCAAGCAGGCCTGGAGTTAAATGACCTCTGGCCTGATCTATAGACGGAATCAGATGGTTTTCCATCCTTCATTCTCATCCCTTAGTGTTCCATCCCACCAATCAGTCTTTGAGAACCAAATGCTCTAGATGACTAGCCCAATTGAAGCTTACACATTGAACATAAGTAAATCCTTTCTTGACTTCATTGCCCAATGGCCTTGATGTTCCCTGAGTTATCTATTCTTGCCTAGCTTCCTTCTTTACCCATCCTTGTCTTATGGTGAAACCTTCCTTCCTGATTCTCAACAACCAAACTCAAACAATCAAACAAACAACCTTGAGCCTATAACTAGCCTAAAATCACAATTTAGAACTTCAAAGACATATATCCTTTGATAATCATAGAGAGATCCCTCTCTGGACCTAGGAGGGCTAGATCCTAAGGTCTGAAAGTGGTTCTATGTTGTCTCATCTTTTGATCTCTGTCAACCTGGCCAAAACATGGGAACCCCAACAGTTTGATTGCCTAGATTTGAGTTCCTAGTTTAGAATTGGTTGAAATAGCTCCTAGAAGGATTAGATCGACCCCTAGAGGCATGGGGAGTGGTTAGGCTAGTCTATATTATGTATTTTCTGAGTCATTTTCAGGGTTGGACTCTTGGGAATAGTTTGGCACCTCATTATATATTCATTTCAGCATTTTTGGCAAAGGAAAGACCAGGGTTTTGCAGCACTTGTTTGGATCCTTGTGGCTCTAAGTTTTGATGGTGTTTTTCTCCATGTAATTGTAAGTTTCATTAATTTTTTATGTATGCCATTTCCCTTCTCTTTGCTTCTGAAATTAAACAAATGAGTAACTAAGGTAGAATTCATTAGTTTGCTGGTGCTCTGCCTTCAAATTTTGTTTAGTTTTATATGTTTTCACCTGTTTGAAGAGGACCCTTGCAGCCTCTTGCCCTCTTCAGCTCCTTAGTAGTCTATTCTATCCATTCATTGAATCTAAGACATCAAATCCATTGCCTTCCCTGCCCCAACTTGAACTCTGCAAGAATTTGACCTCATCCCCAAGCCCAAAATTGCCTTTCCCTTTTTTCCAACAAAACCCCCAAAAAATCAAAACAAATCCTCCTATTTATATACCTAGCCTAAAATTAGTTGTTGTTTCAGTCATCTCAAGCCCCATTGAAATACTTTTCGCTGAGATTGACCCGGAGAGAGCCCTCTCCTGTTCTGGTAGGGCTAGCTACCACACTGAGTGTGGTATGATGTTACGCTAAACTCTGCCTTCCTTCAGCCTGAGGTAGATTTAGGCAATAACATATTGAATGTGGCAAGTGCATTACATAATCCAAAAGGAAGTACCCTATAGGCATATGTTCCCTAAGGACATGTAAAAGTAGTTTTATCTTAATCTTCTGGTGCTATTTGGATTTGACTGTATTGAGTAAAACCATCTAAGAATGAAAAATACTTCTCCCATGCTAAGGTATCTAACACTTGATCTATAAAGGGTAGTAGAAGATTATCTTTCAAAGTGGATTTATTTGATTCTCTGTAATCAACACATACTCTCCATTTCCCATTATTCTTTGGAACAATCACTAGAGGTGATACCCATTGACTATTTGATATAGGATAGACTAAATTCACATTCAACATTTTTTTTAACTCCTCTTTAACAATTTCCCTTATATTTGGATTCATTCTCCTTTGGGGTTGTCTAACTGATTTGGAATTTATTGAATATAAATGTGATGCATACAATTTTTAGTATCAATTCCTTCCATATCAGTGTATTCCCATGCATTAGTAGAAGAATGCTTTTGTAGCATCATTATTAATTTTCTCTTTTGAAGTTCCTCCATATTATTTTTAATATTTAATGTTTTTCTTGGAAAAACCTCTACTTGAGAGTTTCCAAAATTTTCCATAGAATGTAAAGAAATTTGATGTGATGTCAAATTTTCAATATTACAATGTTCCTGAAAACTTTGATTTTGTTCACAATAAGAAGAAGAATCATTGTTATTCATTAAATTGATTAATTGATTTTCTTCGTATAATTATGCAAAAGTATAAATTGATTGCATGTTATTAAATTCTTCGTCATCATCTATCCATACTTCACTTTCTATTTCAATTATAGTTTTTGCAGGAGGATATAGTGTGAATTTCTTAGTGGAATTTCCATGATATATATACATATCCCCTGATCTACATATTATGAATGCATCTGATGTAGCTAGCCAAGGTCTACCTAAGATCAATGGATGGCCTCCTAAATTATTCTTGGGAGTTAAAATCATAAAATCTCCAGGATATTCCCAAGAATCTAGAGATATAGACACATCTTCTAATACTCTATTGAGTTTAATAATAGATATCTATGCTAATTGTAATAATGTTGGAGTATATTGAAGATTTGAAATTTTGAGTTGTTCCATGGTCTGTATACTCATAAATTAATGGTTTCTCCTAGATCAATTAAAGTAACTGGGATCTCAATACCATTGATATGGATTTTTACAATGGGGCTTCCTATATCTAGATATTTTTGGACGATAGTTTTCCCCATCATAATATCAACATTTTTTCCCACCAATTGAATCTTTTAATATTTTTTCTTCTTCTTCCTGGTTTTCTAATACATAGCTACTTAATGGTCTTTGAAAATATTGGTATTTCCTTTATTTCTTGTAGTAAAGGTATTTTTATGCAAACATTTTAAAGTTCATGTAACATGTCATATTCTAGTAAAATTATTTTCATTTCTATTCCTTTATCAATTTTAAGTCTTTCTGGAAAAAGTGATTCTCGTAAAGAAATAGAAGGTTGTATTGTTAAAGGAACTGTGGGAGCTTCCTTTATTTGATCATACTTTGATTGTATAGGAATATATTCCCTTAGAAGAGTAATTTCTTGATTAAGACTTTCATCTTTCTCATGAATCTCATCCTCCTTAGATTATTGGATGATAATTGCCAGTGACTTCTTTGTAAAACCCTACTAGATCTAAGTTTAACATCATTTAAACCTAGTGGTGTTATCATGCAAGCTTGAAAATTTTGTCCTTCGACATTATAAATAGTTTGGGTCTGGAAGTGGTTGAGAAAGAAGTTGATTTGGTTTTTGAGGGAATGGTAATGAAAGTTTTGTGTTTTGATTTTGAAATTGAGAGGGTTGAGTGGGCTGAGGAAAGTATGATGATGGAAAATAAGAATAAGTTTGATGGAATTGAGGATATTGATGATATTTAACATAAGGATTTTTCCAACCTTGTGCCCCAGATATATTTTGAGATTGTGGAGGCCAAGGTTTCCAAGGCAGTGGTGCAGTTCAATTATTTTGTGGTTGTGCATATGATTGAGTGTTAAAACCTTGAGTAATATTTGGTTGTGAATTTTTCCATGGTATTTTAGCAACAAAATAGAGATATTTAGCTTTGCGTGTTCCACCTTCATCTTGAAAGATGACTTTAAGACTAGGTATTGAAGTAGGCTCTTTATTATTATGATTATTAGCACATATGACACAAATTTACACTGTTTGGAGGACATTCTCTCAAAGCATGTTTCTTTCTACATCTTGTATAAGAGATAGATAATGCAACATTTTCAGTTTTTTTCTTGTTTTGTATTTTAAGGGTATCTAGTTTTTCACTAAGACTACCTAAAACATTTTTTTCAAGTTGTCAAGAAAATTACCTATTTCAACTCTACTTACTGTCCTAGTAGCATATTTATTAATTATGGTCATGACAGAATCTCTTGGATTTTTCCTAGTTCTAGCCTTTCCTCTTGAAATATGCATACATAGTTCACAAATGTCTCTAAATAAAAGATGAGAAACATCTCCTTTGACCATTAAATTGAGGAGATCAATCCTCTCATCTCTAATAGATTTCAGCAAAAGAGCTTTCAAAGTTTCATCATCTAGATTATGCATCTTAGCCCTTCTGAAATTATAGGAAAATTTTTCAACCGAATCTTTAAGATTTTAATCCTCTTTTGCATCATCTAAAACACTTCATATTTAAGGTTTTGGGGTAAACAATAATATTTACATTTTTCTAAGAACACATTTTTAATTTATTCCTATATTATAATAGTATGTGTTCCTAATCCCATAAACCATTTAAGTGCTCCATCTCTAAGAGTGGCTGGAAACAATTTTAATTTTTTATAATCAAGCAAGTAGTCATAAGATATACACAAGACTTCAAACTCAAAGAGAAACGTTTCAAGATCCTCATGCCTTAATCCATGGAAATTAGGAAGGATAGAGGGTGATATATTCTTCATTTTTGTTGTGGTATCATAGTCAAATATGGAAAATCCAAAAGGTTTTGGTTCTCTTTTACCACCTTTTACCCCTCTTCCTCCTCCTCCTCTTCTATTTCCTCCTCCTCCTCTTCTATTTCCTCCTCTTCCTCTTCCACTTCCAATCCTAATTTCACCATTCACATTATGTACTTCTCCTGCCATTGTAGATTCTTTAGATCTAATATAAGTTTATATGATTGGATTATATAGCTCTTCTTATGGTTCTTTTACTAATGGGATATTAAAATAAGTTTCTTCTTCTTCTTCACTAGGTATTTCTAGTTCTTATCCTAGAAGTTGTTCTTCAGTTGAAGAGAGAAAAATCACTCCTTGTATTGGGGATGTAGGTTCTTCAACTACAACTTCGTTCGAGGAGGTTCTTAAATTTCTAGGTTGGATTTTGGATCTAAGCACCTCGGATATTCTATGTATGCCTGCGAATGATGAAATGCAAGTATCGGTGGATGGTATAGCACTACGAGGTATAGGTGGAGTGAGTGGTGATGTTGGAATGAAACTTCTACCTCTACTTATAAATCTACCCATAGAATCTCTTTCTCTATGCAGAAATCTTTTTAATCATTTTCAATTTTATTGATATTAAAAGGCTCCTACGAATAAATCCTATATACACTTCCCCGACAACGACACCAAAATGTTTGGTAAAATAATTGTCTTTTAATTTACTTCATTAAATTTCAACTAGGATATGTGTACTTGTGAAATGTATGTGCACTATATATGTTAGGATTTATTCTGTGAATTAACTAATATAAAATGTGAATTAATGTCTTGATACAATTTGGAAAGTAACAACAAACGGGTTCTTTCAATCCAAATTCATAACTAACTAAATCAAATTCTTGGATAAATATCTATCTAAATTATGAAAATCCAAAACTGAAAAGAAATGCTTGAAAATAAAATCATGAGAGAAAAACAACTGAATTCTGTTGTTGTGGAATTAAACATATTCTGCACTAATTATTTGAAAATAAATACTTAAATGAAATCACAATTGGAACAAGATTATTCTAAGTAAAGTGATAAATTGATAATGGAATCTACTTTATCCAAAGTATAACTACTTCTAAAAGGAGATGATGACGAAATCTAATATATTTCAAGTAAAATGATTTTTAAAAAGAAATGATAATGAAATATATATATATATATTTTTTTAACCTAAAATGATAATGAAATCCAATCTATTCAAAGTAAACAAGAAATGATAACGAAATATAATGAGAATTATATTCAAGACTGATTACTAATGTGTGTAATTAATTTATAAATGTGCCTTCAAGGTTTAACATATCATAACTTAACAGAAACAAAATGTATTGGTTAAACAACTAACTAAGACTGGAATCAAATGAAAGAATCTAAGTACAAAAACCAAATATGCATTTGTTTTAGTAACTCTTTTT
Organism: Pinus albicaulis; assembly: GCA_034641835.2. Classification (NCBI taxonomy): domain Eukaryota; kingdom Viridiplantae; phylum Streptophyta; class Pinopsida; order Pinales; family Pinaceae; genus Pinus; species Pinus albicaulis. Next base: position 541,480,303 of record CM076576.1, on the reverse strand, counting down.
TGGTATTTTATGGTTTGTGAGTACTCTAGACAGAATCAAATAATTGTAATGAAGAATACAAATTGCAAGTAAAAATAATAATACTCAAAACAAAAACTTAAACAAAACCTCACGCTTACAAGGGAGCCCTCCTAGAGTGCAGGGTTGATCATTCAATCAGAACTCTTTTAGGAATGCATTGAAAAGTAACAAAAACTTGTATTAAAATAATGATGTATCAAATTTTCAAAAATAAATTATAGAATTAATAGTACTACCCACGTTTGTGTTCTTTGTCCTACTTATTGTTATTTATACAAATGATAAAAACGACTCATAAGAGTTTTAATTGGATCAACCATAATTGAAATTGACACCTATGAAATTATTATTAAGAGTCATGCCTCGTTATGAAATTATATTGCAAAATAAATTCATACGAGATTTCGTATTTCATTAGCTAAGTGTCTCACTTGCTTGATTCTTCGTCTTCAATGTGCAACTATGACACGCAATTCCCTGGTTTGGCTCAACCTTTGACTTTAATATTTCTCATTCTATTTGGCTTTCCAAGCAATTCCAGTGGGTGGATCACCATATGGAAGTCAATTTTCATCTTTTTTCAGTCTTCTTTCCTCTTTTGAAGCGTTGCAACCTATTGAACAAGGAAATTTTCTACATAACCAGACATTAGTTGTAGAATGAAAAGAATTTGGTATTGGTAAGATACTTTTGTCATAATTTCACTAAAAACAAATAAATTAAATATAGATGTTTCTGTACCTTGTGGATTTGATCTTGACCATTATATCTTTGGGTTTTACATAAAAATGGCATAAAAATGGAAAATGATGGAAAAAAGGGTGGTAAAAAGGAGACATTCTTAGACTTCAACGCCAAGACACTAGAAAATTTGGCCCAATTTCTGATGGCCACTTCGTCGCTATTCCGACATATAGTTGTCGCAAGAGCAACAGTGTGAGGCCAGACAAAACGTGGTTATCCATTACGTCGCAATTCCGACACTTTTCCAAACTGTCGCAATACCGACACTTTTTCCGACGTTTTTCACTGTGACACTCTTTCGACGTTTTATAAGCGTCGGTCTTCCGATGATCCAAGACTGTCGGTATTCCGACGATCACCAACTGTCGGTCTTCTGACACTTTTCATGTTTTCAACAAACGTCGCAATCCCGACGTTATGGCTTCCAACGTTTAATTCCGACATTTTACAAACCGTCATAATTCTGACGAAATATCATTCGATGTTTAGAACGTCGGTTGTCCGACGCTTATGTAACGTCGCTTTACTGACGAAAAAGTTAAAAATATTTAAGAAAAAAAGTTGCTCTTCCAATGATCGAGGCATCACTCTTCCGACGAAAAAGTAAAAATATTAAAAAAAAATAACGTCACTATTCTGACGATAGAGGCGTCAGTCTTCTGACGAAAATGTCAAAATATTAAAAACATAACGTCGCTTTGCCGACGCTTATGAACTGTCACAATACCAACAAGTAGTTAAAAATATGTAAAAAAAAATGAAGAGATTCACGAACAACAAGCTCGATATCATGCCATGGATTTGGTTGGCAGGTCAGGGATTACATTTTCAAATTTTGTGGGAAATAATTCCCAGCTCTCCACTTTAAAGTTCGACTCTTCCATAATAGCTACATGTGCGCAACTAGCAGATATACGGGAAGGCATGTACACGTTCTTTTGAGGGGATTTATCACAGCAATCTAGCGCATATTTGGACGGAGCTTGCCTCCCTTCACCCCATTCGAACCACACTTGGCATCCACAGGAAATATGCACATGGTGAGAGGGTAATACACTAGGCAGCAGAGAAATAAACTCAGAGATTCATGGACACATACAACCAGTTGACATCGATTTGGATTGGAGATTTCTCTCATACACTTGACATTCGTTGAATCATGAGGATCATCATTTATTTTCCACTTGTGGTTTCATTTTTCAGTGGGATTCATTCCCAAATTTGTATCAATAAATTAGCTCCCATTTTGACATGGTTGGAAGCTCTATGCTTGATGTTACTATGGTTGGCTATAGAATGGGTTCTCCAGTTTTTGCAAGACAACATGTAAATGGGCCTCCCTAACACCCCGAATATCTAAAGATGATAACAAAGCATCAAATTCCTGCATTGTCCAAACTGTAAAAATATATTATACTAAACTTCAAAAACAAACATATAATCTTCCACACTTGTTCAAATTTATATAGTTATTAAATTTTTGTTACCGAAAGATCCATCTATGAATCTTGTGAATAAATGTAAGGAGGAAGAAAACATGCAAAGGAGAATTTCATAATAAAGTGGATATAATCATGATTCATTACTATAAAGAGGCAAGAAAAATTGGATAACCATAAATAATCAAAGTGATCCTGATGTTATTAATCCTTGGATAAGAAGACTTTCTTGGCAATTGTGGGAATTTTTTGCTTTAAAAACTTAACAATGCATACTTGCTATAAAAAACAAGATTACGTAAACTTACGAAGCATTTCTGTGAATGTTAGCAAACAAATTGCAAGATTTAAAATGAAAGGTCTTCCTGCATCTTCCCCCTCTCTGGAGTCTCGTTCCTCTGAGATACTCTGAACCTTCCACGTGTTGGCCTTTGAGAGGGCTTCGTACAGGTATGACTGCACTCTCTCCATTCAATATAGATCTTCATAAGACTGGCTTCAGGCCCCTTGAGCAAAGAAGAAGCTCTTAAGACCGGCTTCAGGCCATTTGAGCTAAGAATCTCTTATCTCTCATTCAGAAGATATAATTAGACAAGGATCTCCCTGAATCACAAGCAGCAAAACTTAAAGCTCAAGAGTGCATGTTGTAGCAACACAGTATATAGGAACATGTGCAGTCATTTTGGATCTCAAGGCAATCATTTGGGACCCCCAACCTCATGGGTGGTCACTAGGTTCTCTAAATAATAGGCCCACTAGGAGAGGTAGCAAGGGTAAAGGATTTCAATGGATTTTTGAAATGGCATTGAGATATTTTGGTCTTTTCTGGGCATAACATTTGAATTTGATACTCTTAGTCAGTGTTGTAGAAACTGTCCCCCAGCGCCAACTGAAACTCATAACATTTGAATCTAAATATGAAGAACAAAAGTAAATCTTAGCAGAAAGTAGTTTGTAGTTGAACATAATATAATCCAGAAAATAAGTAATTTGAACATAAACACTTTGGAGAAGATAAGGATGTGAACTCTATGCAAAACCAAGGCAATACGAACATTGTTTTTGTCTCAATTCGTCCTTTCCAGAAAACCTGAAATAGCACTAAGCACACCTTATAAAAATCTCTTATTCAAATGCCCAAGAACCATTTTGTAGGTGGTGGTTCCACTCTTTCTAGAAAAGGCATGGATCAAAAGGGCTAATGCATGATTGTGTATGGCCTTAGCATGCTGAAATTTGATGCAGAAAATTATCCTTGGGGATATAGGGGTGCTACTTTAAAAGAAAGCCATAAAGGTGTGTTATATTGGTTCAAGAAACAATGTAGTTTGTTAGATGCAAGATTAATACAACAACAATGAACATGAGTTGAATTAATACTCACATTGAATTTTTAATTTTTAAATCGTAATGAGAATTTTTATATTAAGTGAAAATATACATTTGGAGCGTAGCTGTTACATCAATATACATCAAGAGGTTGAAAATACTAGATGGCAGACTAAAACAAAAGAGATTTTCCAAGCTGCCAATGTCCCCAAAATGCCAGCCTATTATTCAGTCAAAACTAATTTACCTAGAAGCAAACACTTTCCAAAATACTCCCAAAATTTTACAAGCTTTAACAAACATACTGCTTTGTAGACTGATGGGTAGGATCACCATGGGATATACCAATATCCTTAATAGGGGCCTATTCATTAAGTCCGGGGACAACAAACTTGATAAAACTGACAGAGCTGATGGGTGAGGAAGCACTGTATTGACTTTGACCAAAAGAGAATTGCAATTCCTCCAATTGTTGATGCTGATTGGAGAGTTCATCCTTAGATTTTTGGATTAGACTTTGGTGTTAAATAAGAACCCCCATGGTTTTTGTGATACTAAAGACCAGCTGATTATGTTTTAATTGAAAAACTTGGATCTTCTCTCGCATTTGGTGCATCTAGTCCAGCAACTATTGATGAGAAATTCCTGAGCTTGACATGTGGGCAAATTGAAATCCATTTCCTGAAAAATCCCTTTGAAACTTCAAACTTAGATGAAAGACCGAAATATACCAAGTCAAAACTAACATACATAGAAGTAAACACTTTCCAAAATACTCTCAAAATTTTACAAGATTTAACAAACATACTACTTTGTAGACTGATGGGTAGGATCACCATGGGCTATAACCATCTCCTTAACAGGAGCCTGTGTGTGAAGGTTAGGGACAACAAACCTATTAAAATTGACAAAGCTGTTGGATGAGGAAGGACCGTATTGAATTTGACGAAAGGAGAATTGCAATTCCTCCAGTTGTTGATGTAGAATAGAGAATTCATCCTCGGATCTTTGGTTTAGAATTCAATGGGAAATAAATTTCATATGTCAAAACACAAAGTCAATGTGTTATTGTATTTATCTCAGTATCACTTATTTCACACAAGAAAATTCCCTTGGGAGGGGATCAAACAACAGGGGATAATTTATTGCTATGTGTACTTCTTTTTTCTAAGTAAGAGTAATTCTATTAGTAAAACATATGATACAAAGAGGCTAGGGCCTCAGCAGTGCAGGCCATCATCAGTGGAAAATGTCCAGCAAAATAGAAAAAATTGAGCTGCCCTCATGGGGAAACTAGCCCATGTAAAGTTTTAAATCCTGCCTCTGTAGAGGAAACTAGCTACATGATAGCATAAGCAAGTACATCCCAAAACAACCAAAACAAGAGAGCTGGAAAAAAAGACTTGGACAAGACCTGTAAAAATAGAAACCATAATCAGTAGAAGGAGATTCTTCAACAATCGGGCACTAGTACTCATCATCATCAGCCAGAAGGGGGCCACGTTGAGTCGCTACAACATCAACACCGCTTCCACCTTCCTGCTTACACATGTCCTTGAGGTTGCTCGAACTGCCTTCGCCCACCGTACCAGAATTATGCCCTGTGGGTGCTTGATGAGGCTTCACAATCTCAGAGGGACCAAGCTCATTTCTCAAACGCATGGGCGAGGAAAGGCCAGGAGTCACACCAGGGATCTCACGAAAAGAAACAGAGATGGTCGCCACAACGAGAGGGTGGTCAGATCTGCATTGGAATTGGAAGTGGGTAGTGGTCGGGTTATGTGAGGAGACAGAGGCAGTGAAGTGGGAAGGAGGAGGCGCCATCTGCTCAGAAGCAATTTGCCGACGGGAGGAGGTGGAAAGATGATCACGCCCATTGCGGGTGTCACGGTATCGACCCCAGAAATTATCGAGAGATGACGAAGAGGAGCTGGACATTGATGAATGGTGAGGGCAAGAGGAGCGAGCTCTAGAACTACCTCTTCGGCGTCGCATATGATGCCTGAGCCAAGGCATGTTAAAACTCAGTGGATGAAGGGCGTTAAGAGCAAAGGAGCAAACAGAGTTGGATGAGGCAAGTAGAGAAGCGGACAGAGAATTGAGGTCGAAAGAGGCAGAGAATCTCAGTGGACAGAAGAGGCTCTGAGAGTAATGGAAGCCAGGGAGAAATTCAATACAGCTGCCCAGGTTGCATCTCTGCCCATAATTTGTGCGAGAGCTTGGCTCCGTAGCCTTAGGGGAGCAACCAGTTCGCAGAGGTGAGAGAAGTGGTAGCATAGAAATAACCAGGAGGAGCCGAAGCATCACAGGTGAACCAGGCGCAGAGACGAAGTGCCGAGGAGGAGAGCCAGAGTGCGGCATTTTGTAACATGAGGGCCTTGATGTTTGCAACAGCATAAATGTCGTGCAAGGTGACGGCCTGAAGGTTTTAATTTAGAGGGGCGCCATAAGTGAGGTTTGTGGGTGGCCATGTGGCCTTGCTACATGCCGTCCCACAGGCCAAGCGCCGTATAATCAGACATTAACACCCACATTCGAGGATTTATATGTGTACTTTGTTATTGTTGCATCACAAAAATATTTTAAGAAATTTCAAGTTATGGGAGATTCTAAGTTCGTAGTCGACTCGGTTAAAACAATAAGGTGGATGTTGAGAATGTCTTCCTTCAACCCTTTCTTTAGGATATTAGAGAAACTCTTTAGTCATTTCAATGGACCTCCTTCACACATGAATTGAAGTCCTGTGCGGTTGGTTTGTCGATGGAAAAATGAACAAGGGGTAGAAACTTTATAAGGACTCCCTGTATAAGGCAAAGAGAATTTTGTTGCATGAACAAAGTGTGGTTTTGAATTTATGCCATAGACACCTAAATTGAATGAATTGAATGTATTGAATCCGAGAGAGGTTGAAGAGGACCCTGTTAGAGGAATGAACCATTGTCACACTCTGGTTGCTAGAGAATTGCGAAGCTCTGTTGAGAGCATTATCTCCGTCCGTTGGGGGAAATAACATTGTTTGTTATCAGTGGAGCGACTATATTAGGAATTAACCCCAGAGTTAATGCATAGAAATAAGACAAGAAAGATGTTAAACTGCAGTGAGAAACTGAGTTAAGTACTATGCAAATACTGGGAGTGGGTTTGTGAAACCAATACCACCTTTGTCGCGTCGCTTTTGGCCCAGGACGAAACCACTTCAAAAAAATCCAATCCAACACATTTGCGCCACGTCACAGGCAAATTACTGCCCTCATCGTGTTTTTTTTGAACTATAATCTTCAACTGAGGAAAAAACACGATATCAACTTGGTTCGTCCGATCAGGAGGCCAGTAGAACAAACGATGGTCGCGCAATAAGTTGCACGGGAGATAAGTTAAGGTATGGCCGGTTGTTTTATGTTGAAAGTCGTTCATTTACCTGTTGAGGTGTGGGGCCCATGGGCAAAATATATATTAAAATTGTTGTGTTGATAGCGAAATCGGGTTAATAATAAAATCTTGAAGATTGGTGCATTATATTAAGGTTTTATTATAAGCTGAGGTGGGAGTTTGTGAAAAAGGGTCGAACCATTATATAGCATTAAGTGCTAAGGTCGAAAATTAATGACCTTTAATGTATTTAGGTTAGTATTATAAGTCTATGGTCGATATTTTGAACAAATCAAATAAAAGGCGTGGACCTGTGGTTTGAGGCGGAAAGTTGATGTATTCCACTATATCTTGGTTAACCTTAGAGTGTTATTTAAAAATGGTTTAAGTTGGATTATTTACCTTTTGATACAATGTACAAAGGAAGGTTGCAATTATAAGTAAAAGTGCTTTGTAAAAAGACCAGGGTTTGTAATAAAGAGAGATATAGTCTCGGTGCGCTCGGGTTTTTTATTTAAATTATCAAATGTCTTATTGTCCAGGGGTTATGTACAGATTGTCTTTGGTATTGGTCTATATGCGGCTGTCAAAGGCATTTCATTAATCAAATTTAATAAATTTGATGAATGAAATTGAAAGAAAAAAATTTGAGTAGGACCAAGGTGGATGAAATTTACAGCACAGGAAAGTGGGACTGTGGGTAAACAAACTTGAGAAGTGTACGGATCTATCATTCTGCCAGTAAAACAAACATGAGAAAGTGTGCAGATCTATCACTCTTCATTATCTACTAATTCAATGAGGAAAATATACACCAAACAGATGTATCATGCTTGGAATAAACAAATTTTAAATATTCATTTTAAATAGAAGACAAAGTTTGAAATGATTGAAACACTTACACGAGGAGATAGCTCCAAGAAAACTTCAATCCGTGATGTTCCTCGTCTGCTGCAAATGACTAGGGAACATTCATTTTTTCTCAGCAATATTTCTGCCAAGATCTTTGTCGTGGTCAAGTGTTTTTATTGGCTTTTGTTATTGAAATTCGGAAACCCCATGTGCTATACCCTGTTTTTTTTTAATGAAAAAATAAATAATATACTGAGAAATTCATACATTCACTTACGAGTAACCTGTAATTTTCTTCTAACAAGCCTTCCAAGCACTTTAATTAATGGATAACGACAATCCATCACAAGGTTTGATAAACCGATCTACCAAATCTATCCGAACAGAGGTTGTTTGAACATCAATTTCTCTTCGATTCTAAACATCGACTTCTCTTCGATGCGATTATGAGAGTTCCGAACAGAGGCTGTTTTCCATGTTCAGAGTTCATGAGAAAAAGGTCGAACATATAGCTTCTTATCTAAACAACTGTAAATGTCGCTTGCATTACCATATTTGCAGACAAAAAAATACAGGATGCCCAAGTTCGAAGCTTGTTGCCCCACTGCTACTTTAAGTTTGATGTAGAAAAAGATCAAAGAAATCCCCACCAATAAAAGAATAGCCGACTCCCATGTTGTCACAAAAATGCTGTTTGGCCCCAGGTTCGAAGCCCGTGACCCCCCACTGGAGCTTTGAATTCAACGAAGAAAAACAAAAAGAAAAGAAGCTAGCTGAGTGGGAAAAAAAATTTGAATAGGGCAGAATGGAATCATAGGGCAAAATGGGAAAGAAGGCATAAAGGTCGAACAAGCTTAGCGGGAAAAAATTGAAACTATGACATGAAATCATATGACAATTTCCCACTCAAACATTAGTGAATAATTTATTTTATTTAAATTATTTTATATATTTAATGTAAACTGCTGTAATATTTTACAAAATAAACTTATTTTATTTTATTTAAAAACAATTTATCAATATTTTTGGATGTAAAAATCATTACTTTTAATATTCATTGTAATTATTATTTATAAGTAATAAAAAATATTAATAAATATAATATTCTTAGGTAGAATAATTACTTTCATCATACTTTATAGGTTTCTTCAAAATTACTTTCATTATTACCATAATTATTCAACTTCATTAGTTGATTGCCAATATTTTTTTCGTTATATGAATCATCCTTAAATAGAACTTATAGTAATTTTCATAATGTTCGTGTATGGAGATAATTCTATGATTCCACAACCATTTTCCATAGAGTTTTTCATTCAAGGGATACCCTTAGAGTACCAAGTTATGAATATTCCAACATCTTCCATATGTTCTAAAATAAGCGGCCTCTTCTTATTGATTTCTTACACTTGTTGTGACACTTCCACTCAACCACCTGAAGTATTTAGCTAGCACTTCTTTGTGTTCATCTCATTATTCCAAGCTGGTCATAATCACATGAGTTACCATCAATTATCATCATTAGAAATTTTGCAATTTTTTCCTAAAATTTACTAATTAGTCTACAAACACATGGTAATAATGGCATTACCCACAAACACATGATACCCTCATAACCTAGTATTGTGTGCTAGGAAGGCTTTCCAAAGAAGTTGGCTAGCATCACTATGACACTATTACGGAATTAGAAGGGAAGAGAAAGGCAAAGGCTCAGGTATCATATGAGAGAAGGAAGAAATTGGAAAAATTGAGATCAAAAGCAGTGGAGTTAGCCAAAAAGAAGCTTGCCCCAGAGATGGATAAGATAAAACTTGACAACATATTGGTCAATTTCCTTGACCCTTTATTGGTTATTCAGAAGGAGTATGAATACACCACCGTTAATATCAAGGTAACCGACCCCTAGCAGATCAAGGGCTACAAGTTGTAGTTTTCGTCTGAACATCAACATACCACAACCATGCTTACAACCAGAAGCCTTCTCACATTCATGATCTGATTATATAGTGAATTAGACAGAAGTAAGAAAAAAATTACTTCTTCAAAGCTAATTCGAATTTGGAGGGCTTAGCCGGGGATTGGGGGTTAGGGGTTATGGATTTAGAGGTTTAGGGTTTAGGGGGTTAAATGGGTTAGGGGTTAAGGGGTTATAGGTTTAGGGTTTAGGGGGTTAAATGGGTTAGAGGTTAAGGGGTTATAGGTTTAGGGTTTATGGGGTTAAATGGGTTAGGGTTTTAGAGGTTTATGGTTTAGGGGGTTAAATGGGTTAGGGGTTATGGGGTTATAGGTTTAGGGTTTAGGGGGTTAAATGGGTTCGGGGTTTCGGGGGTTGGGGGATTTAGCAGTTAAGGATTTTAGGGGTTAGAATTTATGGGCTAATGGGGTTAGGTTTTAGGGGTTAAGGGTTTATAGGTTTAGGGTTTAAGGGGTTAGGGTTAATGGTTTAAGGGTTTATAGGTTTAGGTTTTAGGGGGTTAAGTGGGTTAGGGGTTAAGGTTTTAGGGGTTAGGGGTTAAGGGTTTAGAGGTTTATGGTTTAGGGATTAAATGGGTTAGGGGTTTACTAGAGGTTTAGGGGGTTAAATGGGTTAGGGGTTGGGAATTAGTGTTTAAGGGGTTAGGGGTTACGATGACACGGCCATCACAAGGTGCGACATGGTGCGCCCAGCCGCCCGGAGGAACAATGATAACGGGGTAAAACCCACAGTCCATGTTTACTCAAAATTTCAATCTCATTCTGTGTGTAAAGTGCCTTCAAATTTTTCATGCCCAAGCAATTCACAATTTGGGCAAACTCACATTGTTCTGATTACTTGAATTGGAAAATTAAATAAACTCTGTCTAAATGTTTTAATATCTCAAATTGGAGATTTGAGATATTAAATTAATACTCTCCCTCTACCTATGTGCATATAGCAATGCATCGTCTCTTTATCATTCAAATCAACGCCCACATTTACACTTTCAACCATTAGCTTGTGGACACTTCTTTCAAATTCACTAACCATAAGTTATAAGGCCATACACCTAAATATACAAATGGAGCTTTTCTTTTTTCACCAATGGTCAAATTCCAACTCTCTCTTACCTTTTCTTCAAAGGTTATAAAACCCCTTCATGTATATAATATGCTCCTTTATTGAAACCATACAATCCACCCTCGGCTTATTACATTAAACTCAACTCATCCTTAGGCAAGAGTTCTTTATCAAAGGTTTCGTTATTTACCTTGATTCTCCACCCAAAACTTGTTATTCGCATCAAATACCATATATGTACCCTTAGTCCTTTTAATGAAGTGCTTCTATCATATCTCACTTCGAAAGCTCTTATATTCAGAGCCTCTTTTAATTTCGGTCCTTAATTCTTTTAAATAACGCACCCCAACTATGGTGTCTTCACCTTAACCACTTTGACTATGGTTTAGCCCCTTTTTAAAAACGCTAAACTTCAACTCATAACATTAAACCGGCGTGATATTTTAATACACATTGCACTCACGGCCCCACACATCAAACTTATCAAATAAACGTTTAAATGGCGAAAAATGTTGGGCATACCTTAGTTAACCGTCGAATGGATCCAACGATCCATTTTATTTCATGCCCCAAACCTCTATCCGACGGCGATAACGAAGTTTCAAAAAATCTTTGGTGCCGAGCGTTAACGCTCAAAACAAATGCGAAACTCGCGGTTTTACAAATCCGCTGAGGGACACGTGTTGGTCTCAGGAGTGTATCGCATTTTTTTTTAAAACAACTAACCACCTTTCAACAACGCGAATACCACGGTTTCGTTCCTCAAAACCCCCTTCGCTAATGCTGCTCACGATTCCACCTCCTTCTTCGTCACGGTTCCGCCTATTCCATTCAATGCCTTATTATGTTCTGCCTTCAACATTCTATATAGGTTTTATCAACCCTTCACATAGAATCATATTCTCCACTAATTACTGCATTGTGGCTTGGAAGCATTTATGTCGATTTTGTGAATCGGGTAAACCAATCCTGACACAGATGCTGATCTGTGTGCACCATGCATTCAAATTAACAGAGGATCTATATAATCCAAGGGAATTCGAAAGGAACCAAGTCCCTCTTCAGGCAACGAACCCCTGAGTTCAATTCACTGTCATCGCCTTACACAGAGGCCTCAATTTCAATGAGAATCACCTCAATTATTCAATTCCTACACATACACTTGGAACATATGGTTTACTCCCAAATTTATGATTCAACCCCACTATTAAATCAACCATTTCTTAGATACATACAAAGGTTCCCTATTAAATCTTATCACAGAACTATTCACGCATTCCTCATATGCTCTTATCACTAAATATACAAACAAACCTTAAAACAATCACAAAGTCTCCCTCATACTCAGTTCATGGAGACTTGAGGCATTCTTACACAAAACTAAATCAAAAAAATGCACGAGAAGTACTGAAACAATTCTTATATGACATATACTTGAAATTACTTACAGCTTCTGGTCTGGACAGATCTTCGATTCAAATGGCCTCCTACTTCGATTCTTTGATTCTGCCGAAACTGTCGCAATAGTGACACCTTTGCCTGAACTGTCGTAATAGCGACGATTTCCTCAAACATCGCCATAGCGACACTTTCCTCTATGCCGTCGCAATTCCGACGCTATTGCCGAAACTGTCGCAATTCCGACAGATTCCTCCAAACGTCGCAATTGCGACACTTTGTCTAAGTGTTGGTATTGCAACACTTGTCTCTAAACGTCGGTATAGCAACAGTTTCGAGTGGAATATGAAAAATTTGAAATTTTTTTGGGAAATTTCCGACATTTGGTCGAAAGTGTCGGAACCAAGTGTCGAAATTTCTACCAAATGTACTAGTGAGAATTTGAATTTCAGGGTGATTCTTTTGCACATACCATGAAGAAGGTTTTGAATGAGTGTATTTTTCCTATTTTTCTTCCTCCTTTTCTAATTCTTCAAGCTAATCTCCCTACTCTTCACTGATGATCCGATTAGGTGGATTAATGAAAATTTTTTGCTTTATTTTGAAAGGTAATTACTCATCAACTTTTACATCAATACAATCAACTATTATGTCCAAAATTTTACTATAGCACCTATAGCCATTTCCCTTAGTTGAAAATCCTAATAATATTCCTTCATTAACTCTAGCACCAAACTTACTCAATTTATCATCATTATTTTTGATGTAGCACTTGTTGTCAAAGGCTTTGAAGTGTTTTATTGATGTTTCTTTTCCATGCCACATTTCATAAGGTATCTTTTCATTGTTTGGCTTGAGTTGTGATTTGTTTAAAATATAGACCATTGTATGAATCGCTTCAACCCAAAATGTTTGTGGTAGATTTATTTCATCCATCAGTGCTCTTGCCATTTTTTGCATTGCTCTATTTTGTCTTTTGAATACTCCATTTTTTTGAGGAGTGTCTGCAATTGTAAATTATCTTTTTATGCCATTTTCTTCCCAAAAGTCATCAAACTCATTTGAACTAAACTCCCCACACATATTTGACCTTAAACACTTTAATTTGCAGCCAGATTGATTCTCATCCAGGGCTTTGAAATTTTTGAACTTTTCAAACACTTTTGATTTCTCCCTCAAGAATGAAACCCAAGTAATTCTCATGTAATCATCAATAACCATCATGAAGTATCGCTTACTACTTGCAGCCTTAGTTCTTAAAGGCCCACATAGATCTATTTGGACTATTTGTAAAGGTATGGTGGATGAATGTTCTTTTTTTTTGCAAGCCACTCAAATTTTCTTCCTCGTTTGGCATGACTTGCCGATTGTATTGTTTGGATTTGTAATTTTAGGCAGGTCTCTTACTACTTCCTTCTATTGAGCTATATAATGTGATAAAAATTCAAGTATCCCAATATTTTGTGCCACAACTAGAAATATCTAAATAGATTTAAATGATCTTGTAATATGTTAAAAAAAAAATAAGGAATCAATTCGACAAATTGCGTAAACCAATTACGATTGCACAATCACATAAACAAGTAAGAAAACAAATTATCAATCGCACAACACAAGATTTATTTGGGGAATGCCTTAGCTAAAAACCTTGCTATATGTATATCGTATAAATTCAATATCATGAAACAATACAATGTTATTTCCCTTCCCGAGAAAGCTTTGCACTTTGTTGACTTCTCACTCTGATCCTACTCTGATCTAAGCAAGTTTGGTCCAATATTTAACCACTTTCTTTCCTATCTCTAAATAGCCTTTCTTACACATTCCTAGGCTAATTTATCCTCTATTAATTATGAAATTCCCAATTAATGATTGCATAATACATCCAAGGATTCCTGATGACCTCATGCATGACCTATACAATTTTCTAATTATACAACAGATAGTTATCTTCCCTTTAACCCCAATCTCAACTAGGAATTCCTTAGAATTGAAATGCAACATATATTTATAGTGAATTATCAGTTAACTGATTGATCACTGCATGTGAATTAAATCATATTTAATTCATTGGACCTATCACTAGTTCATCTATCAGTTAGAACTAGTTAAACTGATTTTAAATCAAATACTTGAGTTAACTAATTACACCTCACAAATAAATCAACCAGGGCTCCTAAAAATTAAGAGACACCCTTCATGCCTCTAGTTTGACCTCCAACTTGAATTTACTGAGCTAACTAAGTATTCCTAACTCAATTAATACTTACAAGTTGTTATGTGATGAAATTAAAATTTAGTTCTAATTTAAGTAAGGGAAAATTAAATCAAAAGCCCCCTTGGGGAGCCATTTCAACACTCCCTCTCAAAAAGAAAAGGATTATATGCTACCCTGATCCTATCTCTATGGAACTTGAATTTTCTTCTTGAAAGTTCCTTCGTCATGATGTCTGCATCCTTCTCCTTTGTGGGAATGTACTCTAATGACATAATTCTCATTTTCACACAATATCTAAGATGGTGATACTAGATATCAATATTCTTGGACTTGTCATGAAAAACGGGATTAACCGAGAGTTTGATGCAAGTCTAGTTGTCAAAATAAATTATCGTCGGATCCATCTGTAAACCAAATAAACCAACAAGTATCTTCCTCATCTATATGGCCTCACATGTTGCCTCTTTGGCCGACATGTACTCTGCCTCTATTTAACTAAGTGAAATTTATCTCTATTTCCTATTGTACTAAGAAATTGTTGTTGATCATATGTTGAAGATGCCCCCTGATGTGCTCTTCCTATCAGATGGACTCCCTACCCATAGCCCATACTCTGTATTTCCTCTTAGGTATCTCAACACATGCTTGCCTCCCTTCCAAAAGAGATTGCTAGGCGTAACCATAGCTTGACTAAGCTAGTTAACCGCATAGCTTATGTTAGGTCATGTGTTCACTAAATACATGAGTGAACCTGTAAGATTCCTGTAGATAGTAGCATCTACTACTTCGCTTGAAGTAGAATCTTCCTTCCTTCAATTTCCAACTAGAGGTTTCCTCATGGCTTTGTTGCTCTCCATGTGGAACTTCCTAAGGATCTTGTTGGCATAATTTCCTTGAGATACAAATATATCCCCATATATTTTCCATATTTCCAATGCCAGGAAATAGTGCAATAGCCCCATGTCCTTCATCTCAAAGTCTCTTGCAAAGTTCTCTTTGCAAGACTTGATGAGATTCACATCACCTGTCAGTATCAAATCATTGACATAAAGTAAAATAATCAAAATCTTACCTTCTACCACAATATGATAAAGGTTCGCATCTGCTTCACTCTTGGTGAAGCCCAACCCGATGAAATATTTGTCGATCCTAGTGTAGAAAGCATGAATTTGCTTCAGCCCATATAATGATCTCTTGAGTCTGCACACATGTGAGCTGCTCAATGTACAACCCTTCCTCAACCACCCCATTGAGGAAGGTTATCTTTACATCCATATGATGTATCTACCATCCCATCTGCATTGAGAGTGCAAGGGTGGATTTGATTGATGAGTACCTTGCGACTGGTGAAAATTTCTCATCATAATATATCCCATCCACCTAAGAGAACCCTCTAGCCACAAACTAGGCCTTGTGCTTCTCCACACTCCCATCTGTTACATGCTTCACCTTGTAGATCCACCTGGATCCTACAAATGACTTCCCCTTTGGTCTTGGGACAACTTCACATGCACTGTTTTTGATAATGGGGTCATACTCCTCAACCATGGCATCAGCCCAATCTGGTTGCTGCACTTCTTCCTCAAAAAAGGATGGTTCTATCTCTATACCTTCGCTGATGAGAGCCATGTATCTAGTATACCGCTATAGGGGCCTTCTCTGCATGCATTGTGATGTGGCTGGTCCCACATACTCTCTTACATCTAGCAACAATTTTTCAGCCTCTCTGCTACGCTTCCTTCCATCTTGGGATGTCTCTGCATGTTTGGCTACTTCCACTCTCTGCACCTCTTCTTGTGGTTGCTCCACATCCTGAGGTTCTTCTTTTGGATCCAAGAGCTCCTCAACTACATGAAACTAAAGCTCCCTCTCAAGGGAAATTCACATGGCCTTCTCTTCATCTAATTTCACATATATTTTGACCATTTTCATCCTATATGTTGGAAAGTAAACCTGATAGTTGTGAGGTGTATCAATGTACCCAACAAATATCACAAAATCAACTGTTGGTTCTACATTCTTCCTAACATCTTTAGTCACATGGAAATAAACAGATGAACCAAAAATTTTAAAATGTGACACATCTGGTCTCCTACCTAAAAAAGCCTTGTATGGTGTACTCATCCCAAGTATCCGATGAGGATTTCTGTTCTGCACAAATATTTTTTTATTGCATGCTTCTGCCCACAGATGCAATGGTAGGCCCTCATCATGAAACATAGCTTGTCCTGCTCCCAATATTGTTTTCTTCTTATTTTCTACAAACCCATTCCATTGTGGGTTATGAGGTGCTATAAATTCCCTTCAAATTCATTGTAAATAAAAAAAAATCTTGAATTCGTTAGATACATATCCTCCACCATTGTCACTCCTCAGAGCTTTCACCTTCTTCTCTATATCTTTCTCGACAAGTGCTTTGAACTCACAAAACTTGGAGAACGTCTGATCTTTCTTCTACATGAATAAAAGAAAACACTTTCGTGAAAAATCATCTACAAAAATAAAATAATACATGTGTTTTGTTGTGGAAGCTGTCGAGAATAGTCCACACACGTCTAAGTTAACTCTCACAAGGATTTTCTTTACTCAACTTTCCTTATTGTGAAATGTTTCTTTGGTATACTTCCCCAATGTACACCCTTTGCATGTATATTGCTTCAAAAGTGCACCCTTTGGAAGTCTTGTAGAAACTTGTTGCATGATCTTCAGAGTGACATGGTGTAGATGGCCCAATCTCTTGTGCCATAACTCACTAATGTCATGGCTCTCCACCTTCTCTACTTTCATTCTCAAGGAATCACAGTATTATACATTCAATTTATATAGGTTCTTTACTCGAACCCCAATATTTTACACTTATCTCGTGGCTTTGTGATGAAGGAATGCCTTTCCTTCACTAAATATCACATCATAGACACGATCTTCCAACATAGCAACAAAAACCAAATTCTTCTTTGAACTAGGAAAATACATGACATCTTTTAATGTGATATGATTACCCGACTCCCTCTGAAAGGTAATTGTACCTACACCAATAGCGTTGTACCTCCCATCATATCCCATCTCGATGTGCATCTGGAGATCCTTCTCCTCCAAGCTACTAAGAATTATTTGTTTCCAGTCATATGGAATGAAGCTCCACTATCTAAGTACTAGACAGAACCCATCACTGATGACACCATGCATGTGATGAACGTGAAATCCAAGTCAAAATGTGAAGCAAGAGCTTGACCTGTTGCTCCTCCTGAGGTCTTCTTGTTCGTCTTCTTTTGTGGGCACTTTGTAGCATAGTGTCCAAGATCATGACAGTGAAAACACTTTACCTTTGACAAGTCTCTTTTCTTTCCCACCTTACCGGAATCTGATTTTGAATGGGACACCTTTCCTTTCCATTTCTTTACCTTTCCAACCGAGGGACAATTCTCCTCATCATCATTTTTTTATGTGTATCCATCTCTGGTGTTCTTTTGAATGTCTTCTTGTACCAAGTCGAACCACAATCGATCCCACTTTGGTAGCTTCTCCCTCCCATTCACCAAGTCCTAGTAGCTATGGTAGCTCTTGGGAAGGCCTAAAAGTGCTAGGCTCACCAAATCATCCTAGGAAAATTTTACCCCAACACTTCCAAGCTCATCTCGACATTGAGTAATATTTGTCAAGCATTTTTTAATCATGTCGCCCTTCTCCATCTCGATCTTTCTGATCTTGTCCTTCAGTGCCAGCTTCCTTTGGTAATTGCTATTCCGAAACAAATTTTTTAAGACCTTCCACATATCATATGGAGTTTCCTTCCCATGAAGGTTCGAGACAATATGATCTCGAACTCCTTCAAACAACATCCTTCTCACCTTCGCTACATTCTTCTTTCATACATCAAGAATTTTTGCATTTGTTGTTGTGGGCTGGGAAATATCATTGTCTATGAATTCCTTCAGTCCATTTTCCTCTAGAAATATGTCCATCCTATCCTTCTGTGCTATTTAATTCAGATTTTCCTCAAGGGAATATTCAATTCTCAAGCCAGTGAAATACATCTTGATTCGTTGTTGATGCTGAAGAATAAATTTGCAAATTCGATGTACCTTTTCAAAAAAAACATTGGTTCTTATCTTTAATTGTGATTTCTACTCTGATACCATGTATAAATAGCTAAATATATTCAACTGATCTTGTAATACGCTAAAAAAAATTATTGAATCAATTCTACAAATTGTGGAAACCATTTACGATCGCACAATCACATAAACAAGTAAGAGAGAATTATCAATCACACAACACAATATGTATCTGGGGAAATCCTTAGATAAAAACCGTGTTATATGTCTATTACATAAATTCAAGATCATGATACAATACAATGTTATTTTCCTTCTTGAGAAACCTCTGCACTCTATTGACTGTCTCACTCTGATCCTGTTATGATCTAAGCAAGTTTGGTCCAATATTTAACCACTTGCTTGCCTTTGCCTGACCAACCTTACTTATGCATTCCTGGGCCAATTGAGCCCCTATTAATTAAGAAATTTCCAATTAATGATCGCACAATACATTCAATACTTCTTGATGACATCACGCATGACCTGACTCGAAAATCGTACAAGCAAAGATGACATTATTTAATGTCAGGCAGAAGGATTTACAGGGCTAAGAGACATTAGATTAGAATCTAAAATTATTTTAGAACTCTCTAAGGTCTGAGGAAAAATCAAATTTGAACTAGTCAAAAATTCTTTTGCGCACAAAATCCTTCGATAAGCACACCCTTGTGTGCCTTTTGACCCAAAAAGCGCGCAATCTTGGGAGTGGCAGAAGTCACTTTCTTGGACCACAAAAAGCATAATCTAGGACATAGATTCCATGCTTGAAGCCGCCTAAGGACAACCACCCAAGAGTCCTTAGGACATCAAGGGAGAAAACAATGGAATAAATGTGGCACACAATGGAATCACCCTCCTCTCTTGGTTCACCATCCACAATGTACCAAGAGAGGGAAGGGGGATTTTAATTCTCCTATAAAAGGCCACCAAGAGATGAAAAAATTGAGAGCACATTGTTATGCTAGCCAAAGTTTCCCCAAGAAATACTAGCAGTGTGTGATCCGGATCAGAGATAGAGGGGACTCAGTTGTTGGCCATCCAACAACTCCATTCCACCATAGTAGAGAGATGGAGACTTTGCGCCAAGGCAGCTCAGAAGTAAAGACATCCTTGCATTGGGACTTAGAACCCCAATTTCTAAGGGCCCCTTGGCAAGTGGGTTAAAGTTTCATCCTCATTTCCTACCAACACTCAATAAGAGGGGACGTAAGCACCGCTATTTGGATTATTGAAGTTTTTTTACTCTATTTAGAGAGAATTTGCGTTATTTTTTTAGTTTTAGTTTAATTTTATGTTTGAATATGCATTATATTTTTCTATCTAGTATGTTTATGTTCTAGCTTGTTCCACTAACTGGCTTGACTCCATATATTTTCTACTTGTGACCAATAACTTAAGAGGGAAAACCACACCCCTTAAGTTGGTATGATTTCATACATATGTGCACCAAACACAATAAAATAGGATTGACGATTCCACTAACTTTTATTTCCAAGTTTATGTGGTTGTTCCTTTTCGCAGAGATCTCCGTCTGTGTTGTGGAGTTGGGCTGAAATTACCCCCTTTATCTCCTTCAGTCCCTATTTCATCCTAAGTGACAGAATGAATCAGAATAGCTCCAAAAAATTACATTTGCAGGAATTTGTGTGCATTTCCCATAGACAGGCGCGCCCAATGCATGCGTTCAAAGATGGCCTGCGCACAGACATCGTGCCTGTTGCAGCCTTTTGCGCGCAAAAGACAGAATGAGAACTTTCTCCCATATTTCTATCTTTTCCTACTTGTAAAGTGCCTGGCAGCCCATAATACATCTGCCAGCACTGGTTGAGGTGCCCCATAGCTTGCTAAAGCTCACTCTTAGTTGCTTTTGGTAGGCTTGGTGTTAGTTTTATTTCAAGTTGATTTTTACAAAGTTCACACATAGTTTAAGTATAAGGGAAATTAACTTGCATTCCGAAAAAAAAATTATGTTTTGAAAATTTAGGTACCAAAACACCTAGATAATTAGCCAAATTAAGTGGCCCAAGTCCACACATGCTTAGCTAGTTCCTTTTTCTAGTGTAAAAGCCATTATTTTAGTTCAATTTTTTCACTAAGATTTCGAGACCAAGATTGAATTGTTGATAGAAGAGAAAGTAATCCCTACTGCCTTTGCACCCTTCGGTGATCCTAGGCAAGCATATGAACACTCTCTATTCACAATTCACCATCTCCCTATACTTGATCACACAGATTAACTAGGAAAATTTGAAAACGGCCCATTTATGTGCATGTTTTTCTTTTGGCAAGGAACAATAGAACATAGTTTAATAGGGGATTTTGAAAAGGATCATCGCATATCCACACGTTCAAACTATGTGCTTGTTCACTTTTTTCTCACACACATCCACACATTAAGCAAAGAAAATACACCTAAACTAACTTAACAAAAATCACTAAATTCCCCCCATAGGGGCCACAAAAGAATTTATAGTCTAAGTTAGGATCAAGGGGGTAGGCATCCAATAAACCGCCTTGATCATTCTTCATATTGAAACATAGAATTTGTCTGTTTAGGGAGCTTTCAAATCCACCTATTAGCCCAGGAAAAGAAAACCCAAGCGTGGCAGAGACCCGATTCAGAGGGGGTTAGGCTTAGGTGAAGCGTGTGTCATATCAGTTGGGGCTACCTGACCCGGTTGATACTCGGTACTATTAGCTGAACTACCAAGAAGCCCAAGACTCAAATGCTCATGTGGGATGGTGGTACTTAGTGGCCAAAATTAGGACATCCTTTCCCTATAGGTGACAGTGCATGCAAGCACTAGATCCTCTACCCTTACCTTGGTGGATTTTCATCGGTTGACTGGGGGTGTCGCCAGCTCTTACAGGACATTGTGCCAACACTTGTAAGATATCTTCTCAAGGCCCATTTAAATTTTATTGTGTGAGGATGATTAGGTCTTTTAGGATTTGAGTATCATACGCAAACAAACAAAAAACCATATTTTTTGATTGACTAGTCACATAAGATTAATTTAAAGAGAAAATTTATTTATTTTTCACTTTGTTTTATGTATGCGATCATAATTTTTCTTTGATTATAATATCTATCTTCTCAAATATTTGTAAATCCATACCTAGTCGATGCGAGAATAGACCCAATGGGACCTCATTGATCTAGACATCTTTTGGACCTCCCCCCATTACCGGGAGGCGTTCCAAGTCTTTTGCTATTTAGGCGTTAAAGACAAAACACTGCCACCATTATTGGTTCATCCTTCATTGGGGCATCTTTAGTTGGGAACCCTGGTCAGTCTCCCAATTCCACACCACACACCACTCCTCCCACAACCCCTAGAGGGCAGAGGAGTGCTACCCATTCGGGAAGCCAGTTGAATACATAGCAGGGTACGTCGCACATAAACCCTCTTCCTAACCAGAACATTGTGTTTTCACAAGTCACAATGGCTATAACCTTGCAGTCACCTTTTCTAGCTTCGTTGAATCTACCAAATTTAACCAAGTTAACGAACGACCCCATTGCACACAACCCCATTTGGCCGCCCATGCCCATGAAGCTCCCTTCTGACATTCCAAAGTTTGAAGGAATGTAAGCAGAAGCCCCAGGAAATCATGTTATGACTTTCCACCTGTGGTGCTCGTCGACCAACATCTTTGATGATACTCTTTGTCTGAGATTATTTCAACGCACTCTAATGGGAGTAGCAGCGAAATGGTATGTGGAGAAACCCTCTGCTACACATGGAACCTTTAGGCCCTCGCCAATGCGTTCCTGAACTATTTTCAATTACCCATCCACCATGATTCCGAAATGGAATTACTGACTCACTTTAGGCAAACCCTCGTCGTCGATATCTCGGACCATCTCCACGAATGGCAGCGACGTCATAGTTTGTGTAAAGACAAACTCGATGATTGAGTACTGTTAGACATGTTCCTGAAAACTATCACTGCAAATATTTCGAAGGATGTGGCGCAACAAAGGCCCATATCCAAAGAGGATGCCATTAGTAAGACCCAACAACTTGAGCTAATCTATATGCAGTCAGGCTATATTTACAATATCCCGCCAAACGCCCCGCACCTGCAAACTTACAAAGAATTTCCAGGCGTGTTGAATTCTGCAGATGGTTTGATTGGGTCATTGAACCAAAGTTACCCAGGAAACACCGTTCAAAACCCCAATTACAAGTATGATTCTACCTAGAATGTAGCACAACCTGGCTACCAACGTCATCACATGCCTCTGCAAAATTTGACCAGTAGGGCATCGCCGTATCACCATCAACATGGAGGACCTTATCCTCTAGATCAAGGGATCCAGTACACAGATAAACATACTAACGGAAGAGCTCCCCCCCCCCGACAACCACTTGCAAACCAGGGATCGCATTATGCTCAGTCCCCAGCACAAGACCAGCCTATGCAAAATAATGCACAGGTGAACTTTGTGTAGCCTTACTAAAACCAACCACAGCAACCATATAACTATGATAACTACCCTCCTAACTTGGTTAAGAAAAACAAAAAAAAACAAGCCTAAAGGAAATCCTGGACAGGGGGGGACCAACCAGCAATGCCCTCCACGATCTCAAGATGGAGGTAACTCCAACTGAAATCAAAACCAAGAGACAAGCAATTCCCAATGGCAAAAAAATGCCACCTCTTCGAACAAACCACTATTTTTCAATCTGTGGTGAGTACATTAATTACACTCATCATTGTCCCAACCTCCCTAAGTTGAAAAAGCTACAGAATAACTGTGGACAAGGGGGATCTTCCCAGTAGACAGAAGTGATGCAAGAGCCCTTCCCCCATCAAGGGAAAGTTAGCACTTAGCAAAAACATCCCAACGACTCTGGAAAAAATAACCATGAAATCTACAAGACTGGCGAAGAGATGTTTTCTCAAACACGGAATCAAAATTATGATACCCCACCAGACACCAACACATTAGGGGCTAGTACCAGTGCGCCAACAACACCTTTGACCATATCAAAGATGCCTATTGAACCTTTGCCAAAGATGGCTAAGGGACCAACTAGGCGAGCAGGAAACTATTCCAAAGCAGCCCATAACTATAGCATCATGGACGATCTAGCTCGGTCTCCCACTGCTATGTCAGCTTTGGAAGTCACTTGCATTCATGCCCAAAACAATGAAAAACCATACTTTCTGCGTTAGGCACTATCAACCCTGCCGATACACGCCTAGTGGCTTTTGATTTAGACAAAGTCACCCCTAGGCTTCCTTCGATGGTCACCTTTTAGATACCAGTATCGGTCCAAAATATCACCATTCACCGATGTGTCATTGACAAGGGTACATCCACTTGCATCACGTCAAAAAATGTTTGGCAGAATTTAGGGTTGCCAGAACTAAAACCATTAGTCATCCCTCTTAGAGCATACAATGGTCGCCCTTTAACCCCCATCGGTCTCTACCAAAATTTCCTAGTCTGATTAGCCGGAAAGATAGTCCTTATAGACCATTAAGTCTTGGACGCTCACTTGGACTATAATATACTCCTTGGTTGGAGTTATATGTATGCCATGTCAGCCATAGCCTCCTCCGTCTTTTTCACTATGATGTTCCCCCATGAGCACTGCATCGTTATTGTCGACCAATTGATGCATATTGAAAAAATACCCCGAACAAACACCGATGTAATTCTACCCTACATAGATACATCCATGGACGCACTTTCACGGTACCAAGAAGTTAGCCCTGGCCATTTCAAGCCGTCGTCCATCCTAGGATCATTCCTAGGAGATCCCCCCATTATACATGAGTCATCACCTGATGTCACAGGAGCTCCAGTGTGTATGATGTCCACATCAAGCACCGAAGTTAGTCAGGACACAGACACAAGTAGTAATGACACCGAGTCCTCAGCCACGACAACCTCTCTAGCCTACGCCACTTCCCAAACCCCTTCCTCTACCCCCAGCTGGTTTCGTATCCCAACAAGTTTTGGAAACAATGGTGTTACCAAACATATCGTTTGCAGTACCAGTTTTGTATCTCATTCCCCCTACTGGGAAAGGAGCCACACACATCACTGCCATAGTGTTAAAGCCCCTCAGTCTCGAGGAGGCCCTACCCGTTCAGGAAATGGTCGAAAACATCCCTACAAAGGAAAATCCCATTGAAAAATCAATGATTACGACTAAGAAAACCGAGAGAAGAGGAAAGAAGCTGGAAACTCCCACCACACAACAGGAATCATCAATCTGCACCATATTCGACGTAATAAGACACCCTTCCCATATCTACCCAGAGTTGGATGAATTAAAACCGCTCCTTGGCTCTAAGGCAGACATCGCGACACTGCATTCCCATAAAAAGGAACCTGCCACCAAAGGTAAAGGAAAATCATTGTGTACCAATCACGCATGTGCTATCTGCAGCAATTATGGGCACTATACCCATCATTTCCCAGTGATCCCGCGATATAGGGATGCCTTGCATGCCATCGAGTGATCCTGTCAAGAGGATCCATCCACCCGGTCATTTGGAGATGAACCTCATACCATCCTGTACCTACAAGAGTAACAAAGGGCACCAGAAAGAATTGCAGTCATGCCCCCTCCTCCCATCGAGAGTTGTGTACTATGTGATGAGCTCGATCATTTCATCATTGATTTCCCAGCTTTAGAAATGTTTTAGTGATGGTACCCCATTCATATAGTATATCGCGACAACATGGACATCGAGTATTCATGTCAAATATGTCGTGACAACCACCCAGTACGCCGTTGTCACTACATACCTAGATTTCGTGTAGCACTAGCCTGTATGCACTCAGCTATAGTCTGCCTCTCCCAAGAAGATGGCACCGACTCAGAATCCATGAACAGCTCGACAACCCAAGAAGATGTGACAAGCATATCCATCCTATTCTTGTCAGCTGAAAAGAGACCCCTCAAGGAACCCTAGTTGTTAGTATGAATCTTAATTCTAGACATGTGAAAAAAGACCACTTTAGCTGTGCATAACAAATAGCCCTAACAACAAAGATGGCTTCCAATATCCTCAGATCTGCAGTTAGGTGATCAAGATAAATGCTGTAATAATCTATATCTATGCATTAGAAGTCATTAAGCAGTAGAAAAAACAAGATTTACTCCATGCATCCAATAGACAAGACAAGAATATGTTGAATGAATTTTGTATTAATGACACTTGGGAGGAAAACACAAGAGGGTGTTCCCTGTTCTCCTCAATGGGATGGGTTCTTGTAAGTCCTCAACACTTCAGATCTAAAACTTCTCTCTCTTGATGGTGTAGAAAACCCAGATAAAAATGGTGGCAAAATATGACTATGATGTTGGATCAATAGTCAGACCAAAAGTATAGATCCAAAGTGATCTTTAGGCAACAAAAGGTGGTAAATGAATGGAAAAACCCTTCTATTTATAAAAAAATATTGAGTAGTCTAGATATTGGTGCATAATAAAAATATTATTAACCAAATCAAGATCCAACTTTTATGGAGTATTTTATTATATTTGTTGGAGGGAAAAGGAATTTGACTTGGGTCAAATCCCTTTATTTGTAAATAATAAATAAATAAATGATTTATTTATCATTTTAAGGATGTGATTGAGTAATAATCAAATAAATAATTATTTATTTAATTATTTAAGGGTGATTTAGTCATATTTAACAAAGAATATTATTTAAATAAGGTTTAAATAATTATTCTTTAGAAAATAATAAGATAAATAATGATTTATCTAATTATTTTCCTTGTTTTGGGTTAAATATAACCAGGAAAATTAATTACACTGATGTTTAACTAATTATTCCTTGAGGAAAATCAAACAAATGTAGATTTATTTAATATTTCCTCATGGGGTTTCCTGTTTAGACCATAAACAACTTAATAAAGGTGGTTTACTAAGTTATTTTTCATCGTGAATGCAATTTTACTTAGGGTAAAATTGGTCTTACATGGTGTACTTGGGTCCATCTAATAATAATAGTTTAGATGACCAAAAAATGGTGTAACAGATTTCCCCCCAGCGTGCGAGTGTTAGGAGCTAATCATATGACCGAAGTATGTTGTAAGAACTCAATCACTAGACATTGAAGGGGAAGTCAAAGAGAGAGAAGTACAAGGTAGACCAAAGTGCTGAAAGAACTAGACCCTGAAAAGGCGAGACTTACATGTGCGACAAGTATCTTTGATGAGTAAGTACTTGTGCTATAGGCGGTGAGGGAGGCATACCTATGCCCGCTGAGGCAAAGTACAAAAAATAAGCGTCTAGTAAACAAAGGGACTGAACAATATAGTACATGTTGGCATAAACATGAGCCAGATAAACAACACGATAATGAATCTCACATACATATTGTGCCTGGGATAATAGCCAGGACTTGTACGATAATATCTGAGCACATGAGATATAAATACAACCTAGATGTCCCTGTAGACAGGAAAGGGCTCTGATAATCTGACTGATACTTGCAATCAAAAAGGTGTTGCAAGCGGTTGAGGCTGACATCATCAAATCTATGGAGCTGCATCGAAAGGCTATAATGGAGAGGTCATTCGGGCATGTGGGGGGCTACTTGTAGGGCCACCCCTTCATGAGGGCTAAGACATCTCACACACACCTGGGAATCACCGATGTCAGCTGCTGGATCACTGAATCATTGAGTATATGGATCTCGTTCATGCTGAAAGTAGCTGGAGCTGAGAAACAATCAAGTCAAAGGGAAATAAGGAGTCCCTTTGCCTGATCCAAGGCACCGAACAAGAGTGGAAGATGGAACCAAGGTACACCTTCTTCTAGACCTGTCTTCTGGAATGAATGAGCTAATGTTGACAGAAGGAGGTCTACCATAGGTGAGGAAATAAGGGATCCTCAACTAAGGCACAAGAGAAAATAGTAGAGTGACTAACAGACTGACGCCAATGATGATGATGAAATGGGGGGTACTGAGTAGCGAACGGACGACTTCCCTTGTTAGAGCATAAAGGGCATGGATGACCTGGCAGCGATTGACACAATATCATGAGGGATAGGGGACAGTGGGACTGAAGGCCATAATGTGCGACATGAGAGAGGGACCAAGAAATGAAGGATGGAGGACTATAGCGGGATGCAAAGGGACTCGAGATAGACTCCATGAATGTAATGATGACTCAACTTGGATGCTCTAAACAAGGGTGACTCGATGGTGCTGCCACACAGAAAAGATCTAATGGGGACCATAAAAACATGAGTACAAGATGGTAACTCATGATGAACATCAAAACAAGCGTGGAAAATTATGGAGGCCAAGTGGTGCCCCCAGTACAAGTGTTGCAAGTGAAGAAATTCGATTTTGAGGAGGGGTGAAGTGACGCTTCCTGGATAAAAAGTGTCCTGGTGAAGTATCAATTCACTAAAAACTAACAAATACCCATTTGAGGGCTCGGTGAGAGCTTTCCAACGGTACAGACGGTTTATCAAACTGAGCTACGGTTTGGCCGCAGCAGGAAAAAGAAAAATCAGGGGTTTTCTTTTAATAAGGCATTTTCCCTCCAATTTCACTCATTTGTAGGTGGAGCTATGGTGAATGTAGTGAGGAGAGAAGGCCCTAAATCATGTGGTGAGCGTAGCAGACAAACCGACCATTGGAATTGTGATCCCTTAGTTGCAGGTAAGAGGCCTAATCCTATTCTTTCTTTTAGTGGATTGGGAGTTCATTTTAGGTACCCAAAGCTCATGAACAGGCCAATTCGCACTTTTTGGGGTCTTTTCTGTGCCCTAGGTAGCAGGTACTCAGCAGAAAACTGCGACCTGTCCCAGGAAATGACCTGAAAAATGCGAATTGTTAGAGAAAGGGGGTTTCAGTGTTTTTTTTGGCTGAGATTTGGGATTTTTATGGTTGAGGGGCATAGGTTTCCCCAAGCATGTTGTGGTCATGCCAAAATGTATTTAGAAAAAGGGGAATCTAAACGCATTTTAATGATATGGTGCACCATTTGTTTTCATTATGGTTATGCAGTTTGAGAAAGGGAGTGGAGGATTACCAATCTCTTTTGGTACTACATATATGAATCAAATGGACTTTAAGTTTCCAGATTGGCATACATGGTGTCGCTATCCCAAAGAGAGGATTTGGAGATAATGAACTGGTGCTCTCCTAGAAAACTCACAGGTTGGTCAACAACAATGTCGAAGGGACTAGGTTTTTTATGTAAGATGAAGGAATGATGAGGGGTATCATCCCTAGAGTGATCGGAAGTGATATGGGACTCTAGAGGTTCTTATAAATGTGGAAGAATAACAATACTAGAGTCGACATAACCAGATACATTAGGAGAGTTGTGGAGAATTTCTGCTCCTGGTCTCTCAAATATGCGTGCCCCCTTACCCAAACATTGGGTGTCAATGTAATGGCCACAAGGCGTATGTGGTTCGAATGCATGGGTTCGATGTAAGGGGGGATAGATAAAGTCAGGGGTGGTAAATACTTCCATAATGTCATCATCTTAATAGAAGATGGGGTGGCTGGTGAAAGAAAGACCACCTGACGCGGCGAAGCTACCTGACTCATCATCATGAGAAGAGAGGTTCACATGCGCATCATCACAAGGGGTGACAGAAGAGTAAGCAGATAAAGGATCTACTGATGTTGAGCCCAGGGTGATCGCTGAAGGGAGGTTAGACGAAACATTAGGGGAAGTCTCCAAGGGGACTTCCACCAAGGGTCTCATGGATGATGATAGGTAGAAAACAGTGGAAAAAGGCTCTGTCATCTCAACTTCAGGAGGGGGAATGTTAATGGGAGCATTAGTGTCCTCTATTTTTGTCGAAGCAAAAGGCGCAAATAAAGGAGCGATGGACTCATTGCGCTTGGCCTCGAATTGGAAAACTGCCACTAGAGAGGTGTGGAATTCCTCGAGGTGGGGACAGAGGTGGGTATAATGGCCATGGAGATCACACAAAGCACAAGGGTGGTTGGTGTGAATAGTCTCGGGGTTCCTGGCTACAGTCGAGGAAGGAACAGAGGTTTGTGAGACCGTAGACTTAGGGAATGTGACATTAACCATGGGCTTGAGATGAGGCAACTCTAGACAAGTATGGGTGGCATGATCGACAACATCACACAAAGCACACTAGATGGTACGCTTTGGAGGCTAAGGAGGGGTATGGTTTGTCAGGGAAACCTTGTCTTTTGATGTTGTCTTGCGAGCTTTGACCTTCTTACCCGAAGCAGTCGCAACAAGAGATGGTTCCTGTTGAGGTAGCTAAGGCACTGTTGCAGTGGGAGAAGTCATAGGGGCCGGTTGAACTGGGGTCAAAGCGAGATAAGGTTTGGGTTTACCAGGCAGGGTAGCGGCTGGAGGGTCAAGGTACCAGACGAGAATCCCAAGGGTAAAGTTAGGTAGAGAGAGGGTAGCCATGATAGGTATCGTGTACACTCCTAGGGAGGGAGCTAGGAATAGTATCTAACCGGAGGGGTAATGGCTAGGCAGGATGGCTTCGAGATGGTTAAGGCCTGGAGGAACCGTTCCAGGAGGGTAAGGAGGCTCATGAGTATGAGCTGAAGAGCCAAGAGGAGGAGGTCTAGAAGGCTGAATCGAAGGGCTAGGAGTAGGCTGCGGAGGGCGAGGAGGTTGTTGACTAGCCGAGGCGGGCCGGTTGAGGGCAGCCCGAGACGATTGCATCATGCAAACATTCGATGTTCTGGGATCAGAGACATGAGGAGGAAGACCAGGGAATGTACCAAGCAGTGAGGAATATTTGTACGCTCCAGGTGAAACACTGGTCAAAGGATCGACGGTTTTCTTGTTGGCCACCGAAGAGATAGTGGACTCAGGGGAGGTCTGAGGCTTCGGTTCGTAATATGTCAACTGGTCAATGGTGACTATATTTCCATTATGAGGGAAGGAAATCTTGCGGTGGACCGTGGAAGGGACAACAGACATTGCATAAGTGTAGCTACAACCCAATAGAATTTTGTAATCTAAGGGGGCATCTATGACTTATACGTTAATGCACATAGTCTTGCCCGCAAGAGTAATAGGACAATTACGGAATAAGCGAATGGGCTGGGAGGCATGGCCATCCCACGCTTGGAGAGTGATCATGGAAGGATCCAACTCAAGTGATCCGATTTGCTTCCAAACCGAAGCGGAAATCACACAAGTGGATGCCTCCTCTTCAATAATGCACCAGGAAACGTTGGTGTTTCGGATCTTGACTGGGATTTGGAAGGCGATGGAAGTAGAGAGAGGAGGATGTTCTAACCAGTCAACATCAAAGACAATCAATCGATCATCGAAAGGATCTACAGTGCCCATGGCAGATAGTAGAGCTTTTCGTTGTGAAGGGCATGATTGGAGGAGTTCTAGCGTTGAAATGGCAACAGTTGATTGTGCCAAATCATCTACTATGCTATATGAAAGGGCAGATTTTCCGAAACCAGCATTTTGGTGTAGTGGTCCCTTACGGATCTTGGTATGAACCTTCACCTTAGGCTGAGGGATTTGCAAGGGACCATTAGGTGTCGAAAGAGGCTTTGTAGAGACCGAAGGAGGTGGCTCCAGGACAGACATAGCGGGAGGCTTGTTGTACAGACCAAACCGAGTCTAAATATTGATGTCTATGTTTAGATGTTGAGCAGAGGTCATCATGAGAATCTGGTAATTAGAGGTACTAGATGGAAGAGGTTGAGTGGTCACCTATCCTTTAGGTGGTTGGGTAGCCACAAATCCTTGCTGAGGGAAAGGATTAGTAAACACAGTCGGTTGACTAGGTGCAGCATTGGGAGGGATGGAAGGGGAGGCTTATTTTCCTTGCAACACTTCTTGAGACTCCCACATCTTCTTCATTTGTTGTAAAAGAGGACAATCGTGTGTGTAATGACCATAAACACTATAACAAGAACAAGGTTGGTTCATGGGAATAGGCCTGTCCTTCTTGGGCTAAGTGCTCTGTTGCTGGTTAGCAATGTTAGGTAAATTATTTTGAGGATTAGGTCTAGGATTACCAGGAGCAGTTTGATTTTTAGTGCCTTTCCTCGTCTCTTTTGAGGGAGGAGAATTATTCACGCCCTGATGTGTATACACCTGCCCTTGAGGGGGTGGTGGCTGCTGTTGCAGGGGTTGAGAAGGCAAGGGAGGCGAAGGTTCTAATGCTGGAGGAGTTGGAGCACCAAGATGTGAATATGGATAATAAGGAGGTTGGGTAATAGTGTGGTAAATAGGAGGTTCGGAAAAAATAGGAGGCATGCGTATCCTAGATACATGCTACCAAGAGGAGGAAAATTGCAGGAGGTGCTGCCCCCCCAGGAAAACCATAGCCCATGGGCAGTTGGGCGTATGGATTAGAGAGAGCTCCAATGATACTGTCGACGGCATGAGGTGCCCCTGGTGCGTTGGCACCACCGGGTCTGGGAAGATCAGGTAGAACGGTATAAACATAACCTGACTGAGCATAGATCAAGTCATATTTTAGTGCCATTTGGAGAATGGCTTCTTCGGTTTGAGGAAAATGTGATGCGACATATTTCCTGATAGGAGGCAAGAGAGATCTAAGGAACCAGTCCATGTAGACACGGTCATAGGCTCTTTCTTCTCCGCCATTCCTAGACATGATCGGATAGGCGGGTCGCAGATGATTGACAAAAAGAAGTCAAAAGTTCGATACCAGTGTCATAACGAAAGGGGAGCTAGAAGTAAGACAGAAAATCCTGGGCAAGAGTCGCAAAGGTGGTATGAGAGGAAGAGGCATGATCAACATACCACTTAGAAGCTTCACCTGTAAGCATGCGTTGGAACAACCGAAGATGGATAGAGTCATTGGTAATGGAGTTAGATGAACACCATATGTGGAAAGATCGAACATGATTTGTAGGATCTTCTCCAACAAGGTCTTCAAACTTGGGGATGTTGGAAGGGAGCCTAGTTGGCATAGTAGGCCAACTAGCGTCATGGTGTATAGGTTCATTTATCAACTAGTCAACATTGGGGAGGCTGAGGCCTGCCATGAAGGGGAGCAAGGTTGCAGCCGGGCTAGTGTTCGTTGCAGTCCCACTAGTGCTATTCCCAGCATGAGGGCCGGGGTTACTACCAGCATTAGGTCCTGCACCATACATGGTGAAGGTGTTAGGGGGGGAACAGAAGGCGTAACGAGAAGGAGAACCCAAAGGAACAGAAGAAGAGTCGGTGTGAGGACTCGGTGGAGGACTAACTCGAATCCTACGCAGAGAAGTAAGTCTTCCTACCGGAAACTGAGGATGAAGGCCAAGAAGTCTCTAGGATAAATTCCTTGGTGGCGCAATGATGACGACACAAACACGACACAAAGGAAAAAGAGACCGACAAGGGCAGGGAGGTGCAGGATCAACTGATTATAATGTCGAAACAAGGGCATAGAGGTGCAGGATCAATTGATTTCATTTTTTTTAGAGTCTTTGCTTGGCGGTGTTAACCAAGCCCTTTTTTGCTTAGGGTGTGTGTGTAAAAGTGTGTAAATTTTAATTTTTAAACCCAAATGTTTGTAGAGAAAAAGAAAAAGTGTGTTGTATAGCTGTAAATAAACCTGCAAATGACAGTATATAGGCCTGCAATAATAGAAAATAAACAGCTAATAATTCAATAATATAAACCCAAGGAGGTGGGTCTCTCAACAACTAGTCTATAGGTGAGTAAAAAAATAATCAAAACACACTAAAATAACCAATAGATCTAAGGTCGGGAGGGACAGGGATCTAAAGGTCAAAGTCTACTGGAAAGTGGTGCAGAAAACAACAACAAATTAGAGGAAAAATTGTTGTAAAAAGAGGTGGCGAAAGGCTATCTCCTGGAGGGAAATAGAGTGAACCCTATAGGAAAACTGAAACAAAGCTAACTGTGGTTATTTATATGGATAACAAGCCAATCTGAAGTAGATCTGAAGGTGAGGTATCAAATCTGAAAAAATGGCTGAAGACTCTGAAATTTCAGACAACCCGCAACAGCAAAAACTCTTCCACAAAAAGTGGAGGGTACTAAAGCCCTAGGGGGCTATGTTCCCACTTATTTGAGCAAAAAAGAACAAGTACAGGTCCAAAACGGGCGGAGATGGAGGTTAGACAACCCTAAACAGAGGCTCAGAGAAACCCAAAAAAAATTCAGAAAAATCCCTGGAAAAATTCCAGGTCGCAGTTCTTGACCTGTTTTCAGTAGAGGTTGCAGTTTTTGAGCTAAAAGGTGCATCTGAGGGTCCAGGTTGTAGTTTTTGGGCCAAGAAGTGCGACCTGCACTTCCGGCACTCTCGACAGCAGATTTCAGAAAAAAATTCGTCTCAGCTGTGGCTGATGTCTATCACCTGCACAATAGGTCCAAAAACATATGAAAGTTAGAACTTGTATCATTTTAGGGTTTTATAGGTTAAAAAAAACATCAATAAAAGCAAAAACAAGGGGCTGAAAAGAAATCCTAGGGTTTGAAGCAGCTGGATATGCAAGGATCAGAAAAACGACAACAGTGGTAATCGTAAACCCATGTGGAGTCGTCAGTTGTTAGTATGAATCTTAATTCCAAGCGTACGAAAAAATACCACTTTAGCTGTGCATAAAAAACAACCCTAACAGCAAATATGGCTGCTAATATCCTCAGATCTGTAGTTAGGTGATCAAGATAAATGCTGCAAAAATCTAGATCTATGCATTAAAAAACATTAAGCAGTAGAAAAAACAAGATTTACTCCATGCATCCAATAGACAAGGCAAGAATATGTTGAATGAATTTTGTATTAATGGCACCTGGGAGGAAAACACAAGAGGGTGTTCCCTGTTATCCTCAATGGGATGGGTTCTTGTAAGTCCTCAGCACTTCATATCTAAAACTTCCCTCTCTTGATGGTGTAGAAAACCCAGACAAAAATGGTGGCAAAATATGACTATGATGGTGGATCAATAGTCAGACCAAAAGTATAGATCCAAAGTGATCTTTAGGAAACAAAAGGTGGTAAATGAATGGGAAAACCCTTCTATTTATAACAAAATATTGAGTTAGTCTAGATATTGGTGCATAATTAAAATATTATTAACCAAATCAAGATCCAACTTTTATGGAATATTTTATTATATTTGTTAGAGGGAAAAGGAATTTGACTTGGGTCAAATCCCTTTATTTGTAAATAATAAATAAATAAATGATTTATTTATCATTTTAAGGATGTGGTTAAGTAATAATCAAATAAATAATGATTTATTTAATTATTTAAGGGTGATTTAGTCATATTTAACAAAGAATATTATTTAAATAAGGTTTAAATAATTATTCTTAGAAAATAATAAGATAAATAATGATTTATCTAATTAAATTCCTTGTTTTAGGTTAAATATAACCAGGAATATTAATTAAACTGTTGTTTAACTAATTATTCCTTGAGGAAAATCAAACAAATGTAGATTTATTTAATATTTCCTCATGGGGTTTCCTGTTTAGACCATAAAAAACTTAATAAAGGTGGTTTACTAAGTTATTTTTCATAGTGAATGCAATTTTACTTAGGGTAAAATTGGTCTTACATGGTGTACTTGGGTCCATCTAATAATAATAGTTTAGATGACCAAAAAATGTTGTAACACTAATTACCCCCAACCGCTCTCTGTAAAGAAGACCAACATGTGCATTATGTAAAACGCCCAATCTTGTGGTCACCATTTTCTCTGATTTAGCAGCGTTATGATGTTGGTACCCTGCTAGACCACAAACTGAGCACAATGAGACCCCCATATCTAGTCTATTTTTCCTAGTATGTTAGGGAAATCAATGTGGACAGTGTTGTACCTATATCCCACGAGTTCATCCCCTCATTGATATGATTCATACAATAGAGAAGAAATGGGATGATGACCTCAAACGATATAGAAAGTACATCACCCCTAGGCCAATGATCCCACACCCACACGGGCATGATGGGCAACCTGGGACGACACACCAACCAAGTATGACCCAGGACAAACCTAGGATAACATGCAGATTGTGCGACCGGATTGACCACCGAGTCCATCAGTGTAAAAAAATGAAGCCCCTTGCAAATAGTCTTCGAACAGTCTCTTCCCTGCCACAGAGACTTCTCCCTAACCAAGAGAAGATCACACGTACTTATTGCCGAATTTGTGCACAATTTCATCATACAATTAAATGTGAGCATCTCCCCAAGCTAAGAGCGGCAAGAGCAGCGTTAAGTCTACACTCCCCCAAAGAGTTAGACACACCCAAGCTGACAACACGGAAATGGAAGAAGAAGACCTCCTCTTTTACAACAGATCCTTTCCAAGCATCCTCATCTAGGACGACGAGTAGTGTTGATTCCCATACAATCTACTCAATTGGCACAATGGTACCTTGCACCATTTGCACTAGCCAAAACCACAAACCAGAGGTATGCCCACTAATGGAAACATTCAGTGACCTCTACACCAGACACAATTTCCACCCACAAGAAATTGACCATCCTAGCGAGGAACCCAACCTTGTGCTTATGCAAACTCCCATCACAAAGATTCTTCCCCCACCAAATGTCAACGAAGCGATACACCATATACGATTCATATCATCATGTATCAGAACTATGACTTGAGTTGTCTGCTCATATCCCATAGGTGTCGAGTCAGCTGCAACTACGAGAGTAGTTTTTCCTACGACAATGCAGACCCAATCTGTCTACACTCTGTCGACTGCGTCTGGTTCCATGACATCGACTATGGAATCCTTCTCGTGTCTCTCAACTAGCTTCATTCAGATTGAACCTATTCAGCATAAATTTTCACACGATCAATCCCCCTTAGAGTCCTTATTTCATTCAAATGAGGACATCCTAGAGGTAATGACAGAGCCATATTATCCATGGGACGTAATGCATCACCTTTCGCTCTTTCTCTCCAAGCATACGTTCATTCTTAACAAGACAAAAGAACAAGAGATCTATGAAATCGAATAAAAATATTTCCTCCCATCAGGAAAATTCGATTGGTTCAAAAATACCATCCCAATGCTCAATGCATTCGAGGAAGGAAAAAGTAAAACATCTCACCTACCATCAAGGTGAACATATCCCAAAATCATGCAAAGGCCGAAGAAATCTCATTGGGGGCAGCATGCTCTCCAGAAGAAATAGCCTCTTATACCCAATTGCTACAAGAGTATCGATATATCTTCGCGTGGAACTACTCAGAAATGCCTGGACTTAGTCCCACGATCGTAGAGCACCATATTGACACTTGGCATGACATACCTCCTGTACGCAAAAAACAGTGTCAACTGCACCCATCAAAGGTAGAATAAATAAAACGATAAATCGATAAGCTTCACAAAGTCGAGTTTATCTACCCCATCACTTACACATCTTGGGTTTCTAAACCTATTCCCATTATGAAAAAACAGGGCACCATACGTATTTGTACCAATTTTCAGGATTTGAACAAAGCTTTCCCCAAAGACAATAATCTCACTCCATTCATCGACCATGTCATTGATTCTTGTGCAGGACGCGAGGCTCTATCTGTCATGGATGGATTCTCTGGGTACAACCAAATTCAAATCTGCCACACAAACTGGTACAAAACTGCGTACACCACCCCCTGGGGCATATTCGCATACAAGGTAATTCCATTTGGCCTAAAAAATGTTGGAGTCACCTTCCAAAGGGCCATGAACTATATATTTCATGACTTGGCACACCTTATCCTCGCCTACTTGGACGACCTGACTGTCTGATCCACGAAGCGCTCAGACCATCTTGAGGATCTGTGATTGGTATTCCAATGATGCCGTCAATACATCCTATGCTTGAACCCCCTCAAGTGTGTCTTCTGTGTTAGCGCAGGAAGACTCTTATGTTTTATCATGTCCTAGCAAGGGATTTGTGTGGACCCCCTCAAGGTCCACACCATCAAAGAGGTACCTCCACCTTGAACCCTCAAGCAACTACAATGCTTGCAGGAGAAGGCCAATTTTCTGAGATGCTTCATCCTAGATTATGCCACTTTCATTCAAGGGATCCTGCGCCTCCTTCGCCAAGACATCCCATTCGAATGGGATGATCATGCCCAAGAAGTGTTTAATGTGCTGAAATCAACTTTATCTTCATCACCACTCATCAATCCCCTAGACTATGACAAAGATTATATCCTATATATATCAGCTTCCGAGTCCACATTGGTCGAAGTTTTGATCCAGGAAGGCCTAGATGGGAGGGAGAACGTAATCTATTACATCAGCGAAACCTTATCGAGTCCAGCATTAAGATATCAGCCTGAAGAAAAGACTGCCCTAGCATTAATACATGTAATCAAGAAGCTTTGCCACTACATCATCTTAAAAACCACTACGGTCATCGTAGATATTAATCCCATAAAATACCTACTCACACGCGACCTAATGAACCATAAGTATGCCCGCTGGATATTCATTCTTCAAGAATACGACTTACAGTTTCTATCCCCTAAAAGCAAAAAGGTTCTTACCTTAGTAGAGTTCATTACGGACCTCCCAAGAGATACCAAGGGATCACGAGTGAATGATTCGCTACTATATGAGCATCTCTTCTTCGTAGCAATCGACAACCCTTGGTACGAAGACATTCTCCTCTTCCTACAGACTCAAAATTGCAGACCTCATCTCACTCGAGACAACTGTTGGTGCATACGCCAATAGGCCCCCCGATATCTCCTCATGGGAGATGTCTTGTACCAACGAGGCGTTGATACCACTTTATGTCGATGTCTCACTCAATACCAAGCGGAAAAATCCCTTATTGACTGCCACGGAGGTGCTTGCGGCGACCACCTATCTGGAATGGCCACCGCCCAAAAATTCCTACGGGCTTGATTTTTTTTCCCTCACTGTTTCGCGATTGCATTACCATAGTCAATATATGCAAGCGATGCCAACGCTTCACTCATAAAGAAAGATCCTCTCCCCCCCCGCTCCTCTGCACCCTATCATCGTCGTCATACCCTTTTGTAAATGGGGAATTGACTTCATGACTTGCAACCCCGCATCATCAAGCAACCATAAATATATCATAGTGGTTGTCGATTATTTCACCAAGTGAGCAGAAGCCATACAAACATACGACAACACCGAATAAACTGCCTCTTGATTTCTTTTTAACCACGTGATCACCCGGTTCGGCGTTCCCAAAGAGTTAGTCTCCAACGATGGAAAACACTTCGAGAATGAAGTTTTCAAGGAGCTATCTCATGCAAAAGCCACCATGACATTCATAACCAGTTTATACCCACCCTGGAATTCCTACCAACTCCAGGGATTTCCCCATCAGAAATAGTTATAACTGTTGCCAAGCTTCCTTTTATACTTCTACCTTGGGCCACTGAATCCCCATCATCAGTTTTCAATCATCCATCGCAATCATGCCTATGTTAAACCCATCACATCCAAGATCCTGATCCCCTGAATCAGTGACCCTCGCATTCGGTTGAGGCTTCCTTTTTGTCGACTTCAACACCTATTTTCCAAAAAGGAAGCAATACCTTGGATCTCCCCTCTCCATAAAAGGGGCATCCTCAGGTGCCACTGTGGGAGACATCATTGCCCAAAGATATCATCAATCATACTGACATTTAAATACAACACAAGCTTTCATGTCAAGATGGTATCGTACCTTACAACCATTGCAATTTAATCAAATTCGTCAAAGACCCGTGCCTTCATAAGCGTCTCTTTCATCAATGCTTACACAGGAAGGTCCCAGCCAGCACCTATGCATAAAATGTGCACTTATGTGCCATAATAAGTTTACGCATATGGGTACCACATTCCACCTATTGTCAAAGAAAAAATGCCCCTAAGGGCATCAACAATAATCATCATCAACCAACAGATCACTACCATATTTGTGATAGAGACAGAACATGTATCTGTCAAATATATTTATTTAAATAGCCACAACATTACGAGCATGGGATATGCCCGCCTCGTAGAAAATTTTTATATATTGTATTATACTTTCTTATAGGGGTCCCACGGGACATGGTCATTCTTCAAACCGGTGCAGTGTGTCTCCAATTCCGAGCTACATGCAAGTATCTCTCTCTCTACGCACAGTATACAAAAAAGAAACTATAATGTATTTTGGCTATACAATTCTTCCTAGATCTCACACATTAGGGGGCAACAGTTAACACTGGAAAATCATACAAGAAAAGACGAAATTATTTAATGTTAGGCAGAAGGATTTACAAGGCTGAGAGAAATTAGAGAATCTGAAAGTATTTAAAAAATCTCTAAGTTCGAAGGAAAAATCAAATTTGAACTAGTCAAAAATGCTTTTGCGTGCAAAATCCTTCGATAAGTGCGCCCTCGCGTGCCTTTTGACCCAAAAAGAGCGCAATCCTGGGAGTGGCAGAAGTCACTTTCCAGGACCACAAAAATCACACTCCAGGACATTGATTCCACACTTAAAGCCACCTAAGGACAACCACCCAAGCCTCCTTAGGACATCAAGGGAGCACACAATGGAATAAATGTGGAACACAATGGAATCACCCTCCTCTCTTGGGTCACCATCCATAATGTACCAAGAGAGGGAAGGAGGATTTGAATTCTCCTATAAAATGTCACCAAGAGATTGAAAACTTAAGAGCACATTTTCATGCTAGCCATAATTTCCTAAAGCAATACCAGCAGTGTGTGATCCGGAGCAGAGATATAGGGGACTCAGTTGTTGGCCATCCAACAACTCCATTCCACCATAGTAGAGAGAGGGAGACTTTGTGCCAAGGCAGCTCGGAAGTAAATACATCCTTGCATCGGGATTTAGAACCCTAAGTTATAAGGGACCCTTGGTAAGTGGGTTAAGGTTTCATCCTCATTTCCTACGAGCACTCAATAAGAGAGGACGTAAGCGCCGCCGTTTGGATTATTGAAGTTGTTTGACTCTATTTAGAGATTTTGTGTTATTTGTTTTAGTTTTAGTTTAATTTTTATTTTTTAATATGCATGTTATTTCTCTATCTAGTATGTTTATGTTCTAGCATGTTCCACTAACTTTCTTAACTCCATATATTTTCTGTCTGTAACCAATAAATTAAGAGGGAAAACCACACCCCTTAAGTTGGTGTGATTTCGTACATACGTGCACCAAACACACTAACACATATACAATTAATAGTTATCTTCCCTTTAACCCTAATATCAACTGGTCTTTCCTTAGAAATAACATGCAACAATTGTATATAGTGAATTATCAGTTAATTGATTGATCACTGCATGTCAATTAAATCATATTTAACTCACTCGACCTATCACTATCTCATCTCTCAGTTACAACTAGTAAAACTGATTTTAACTCATATACTTGAGTTAACTAATTACACCTCACAAATAACTCAACCAGGGATCCTAAAAAGTAGGAGACACCCTACAATATGCCTCTAGT
Organism: Pinus albicaulis; assembly: GCA_034641835.2. NCBI lineage: Eukaryota > Viridiplantae > Streptophyta > Pinopsida > Pinales > Pinaceae > Pinus > Pinus albicaulis. The sequence goes on along the minus strand of CM076576.1, from coordinate 541,439,396 downwards.
TTGACCTCCAACTCACATTGACTTAGCTAACTAAGTCTTCCTGAATTAGTTAACACTTACAATTTGTAATGTGATGGAATTACAATTTACTTCTAATTTAATTAAGGGAAAATTAAATCCAGTTACTCCAAATAACACTCCTCATTTTCTTCCTTGAGAATGTATAGATTATTTGAGGTTATCAAAGCCTTTGCTACTACATTTTCTATGTTTGTTGACTTCATTTCACAATATTGGGAGAAAAAATTAACATCATACCCTTTTTCACACATTTTTCTTACACTCAACAAATTGTTCTTGAGCCCATCTACAAGAATAACTTCCCGAGATTTACCCCCTCCATTGTCTAGGTTGATTGTTCCTTTACCCATGATCTTACCTAGAGTATCATTTCCAAAGTAAAATTTCCTTATTTATTTTCATTTAGTGATAAAAACTTACTCATATTACCACTTATATGCCTAGAGCATCCACTATCCACATACTAGTAGTTGTTTTGGTTTTGGGCCTATAGGACAAGGCCACATATGTCTTTATTTTATTCCTTTTTCTTCTACCAAAACTTGGGTTCTTCTTGTATTTTCTCAATCTAAGAAACTATTCTGAATACGTTTTGATTATACTATCAATTGCTTTATGGCCAAAGTTATGACAATTATAGAATTCAATAACATTAAATAAGGGAGAAAAAGGTTTTCCCTACGATTATTTATATGTGGATTTTCAAATATTGTATGTTTATTTGATAGGTAATATTCAGTTATTTTATTTCTTATTTGAGTGTTTTTTAGCCTTTTGTTTTGCAATTTGCAGCTTAGTGCCTAAAATTTGTGCAAGAATAAAAATAATCATAGAATCAATTTTGGTACTTTGGAATAGTTTTCCCTTGAGGATGTGATATTTTAGACATTTTATGACTTTTAATTTGAAGGGAGTAGGGATTTTGATGATTTTTTTCCTAATATTTTAGGTTGTTCAAAACTTTGTTATAGAATTTCCTTGGTTGCTACTGACTTGTAATGTTACTATGTTTTTACTAATTTTTTCACTTGTTCAATGTTTTTGTTGTTGTCAATGTTAATTGAATGTTCTAAGATGTATTACTATCATTTTTCTTAGTTTTTTTATTGGTAATTGTTGTCATTACCTTGAATTCCATTTCTAATACTTTCTGTTAGTGCTTTGATGAAGTTGATTGGTATTTTGTCTTCAGTTTTCTTGTTGGTTGTTTCTCCCTCATATCCTAATCCAATATTGATGAGAGGGAATCTATGAAAACTAAGAATTACATATAAATTTCCAGATGCTTTAATATGCTTTACATTCTAGTTCAACTAAGTCTTTTTTTTTCTCCAATCCCTTTCTAAGAGAGACTACCTCTTCCTCCAGTTTTTCACATTCCTAGCCTTTTTCTTTCAGTTGTTGCAATAGGATGTCTTAAATATTATTTTTGTTCTTCAAAATATACCTTTCAAAGAAGTAGTGATGGTTCTTCAAAATTGCGTTCTCCTTTTTAGACTTAATCAATAATTTTTTTTGTTTCTTATTCCTTTTCTTAAGTATATCAATTTCTTCTAAGGCGTTGATTAATTCGCCTTCCAAGTCTACTTTGTTGAAATTTGCAACAAGAAACAGTGAAATTGGAAACGAGAAAGGAAAAAAAGTGCACCCACATTGGTGAGGAATGTGGGGCATCTAATTTATTTTTCCATTAAATAAATTAGACAATAAATTGTAATTTCATCTTATAACAAATCGTTTCAGTTAACTAAGTCAAGATGAATGAGTTAGCTCAAGAAATTCAAGTTGAGGGTCTAAGATGAGGCATGTATAGCGATTATAATATTTTTGGGGTCCGGTTACAATTGATGCATCAGTGGAGTGTGGTGTGAGTGAGTTAACTCAACTTATTGAGCTAAAATAAGTTTAACTAGTTCCAACTAAGAGATGAGATAATGAGAGGTCTAGTGAATTAAATTAGCTTTAATTCACAACGAGTGATCAATCAGACAACTGATAATTCTCTATTAATAGTTGCATGCATGTAAATTCTGAGGAATACCCAGTTGAGACAGAGGTTAAAGGGAACATAACTATCAGTTGTATTTATAGAAAATTTCCCATGTGCAATTACAAAGACATGAGAATTACATGATGGATTGTGCAATTAAGGAAGCAAATTATTCCTATTTAATAGGGGCCTAATTCTCTAGGAATTGCATGAGCAAGGCTGGGCTGAGTAGAGGCTGAGAATTGGTTAAGTGTTTGTCAATTTTGCATGAGCATTGTAAGCCAGTTTTTAGCAGGATCAGAGTGAGACAGTCAGGATAGTACTGGAGAATCTCATGAGAGATTACACATTGTACTATTTCATGATTCCGTGACTTAATACATAATATATATAGAGGGGTTTTGAGAAGTTTCTTTCCCTAAGAAAATATTGTGTTGTGTGAATGATTTACTTATTTCTCTTACTTTCATGTGATTGAGCGATCATGTTTTGTATTCCACAAATATTGTAGAAGGATTCAATATCTTGTTTTAGTACATCACAAGATCGGATTGAATCCATTAGTATTGATTTTCTACATGGTATTAGAAAATTTAGTGATATCTCTACATGGCATCTGTTATCACCCAAAAAAATGAAGCATCATTTGACAAGGTTGAATAAGTTCATGTGTAAATGGTAGGGTCATAGAATTAATTTTTCATTACCTGGTCAAGGGAAATTTCAATTTTTTCTTGTTTAAGCTTACCCTAAGGTCTAAACCCACCCATAATTCAAACTCCCTTCTGTCACATCATTTCATCATTCTCCAATTCATTTCATTTTCCAAAGCTTTTTGTATCGAAAGTGCCAAATTAGCCGAGACCACAGTCTTGTAGCACATTACATTGTAAAAAGTCACTTTTTGCTACAAAACTGGCTAATAATTTCATAGCAAATATGAAGAAAAACTCTGTTTTCTGACTTTTAGAAGTCAACTTCAAAGGCGGTTTTTGAGCAAATGAAAACGAATTTTGGAAATCTGAAAGATTTTTTTCTTCATAAAAGACCTAAATACAAAAAACTCTCTCATTTTTTTCAAATTCATTAGAAATTGATAAATTAAAATGCGCTACGAAACTGTTGTTACGAAACTGTCATGTACATGACTTTTTAGCAATCAACTTCAAGTTCAGTTTCTGGCCAAATGAAATTTTTTTTTGGAATTATGAAAGAGGTTTGTCTTCATCACGGCCCTAGATAAAAAAACCTCTCTCAAGTTTCTCACAGGTCTTATCAGTTGGGAGATACAAGGATTTCATTGAAGCCCTATTTTCAGAAATAGAGTGTTCCTATTTTACACATGTTTTTCAAATGCAGTTTTTGGAAAGAAGGAGATGTGTTTCAAAAAACCAAGAGATTTTTTTCTTCATGACATACTGAAATACAAAAAAATCCTTCCATTTTTCAAAAAACGTCATGGATTAGAATATATAGGCTCTGTTCCAAGGCCTATTTTTCAGGGAAAAAAAAAAAAAAACAGGAAAAATCAGCAAGGATGTCTTAAATATGAAAGGTGAGATTGACACCTCAAAACTCTTGGTTTGAGTTGGTTTATGGTTTATTGAGGCTAATTATATGTTATATACAAGTTTTTTCCACTTTCAGGTTTCAATTTTCAAATTTATGCAAAAAATCTGCATCTACAGCACTTCCGTAGCGCCTCCAGGCTTAACAAGCAGAAAAGCACTACGAAACTATTGTAGCTGCGTTTTTTTTTTCCTGATCAGTTTTAAAGGGTGTTAAGAGCTGAAAATTATATGAGACATGTGTTGAAGGATGATAAAGCTGATGCAAGAGGAAAAAATTAGAAATTTTTAGGATAAAGGCTTGTTATAAGGCGCTACGAAACTACCTTACTTTTGTAGCGCACTATGTTTCAATATTTTTAGCAGGTTTTGGATAGTTGGAGGCTATGAAAGAGTTAAATACCATGTCAAGAAATTATTAAACACTCAAGGACCATGAGTTCAATATCAAATGACAGCCAAAATATTCAAATAAGAAGAAGACCATTTACCTAAAAAAACAGGGTTTTGTTTCCTAGTTTTGAGAAGGTCAGTTAAGTGGTCACAAAGTGGTGAATCTCATCATCTAAATTCGACCATGTGACAACATACTAGTCAAAGATGTAATTTATTTAAAGTATATAAGTTTGTTAAATATAATAATGAAGATTTTGAGTCCTAGTTGAAATAGGACTGTCAAGTACGATAGGTGTCTATTTGTCATAAATTTGATGTTTTATGGTTATGCAAGGTGTCAGTAGGCAAAAATTTGATGTATCTAGCCTAGAGGCAGATCATATGATGATGTAAAATATCTATTAAAGGCCATTGGGTCGAATTAGCAAAGGGTTGGATATTTTTGGCAAAATTGCAGCTTATTGTAAATTGACTATTTCAGCTAATACAAAGATTTGTTATTTGACCAACTTGAGATTCTGAAGGAGTTTTTAGTGTTTACTTGTTCTATATTTACCTTTTATGTATCTATCTTGCAGTGGTTTTCATTTATTTTACTCAGAATTCATCCATGTGATGCTCTGATTTCCTTTATAAGTGATTTGACTGTGTATTTTCATGTCTTATGTGTGTGTGTCCTACTACTAAAAACTCTGACCTACCTCAAATTCCATGTCAAGTGAACTCACTGAATCACTGAAAGTTTTGACTCCATAAGCCCAATGTCTACATGCTGATGTTATTTTCAACCTACATTCATCATAACCAGTTTATTTCCTAAATAGATTTAGCCATCTATATCTTTATTTCATATCATTAACCCTTGAGAGAGCCCTCTCAGGCTGAGGAGGCTAAGCCTCAGTCACAAGATTGGTTTGAAATAGTTACACTGAATTTGTCTGATCAACAACCAATCAAGTATGATTTTGGTGATAACAGTTTGGCACCTTTTCTGGGGAGACCGAAGGTATAAATTTTCCCTGGGAAGAACAACAAAGTTTCAGTTCTAAGGTCTGAAAGAAGCAAACACTTAGGCACATATTGGCTGTATTTCTGCTCTGGCAACTCCACACATCAAATAATCAATTGGAAGGTGACTCCACTACTTGAAGATCATTAGCTTGATGAAGTTCCAATATGAGTTCCATTGCAATAATAAATGCCAGGTATGCCCCTATGAATCGGTCTCATCTCCCTGGTTTTCCAAATCCTATGTCAAAGGTCGAATGGTTAACTGATCTTCCTGTATTTAAAGATGAAAAGAAAGACATTTTTTCCCTTCATTTGGTTAGATTCCATATGCATGTACAGAGTCTTAAGGTTCAGTTTCCTAAGGATTGTCTCATGAAGATGTTTATGGCCACTTTATAAGGAAAAGCATGGTCTTGGTATGAAAGCTTGCCAAATGATTCATTTTATTCTCTTGCTGATTTCCATGTTGCATTTTATGAGATGTATGAAGAGTGTCGTCCCTCCTTATTTCTAGTCAAAGACTGTTGTAAAGACTGTGTGATTTTTATTGAATATTTGGAGAATTTTTATGAAGATGATGAGTTCATGGATGAGGAAATTTTAGATGTCCTTCATGACAATCCATTTCATCACTAAGAAGAAAGGATATCCTCTCTCTTGGATGAAAATGAAACCCAACAGGAGTTTATTTATGATAATCATGTTACATCCTCTGAGTTTGATGAAAAGTTCCAATAGACTTGTCAGTATTTTGATCATCAGGAGTATGAGAATCATTGCAAACAACAAGAGGAAATATTGGTAGATAATTACTATAACTCTCAGGTAAAGGAAAAATTTTATTCTTCATGTTATTTCTTGCCTCAGTCTACATCAAATGATGATCACACTAAGGAAGACGTGGGTGAAAATTTTTATATATCCTTGTCTTCTAATCTGAAATCATTTGAGTGCAAGTCAGAAGTTAAGATTCAATTTGTGGATGAAGTTGCTAAGAGTATTTAAAAAGACATTGAAGTTTTAGAAGATAAAATTCAACCTTACAGGCTTCATGATCAAGATCAGTATTTTCAAAAGTTGTTAATTCCAAAAAACAAAGAGAGGGTGCTGCTACCTTTATCCTTTGAGTTTGAGGAAGAATACAATGTTTTTGAAAATCAGTTTGAACGGAAATTTGATAGCACACAACTGAAATTTTGTTTGGTTGTGCAAAGCATATATGAATTTTCCAAAGCTACAGATTGTCTTGAGATTCATCAAACAGATTATGTCTTCTATGATCCTATAGCTAACTACATGGAAGAGTTCTTCAATCCAGATTTCTAGTTATATTTTCATTATGAAGATCAGATACATTTTATGTTGCCTTGGTCATTTCGGTATCATGCTTACTTTTGGTTCAAGTGCAGTCAACAGGTTAAAGTTTCATATCAGATCAATGACTAGCTTCATTGGAAGTTTCATGTTGCTTGAGTTAAAAATGGAGATTGCAGTTGTTAGGGTAGGTAGGAGTGTGTGAATAAGCTCAAATTTAATTGAGCATCTTTTCAGTAGTACAAATTTGGTTTTCCAGCAATAATAATCAAGCTTGAGCCAGAGGAGAAGGCCATAAGAGCTTGGCAAAGTTTCAGAAATTTCAAAGTTTTTATTTCCAAGAAGATGGTTGGCACTGGAACTACAGGTTCTTTGGTGTACCACAAGGGCACACCATCCCAAGTGGAGCCACTGTTATCACCCAAAAAATGAAGCATCATTTGACAAGGCTGAATAAGTTCATGTGCAAATGGTAGGGTCATAGAATTCATTTTTCATTACTTGGTCAAGAGAAATTTCAAATTTTTCTTTTTTAAGCTTACCCTAAGGTCTAAACCCATCCATATTCAAACTCCTTCATGTCACATCATTCGTCATTCTCCGATTCATTTCATTTTCCAAATTTTTTTGTATCGAAAATGAAAAATTGGCCAAGAAACAACATTTTCGTAGTGCACTACACTGTAAAAAGTCACTTTTTGCTACGAAACTGGCTAATAGTTTTGTAGTAAATATGAAGCAAAACTCTTTTTTCTGACTTTCAGAAGTCAACTTCAAAGGTAGTTTATGAGAAATGGAAAATTAATTTCTTCATAGCAGACCTAAATACAAAAACCTCTCTCAATTTATTCAAATTAATTAGGAGGTGGCAGAAATTGATAAATTAAAATGCGCTACGAATTTGCTGTTACGAAATTGCCCTGTACATGACTGTTTAGCAGTCCACTTCAAGTTCAGCTTCTGGCCAAATGAAAACGTTTTTTGGAATTATGAAAAAGGTTTGTCTTCTTCATAGCCCTCGCTACAAAAACCTCTCTCAATTTTCTCACAGGTATTATCAGTTGGGAGATACTAGGATTTCATTGAAGCCCTATTTTCAGAAACAAAGTTTTCCTGTTTTATACATGTTTTTCAAATGTAGTTTTTGGACAGTAGGAGATGTGTTTCAAAACACCAAGAGAGGTTTTTCTTCAAGACATACTGACCTAAAAAAACCTCCTTAATTTTTTGAAAATACATCATTTATTAGAAGATATAGGCTCTGTTCCAAGACCTATTTCTAAAAAAAAACAGGAAAAATCAGCAAGGATGTCTTAAATATGAAAGGTGAGATTGACACCTCAAAACTCTTGGTTTGAGTTGTTTTATGGTTTATTGAGCCTAATGATATGTTATATATAATTTTTTTCCACTTTCAGGTTTCAATTTTCAAATTTATGCAAGAAATCTGAATCTACAGCAGTTTCGTAGTGCCTCCAGACTTAAAAAGCAGAAAAGCGCTACAAAACTGTTGTAGCTGCGTTTTTTTCTTCCTGGTCAGTTTTAAAGGGTGTTAAGGGCTAAAAATGATATGAGACATGTGTTGAAGGATGATAAAGCTGATGCAAGAGGAAAGAGTTAGAAATTTTGAGGATAAAGGCCTATTTTAAGGCGCTACGAAACTGCCTTACTTTCGTAGCACACAGTGTTTCAGTATTTTTAGCAGGTTTTGGAGCAGGTTTTGGATAGCTGGAGGCTATGAAAGAGTTAAATACCATGTCAAGAAATTATTAAACACTCAAGGACCACGACTTCAAGACCAGATGACAGCCAAAATATTCAAATAAGAAGAAGACCATTTACCTAAAAAACAAGGTTTTGTTTCCTAGTTTTGAGGAGGTCAGTTAAGTGGTCACAAAGTGGTGAATCTCATCATCTAAATTCGACCATGTGACAACATACTAGTCAAATATTTAATTTATTTAAGGTAGATAAGGTTTTTAAACATAATAATGAAGAGTTTGAGTCCTAGTTGAAATAGGACTGTCAAGTACGATAGGTGTCTATTTGTCATAAATTTGATGTTTTATGGTTATGCAAGGTGCCAGTAGGAAAAAATTCGATGTATCTAGCCTAGAGGCAGATCATATGATTATGTAACAAGTCTATTAAAGGCCATTGTGTTGAATTAGCAAAGGGCTGGAGATTTTTGGCAAAATTGCAACTTGTTGTAAATTGATTGTTTCAACTAATAGAGAGATTTGTTACTTGACCAACTTGAGATTCTGAAGGAGTTTTTAGTGTTTAATTGTTCTATATTTACCTTTTATGTATCTCTCTTGCAATGGTTTTCATTTATATTACTCAGAATTCATCCATATGATGCTCTGACTCCCTTTATAAGTGATTTGACTGTGTATTTTCATGTCTTATGTGTGTGTGTCCTACTACTAAAAACTCTGACCTGCCTCAACTTCCATGTCAAGTGAACTCACTGAATCACTGAAAGTTTTGACTCCATAACCCCAATGTCTACATGTTGATGTTATAATTTTCAACCTACATTCATTATAACCAGTTTATTTCCTAAATAGAGTTAACCATCTATATCTTTATTCCATATCATTAACCCTTGAGAAAGCCCTCTCAGGCTGAGGAGGCTAAGCCTCAGTCACAAGATTGGTTTGAAATAATTACACTGAAGTTGTCTGATTAGCAACCAATCAGGTATGATTTTGGTGATAACAATATCAGAGCACCGGGAATCACAATAGAAAATAATAAATTGAGTTTGTCTTGAACAGGTTCAAATTTGCAGATTTATTCTTCAGTATCCAACAACATATCAAGATGTATTTCAATAGCTTGAGACTCAATTATGCTGTTGAGGTAAATTCGAATGATATAGCATGGAAGGACATGATGGAGGTAGTTTTGGAGGAAAATGGGTTGAAGGAATTCATAGATACTAATGTTCCCAAGCCCGCAACAGTAGATGCCCAACTTCTTGATGCATGACAGAAGAAGGTAGCAAAGGCGAGAAGGATCTTGTTATAGGGAGTTCGAGATAATATTGCCTCAAGTATTCATGGGAAGGCGACTCCATATGCTATGTGGAAGGCCTTGACAAGTCTGTTTTGGAATAGAAGCGACCACGAGAAGTTGGCATTAAAGGAAAATCTCAAAAAGATCAATATGGAGGAGCGCGAGAGGATACCAACATTCTTGTCGAAGTTCACTTAATGTCGAGATGAGCTTGAAAGTGTTGGTGTGATTGTAGCCCAATATGGTTTGGTGAGCCTAGAAATTCTAGGCCTTCCCAAGAGATGGTATAGTTACCAGGGCTCTGTTAATGGGAGGGAGAACTTACAAGACTGTGAGCGTTTGTGGTCCCACTTGGTACTAGAAGAAATAAGGTGGATCACGAGAGATGGGACCTCTAGCACTGAAAAATAAGAATATTGTGCATTATTCAGAAAAGGAAAGAAATCCAAGGGAAATAAGTCCCAAGGAAAAGAGGGCAAGAGAGAATTGTCAAAGATAAAGTGTTTTCATTGTCACAAACACAACCACTATGACGTGAATTGTCCATAGAATAAGGAAAGCAAGAAAGAGCTTGTGGTTATAGCGGATGAAGTATTGGCTTCATAGTTAGAGCTTGACTTTAGTCTCATTTCATGCATAACCAAAATTCTAATGGGATGCATGTGGTATATAGATAGTGGTGCCTCATTCTATATGATGGGGAATATATATCTCTTTAGTGACTTGGAGGAGAAGGACCTCCAGCAGTACATAGAGTTTGGAGATGACAAGAGGTATAGCATGACCAGAAAATATACAATTATCTTTCAGAGGGAGTCGAGATCCCCTCTTAGACTGGCAGATGTTTTGTATGTTCTAGGCCTAAGGAAGAATCTTTTCTCAGTAGTGGTATTGGAAGGTCATGGTTATGATGTCATATTTAGAAAAGGAAAGGTGTTCCTTAGACACATTGCCACAAGACGAGTGAAACAGATCGTGTAAGAGTCAAGAACTTGTATTCAAAACTTTGAGGAGGAAAGTAGTGGTTAGTGACTTGGTGGTTGAGAGGGAGAAATTATATCTCAACATGCAGCCTCAGAAGCAGTCTTAGAAGGTTGTGGAGCATCAACAATTGGAAATGTAGAGAGGAGACTGAGTGGAGGCATCCAATCAAGGAGACACCTCTAGTAGGGGGGAATTTCGAGCCAAATGGGTAGAGGGAGTACATGAAGCTATACCTCTAGGTGAGAGGTGGGGCGATGTGCGGATATAATCCCAAGAAGATATTTGGGCATGGTCCATTGAGATGGTGTGTATCATGTATTGAACCTGGCTACGAGGATCCCACAATACAACAGTAGCATGAAGGATCAATTGGATTAATGCAGTCAGATTTCACGAAGAGAGAAATCATAGTGACAAATGATGAATATTGGAGCGCAAATTAGAGTTACAAACAATGCAGAGGGCATGGATGCAGATGTAAAAAGAAAGGAAAAGAGTCTAGTAGACAGGTGGAGTAGCTAGCAGTAGTCAAAAGAATCTGATGACAGATTCATTATATTGATTCAGTTGTTTGGAGGTTATTCAATTTTAGGAGTTTCAAGTGCAAAAAATACTAGAGAAGTTTTGCATATAGAACATTCCAAAGGTACCGGATCGGGATAGATTGAATTTCTTTCTTTTTGAGAGGGAGTGTTGAAATTTGCAACAAGAAACAGTGAAATTTTTAATCAGGTTGGAAAAAAAATGCATGCACATTGGTGAGGAAATTTTGCTGCACACTCAAGAGGAATGTGGGACATCTAATTTATTTTTACCTTAAATAAATTTGACAATAAATTGTATTTTCATCTCATAACAACTTGTATCAGTTAACTAATTCAAGATGACTGAGTCAGCTCAAGAAATTCGAGTTGAGGGTCTAAGATGAGGCATGTAGAGAGATTCTAATATTTTGGGGGTCCAGTTGCAATTGATCACAACATACCACATATATGCACCAAGGGACATTAGATATGTCCTCATCCTCACTTTCCATCAATTATAGTTCGTTCCATTGAAAAAATGAGATTTGCTGGTAGGACTTCCATCCTTGTTGGCCATATCTCAAGTTTAGATATTCCTTCTAGTTGTTGGAATGTTGATGGAGTAACCTACTCTAATACTAATTTTTGGAAAAAGGGATAATACTAAGAGGGTGGGGGGTGAATTACTATAACGACCAATTTTATGGAACACTAGAGAAGTGTTGCATATAGAAAATTCCAAAGGTACTGGATCGAGATAGATTGAATTCCTTTCTTGTTGAGAGGGAGTGTTGAAATTTGCAACAAGAAATAGTGAAATTTTCAACCAGAAAGGACAAAAAATGCATCCACATTGGTGAGGAAATTCTGATGCACACTCATGAGGAATGTGGGGCGTCTAATTTATTTTTCCCTTAAATAAATTGGGCAATAAATTTTAATTTCATCTCATAACAACTTGTATCGGTTAAATAAGTCAAGATGACTGAGTTAGCTCAATAAATTCGAGTTGAGGTTCTAAGATGAGGCATGTAGAGAGATTATAATATTTTTCGGGTCTAGTTGCAAATGATCACTGCATCCCACACATATGCACCAAGAGAAATTAGATATGTCCTCATCCTTACTTTCCATAAATTATAGTTCGTTCCATTGAAAAAATGAGATTTGTTGGTAGGACCTCCATCCTTGTTGGCCATATCTTAGTTTTAGATCTTCCTTCTAGTTGTTAGAATGTTGATGGAGTAACCTACTCTGATACTAATTTGTGGAAAATGGATAATAGTAAGAAGGGGTGGAGTGTGAATTACTATAACGACCAATTTTAGCAATAAATGCTACAAGTTGGTGCTCCATCATATTTGAGTGCTCTTCCTATGGTTCATCCATTTCTAGGAATGGTTGTTAATCCTTGGCATCCTACATTTCTCATTCAACCTGGTTTGGTCTTAAATAAAATACCAACCTCTCAACCTTTTCCAGCTACACCCCAAGTTCCTACTTTCCAACTTGTTCAATATGTATCGCAACCTGCCCAAGTTCCACCTTAAGTGAGTCAACCTATTCAGGATATATCTCAAATACATATTACTCCAATGATATCTGGGAATTCTCAAATCCCATCTACCCAACCTCTTCAGCGTGTGTTACAAACTCCACCTCTTGGTCAATCTATACCTCATATGCAAGTAAACCAACCTATGCATAACACGATAAGGTGCCAACCAGTCAACTGAATATTGGTATGCTACAAAATCCATCCGAGAAACAGTTTCAAGGCATTCCTCAAAAGTTTGTTGGTCAAGCTACTATACCATAAATGCTTTATCAAAACCAACAAATCCAAACTCAATCGTTCCAACCTTACCAATATTTTCACAGAACTGGAAAACCTGGTCACAATTATCCTGGTTATCAAAATCCTCTTTATCCTAGAATGCAAATTCTAGTTGCTCAACCCATTCCATCATACCCAAGATGCCCTCCACCACAGGTTAACCTTTATCCACAAGGTTAACCTCCACAGTCAAAATTTAATAAATAGTTTCCATTTTTTTCAACACTTTAGTTATCATATTTATCCCGACTAATGAATGATCATATTTTTCATTCTCCTTGGTGGCCAACCATCCTACCAAATTTTCGAGTGAGATTCGAAAATTTAACAGAAATCCTGGAGAAGATCCATCCACTCACATTATGAACTACCATTTATGATGTTCATCGAAGTCCTTAAATCATGATTTTATTCATATATAGATTCTCCAAAGAACTCTTACTAGTAGGAAAACTAAGTGGTATGTTGAATTACCATGGGATTCATTCAACAACTACAATGCCTTGGCAACTATGTTTCTAAACCATTTCCAATTTCTCATCCATTATGAAACTGCAACTGAGCTTTTGACCTCCTTGAAACATTCTAACTCCACCCATATATCTAATCATATAAATGAGTTGAGGCACCGATGTCGATTAGTAAAAATCACATTCTCGGTCAACTATTTTCAAAGTGTTTCATAAAATCCCTCTTGTCTACTATAAATGAGGATGTTTCCAAAGGTGGAGTTATTACTAAAGAGAAAGTCATTTCTCGTGATCAGTATCTAGATTTGATTTATACCCAATCTTGAACAATTTACGACAAGATACCCAATGCTTCGCGACCCCATCATACTATTCCACCTAATCTGTTATAGGTCAATTTGGGCATCATCCCCCATGACCTGGTCAAACTGGACATCATCCTCGGTACCAATTAAATAGGGTCTATCATCCCCTTATATTTCAGTTTCTACATGCCCTAAGAGAATAACATTTCATTCATGGCTTCTATTGTGATATTTCCAAGGTTTGAAGTACATATATCACTTATGGACTCACTAATGCAGTCTCCAAAGGGACTAACTGTGTTTCTCTCCATTCAAGGGCACACTGTAGTGCACTTCCTGACACTCAAGGGTATGTTGGTCACCTAGGAGCGGAATTCTCATTTTTCTGGGAATATCCACATGGCTAGTGCCTTCTAGAAGAGTCCATATGTGTCAAACGTCAAATCCAAGTGTCCATCTAACACCTCTAAAATTGGAAACATGTCTTTCCTATTATTAGAAAGTCATTCATTAAGAAACTACCATCAGTTTCCCTATAAATTGAGCACTCATCCTAGTGCTAGGGAAGGAATAAATTTGGTAAAGTTATGTTGTTGGATTCTCATTTCATAAGAGAGTGAAAGTATTGATATGCTGACAATATGATGTTGGATGTGATGAGGCTGGAATGAAGCTGGAGCAGGTTGACAACAAATCGATCCATTAGTTGTAACCTTCCCCCTCTACTCTTTAATAAATATTGTTGTTCATTTTCCTATACATATGTCTCTATTTCTTGTGCAATGTATTCTTGAATGATGTATGTATTTCATATCTAATCGATTTGATTCGAGTAAGATAAGTAGATATCTGAATATTGCATGTTGTTTTTTGTTCTCTGTTTGTGTTTTTAGGAATCGATCTAGCAACTTGGGTTGGATTGAGAGCGACACATATTCTGTCACGTCAATTTCTAGGGGGGACATATTCAAAATGGATCTTCATTTTGCAGGATTTTGATTTGAAATTCATCAAATCCAAGTCAAAGAAGTCTTTATTTTTTGTTGAGCTTCTCTGCGACCTTCCCTATGATAGTACTACTACTACATCAGAACCATTAATTCCTGAAGAGAATCTATTTCTGATCGGATCATCTAATCCTTTTTATCGGTATTTTACCATTTATCTCCAAACCCAGAATTTTGGGCCCGATACCTTTTGCTCTAAATAGTGGCGTATTCGATACCAAGCCAAATATTATTTGATCTTCGGCAATACACTTTATTGTCGTGGTGTCAATATGATTTTAAGGAGGTAACTCACTCATGAGGAGGCCGAGAAGGTTTTAAATGATTTCCATTCTGGGGCTTGGGGTGGAAAATTGTCTAGATAAGCTACTGTGCAGAATATACTCCGCGCTGGTTACATTTGGCCTACCATATTTCGCGACTGCATCCTCACAGTCAGAAGTTGTCATGTGTGCCAAATTTTTTATTGTAAATTCTGCAAACTTCCAACGTTGATGCATCATATTATCGTTGTGGGACCATCTGCAAAATGGGGCATTAACTTCATGACCTGCAACCCTCATTTGTCCAAGGTGTTGAGCGGATAAATCAATCTTGCAGACAACATTGATATCCCTAGTACCAAAAAGTAATCTAGCAACAAACAACCAAAATAAACCTATCTTTCTCTAGACATATGCGATTTACAAAAGAATACTATAAAGGTGTTAAGAACTTACCGTAGATCCAATGCTTGTTCGAAGTAGTTGTCCCTCGGTCACTTGAAGGAGTTATCTTTATAGACCTGCAGTCACAAACAATCAAACATTAAATAGCACCTGTAGAGTAAATATTATAAATAATGCCTATCATTATGATCAAGGAATCCATGAAATAAACAGTTAATTAACATCTTATTGAGAAAAATGAATTCATTTGTATTAACTTTGAATAAAGAAAACCTTACAACCTTAGCCTTGATGTTGAACAGGCCTTCCCGGGGTCCGAATCAGGAATCTCCTCTACTCTGACAAGCCTTGCACTCTTCCAATCGAGACAGATAGAGGTATGTGATCTCTTCTCACAAAAATCTCAGTTAAATGAGTCTGAATCCCAACAGCACTTAACCTCAAATAATTCTAAAGCTTGAACTCCCCTTGAGGCTACCCAATGCCTCTTTTTATAGTGCAAAAGAGGAGGTTTCAGTTCCAACTATGAAGGGATAGAATCCTCCTTCAAAGGGATAAGCTCCTCACATTAAGGGGTTAGCTCCATAAGGTAAGGGATACATGAACCTCAAAAGAGCGGTTCTGCCACCGCAAGATTCTTTCTAGAGGCTTCTAGAATTTACTGAAAGTGAGCTTTTTGAGTTTACTTGCGCCTTTTTAATCTTTTACAAGGGTCTGCACCCATAACACAGAGAAAGTGCGTTCAAGTACGCAGGAGTATTAGGTGTGGGACCGCAGGCAAGATGAAGAGAAAGTGCGATACTAAAGTTAAGGAGATTTTTAAGAACTTTTCTCTTATTTTCAAGGCTTGACATGAAGAACTGATATGTTAGACTTGCAAAGGAGGAAGTATGAGTGATAATGAGCTCATACATATAGCAGAATGTCAGGATGACAATTTTTAGTGCAACAGATTTCCCCCTAAAGTGCAAAGTCTGGAATAGATAAAGCTGAAGTCTGTCATATATGAAGAGTGCAGTGCTTTATCATTTCAAGGATCATCCTGTGGTCACCCCAGTCGGAACCTGTAAAAACATTCAATGAAAAATATATATATGTAGACATATCATCGCTGAGGTAGGCATTCCCATACTCAGATCAAAACTAACTAGAAACTTATTTAAATTGTTCTGATACAGGAATGATTTTCAATACATCAATAGTATAGAAATGTGTAGACACAGTATGGACGCAGCGATCTGTTTATGAATATTCCACTGTATAAATGATAACCAAAATTCCTCGCAGCCTAGATGGTAGAAACTAGATCCAAGGTCTTAATTTCTGTTTCTCGAACTAGTACGATTCTATCCATGTGAATGAATGTGTCGAAGTCGAACATGGTAGAAACCACTTGATTACCAGTCAATGATGTAAACTGTTAACAAGTGTGAGAGTAACCACCAGTAATGTCAATGGCTCTCAAAGTACTTAGTACAATCCATGAAATGTGAATGAATGAGTTGAAGTCGAACATGTCACGGAATCATTCGATCGAAGGTCAATGATGCAACCTGTCGTCGAAGGCGAGAAACCTACCATTGAGGCATGCAGATTTCAAGGTACTGATGATTTCTGGATCAACTTCCTAGATAATGTGCTGATGTCGATAGAAAGTGATCTGTCGTAGGCAAGCCCACAACACGAAATCATAGATCAAGTTTTGAAAATATATTGGCAAGGACTGACTTAGGGATGGTCAAAAATGGATGACAGATATTTTGCAGATGAATGGTTTATTTGAACTGTCCTCTTGAACACATAACGACACTGCAGATGGTTTGGTGACAATTGACCCAAAGCTAATACCCAGAAACCGGCTGAAGACTTTCAAAATGGTTTGATTAACTGTTAGGAAAAGGATTTCCCAACCCAGGTGAACAAAAGTGTTGTGTTCAAGAGTGGTTAACAACTTTTTGAATAATCAAAATACAACAAACAGGTTCATTTTTCTCTCTTTTCCCCCACCATTTTTGGCAAGTACCTCTTTATTTTTGACAAGCTTGAGGAGGATAACATTTGCTTGTTTATAAGCTCATCCTTTGGATGAGTCCAAATTAGTTTAAGATTCAAACCCTAAGAAGGAGTGGTTCGTTCCTGTTTAAAAATTGAACAGGTCCTTTACTGTTAAATTTTAACGAGTCCAGTATAGGAGAAACTCGGTGTTTTTCAATTTTAGGGAGTTAGAAGAAAAAACTTAAGAAAACTCCATGGGTGTACTTTTTCGTAAATTTAGTCTCTCGAGCCCGAAAAAGGATAAAATAATGCGGGAGAGAACTCTATTGACCATAATTAGTCAACGTATACCTTTTTCGTAAATAGTCCATTTCAGTCCGTAAAAGGGGTAAACTTATACTGAAGGGACGATCATTCATTTATTTTAACGAGTTCAAATAATCAAGTACTCGGCAATATTTTCAATTTTCAAGAGTTTGACAAGAGCTTAAAAGAGGACTCCAAGTTTTCTCTTTTTCGTAAATTTTTGAAAGAGTCCGAAAAAGTGATAAAAGTACGCTCTTTGTTGAAAAATGATCAATTTTCCTGAAAAATCCAATTTCTGCACAAAAGCTTGAAACATTACACATACATGTTTAAGATAAATAAAAATTCTTTAAAAAATAACCTTTTTAAAGTGAAAAATAAACAAATTAAAAATTCATTTATTCGAAAAAACTTATAAAAAGGACTTTTCAAACTTCATTTTTACCATTTGAGTTCAGAGTGAAAAGTAAGAACTTTTGGGTAAAAAAGTTCTTGTGAAGATTCTGGAAAATCTGTCCAGCGAAATCGAGAACCGTCAGCTCCAGGTAATCCACGACCTCCTTATCTTGCATTTCATCCGTTTACATTTCATTTTTAGACTTTAGAATTCATTTTTAAGGGAAAAATATGTTCAAAAAATCGCCCACGGGGGTCCGCAGGTGCAACATGCGGGCCCTGCAGACCCCGACTTTGTTCTACATAGAAAAAAGTCATGGGTCCACACCTGTCTCATAGCGCCCATGCATTCCTATGCACTGTGTATGAGAACAGAGTGCAGACCCCGTGCAATTAAATTTTAAACTTAAATTTCTTTAATTTCGCCCAAATTTTTTAAAACTAGATTGTTTTAATATATCTTTTTATGCATTGTAGGATATACAAGATGATAATTTGGATATAATGTGAGCATGAAGACGTATATGACGCCGCAATGCTTCATTTTCCTAAAATGCAGGCATTAAGAGCATGCGGTTTGTATAAATTCTGGGCCATTCAAGGCATCAGGGCATAGGTAGACCTCCTAACGTGGCTGGTGAATAAGTGGAATGTACAGGACTAGTGTTTCATTATTGGCGGCCACTGGCTTGAAATTGAGCTGCAGGATATCTATTTTTTGACTGGTTTGTCCAAGAGCGGCGAACAAATTTCTTTATTTGGAACTAGGCCAGGTGGCCAGTCTGTTGCTAGTCTTCGACTAGAGTTCTGTAATGATCAGACAGACCCCAGGGACAAACAAATTGACATAAAACTATCATCCATCCCGAGCTTAAAGTTATTGCATTTACTGTCACTAGAATGCGTGGGAGCACAGCGTTGCATGTGGCTACTGTTTCCTAAATGCAAATTGCTGTAGACTATTTTTGAGGCACCATTTTCAACTCGTGCGAAGCTGTGTTGGCCAATGTAAAAGGCCAACTAACCAGAGAAAAGAATGAAAAGCTAAAAAAATTTGGATATGGATCCATTGTAGTCACCTTTTCTCTAGACAGGATCCCCATGTTAGCTCTGCAGAACATTCATGTTGATGCTGGACGACCTCGAGAACCTAGGATGGTTCGTTGGGTTACATTGATGGCCCGTCATGCTGCTGAGGGCGTCGAGGTTGTTCGATTTCCTTCTACATATTTTTTTTGGCTGGAACACCAAATTTTTTTCACAGAGGACTTTCCATATGCCAGGATAGATTTCCACGGCGACCGAGAGATGGCTCTCCCAGCAGGGGAATAGTGGGATGAATTAGGTAAAAATCATTTTCAACAATTTCTAAGTTCTATTTTTTTTTTTGTATTTTAATCGTCTCAAAACTAATAATCAAAAGTTTTAATTACAAATGCGGGTCCACGGCGACCAACCCATCTCCAGCCTTATGAGAGGAGGCATCTAGCTATAGCAGCACCAGCCCTAGAGGGCCAATCAGCAGATATTTTGTCTGATTTAGAGCATCACCTAGAGCGCCTGACTCTAGACATTCCAGAGACCGACATAGATGATATTCTGCTCAGATTACAGAGATATGTGATTGGTGTCCCAGGACCTTTTAGGAGGTTCCTATGTAGGGTGGCCTGGGCAGTGGTCTCTTATCGTGATCATCATCAGTGATAAGATGATCAAGTTGTAGAACCATATTTTTTGACCTTTTGTATTATCATTTTTGCCGATCATAAGGTGTTTTCAACCTATGATCGAAGACAATGTATATTTTTGAAACAAACTTCTATGCTATGAGATATCACTATTGCCAGCTATCTGTGTACATGTTATTGAATGTTGTTTAATTTACTATTTTGATTATTGCAAATGTCGATTCATCATACTAGAAGCAACTACATATGCTAATGTATTTAAATGTCTTGGAATATGCTGATATTCAATGTAATTGAATTCACGTTCCAAGAGACGAACTCTTAAAAATAACCGTAATAACACTGGATTTCTAATGGAATAAACCTTCTTAAGCTGTAATACAACAAGTTCAAAATCCAACCTAACAATCAAACTCTGAATTCCAAACGATATGGATTCAGATAATAACTCAATCACTACACTATACTCTACAATGTTATATGTTTTTTGATTGAGGCTTACCCCATGCATGGATACTAACTCGTAAGAGGCTGAATAGATAACCCAAGCTGCGGAAGAAATGTTCCGTGTACTACGACAAGCACCATCAGCAAAACCAATGTAGGTTTGAAGAGACGTCGACATCTGCAATATCAAGAGTAAAACTCAGATAAGCAGGAATAGTGATAAAAACACACTCTAAACTAGGCACGCTTTTCTAACCTAAGATACACCAGCAGTAAAGAAATCTAATCTAATCAAAAATATCCACACCAAAATTAAGCATAATATCTCTTCAGATAAAGCCCGTTTTTGGGTTTATCTAAAGGGACACCGTTGAAATCTATCAGCTCATAGGCCCCTTTTGCCAGCTTCTGCTTAACAATGAAATGACCATGCCACATGGGCACAAATTTTCTAGCCCATAGCTTATCATTGGCTTGATCGTATACTAAGACTAGGTCTCCTTCTGAAAAATTACGAGGGGTAACATTTCTATCGTACTGAGCCTTTATTCGCTTGACATGAGCCTCATTTGCTAATGCAGCATTTTTTCGATTCTCATCTAGCTGAGCCAAGTACAAAAAACGTTTCTCCTCTTCAGACATAGCTAGAAGTAATTCTATGGCTAATTTCAATGACAAAATTTCCCATTCAATAGGCAACGCAGCTTCCAAACCGTAAACCAGTTGAAAGGGAGTGAAACCAGTTGATGTTTTTACTGAGGTCCGATATGCCCAAAGTGTTGAAAATAACATGGAATGCCAATTAGACTTATGAATACCAATAATTCGTTTAATCATAGTGACTAAAAATTTATTGATAGCTTCAACCAGACCATTACCCTGCGAATAATATGGAGTAGAACTATCGTGGCACAGGACAAGTTGATCTGTCAGTTCAATCATCATGATATTTCGAAAATGACTTCCATGATCAGTAATAATGGCTTGAGGAACACCGAATATAGCAATTATATGATTGAACACAAAAGTTGCAGCAGTCTTGCCATCTGCCGAAAATGTAGGCATCGCCTCGGCCCACTTAGTAAAAGAATCTATTGCTAGGATAATATACGCATGCCCCCCAGCCGAGTGAGGGTTACATGTAATAAAGAGTTTGTTAGTCTCCTATACCAATAGGTTTCATCTTTCATGATTGTCTTGATTGAACTATGGAATATGTTCAAACCTTCTTTCTTGAGCAAAGGTGTTCCATATTCTTGAAAAACAAAAAAAAATCAAAAAATTTAAAAAATGTAAAGAGGGTATACCCTAAAAGAAAAATCAAAGGGTAAGAAAAATAAATTGGTCAAAAAAGTGAAAGAAATGAACCCCAAACAAAAATAGACCAAGGAAAGTGTGCAAATCCAAATGCCACTACTATTTCATTTTTGTAAATAAGTAATTGTGTGCAGCTTGTCAAACTTTTGCCACAATTTATGAAGAGTCAAACTGTTTAAACTTGACTTATTCATATTTCAATTTCATGTTGTAGAATAGAGAATAAATATCTGACCAAACAGTTTAATCTTGGCAGATAAGTAGATAGGTAGAGTTAATAAAAGGTGCTCAACAGTTTAATCTGAGCCCTTGGATGTAATAAGGGTAGAATTAGATAGATTGGTCATGTAAAAAGAAAAAGGTTGATAAGGGTTTGCAAGTCCAAATGCACCCTAATAAAGAAGAGAAAATGGTAGTGTCAAGTAGATAGGGTAGGTAGATGGTGCTGCAAAGTTTTATATGATGAATGATGGTGCTAAATATGTTTGATCTTTTACCTTCATCACAAGTACTGAAGCAAGAAATGCACTGGAAAATTCAAAGAAAGCAAAGTCAAAATCATTAACTTCCCACATCACTTTCTCCCTAAGATCTTTACTAATTTCCCCAAAGTGCTAAGGTATTTGGAGATTAAAGGGGCTCAAGGCATTTCCTTGACTTTTGGAGGGACCGAACCCTCGGCCTAATGATCTAAAAAGACCTAAGTACTTGAGATCATTTGTCATTATAATCATTCACCTTTTACCTTTTCCTAAGTAAAATCCTATTTTACTTAGGAAAATCATGCAAAATTCCACAATAAACCCTCAAGATTACTTGTTATTCTAAGTCTAAGTGTTGAAGTTGATATAATGTGGTTTACTTCAGAAATCTTCACTTTCTTAGATGTGCAAAGTATTTTGAGTTGTCCTTGTCCCTTTGTCATATTTACATTTAACTCTATTTACTAAATCCCTAGTGAAAATGCCTTATCCTAAGTATATAACTCCTTTTATATAAATATCCAAAAAAACCCATCTTATTATAAAGTTTAACCAAAGTATTTATTTTCCAATTATTCATTAAAAACCCGCATTATGCGCCCCTTGGTTAAAATATATCATTATGTAATATTCCCGCCCTTATGATAAGTTAATTACATTGGTTAATTTATCATATAATAAAAAAACATATATGAGAAAAGCTTTAAACATATGATATATATGTTTAACACAAAAAAATAATAATAAACCCGAAGTTTTATTTTAAACCAAAACTTTGGAAATAATCCCATACCCGATGCCCTAACTCGAGTTAGAAATCCCGTTATATATCCCATTCTCCAACCTTAACTCGAGTTAGAAACTGAACCCCGTCGCAACCACCTTTATAACCATTGGGATTAATTAATTATCAGAATTAATTAATAACCAAACTTTTCCGCCTATTAGACGCCCCCCGGGATATTTAATAAAGTAAATCGCGTTTAAAACCCCGCCGACCCCGCACGATAACGCTCTACCATCTCCCCGTCCCTCCAACCATTGGATCGCCCCTCCAAAGATCAACGCTCCACAGCAATTCCGCTAGTTGTCCCTTGTCAGATCTTTAACGCGCGGGGGCACGGTGGTATTGGACTAGTCCTCCGGCCACGTGTCCATTGATTGGTGGAACCGCTGCTCTCGCGTTTAAAACCGCCATTGCTCATAAGCGGTGCGGGGATTACCACTTACCGCCCGACCCCTGCCACACGTCAGCCCGTACTGATATGACGTCATTCCTCGAAAAAATAAAAATCCCTTTTAACTTGTAAATAAAGCAAATTTCGTGTTTTTTCCGTCATTTTCATTATTGAAAGCGACTGCGCCTTCTGCTGCGAAATTCAAATTTTCACTGAAATCTACTGTTCTATCCAAATTCGCTCCAGAATTCCGCCGGACCAGTGTTCAAGCATCTTCTTGCCACCATTTGATACATGTTAAATCCCAGTTTGCCTCTGAAAACAGGTATTTATTCTATTACGCCCCGAACTTCAAAAGAAACTCTGTTTTCCTTGTTTTTCCACTGAATTAGTGATTAAATCTTATCGCTAAGATCATTCCCTGAGGTT